>OZ024893.1:33663078-34075578 GCA_964017195.1 Siderastrea radians | reverse complement strand
GCTGCACTGGCGAAAACTGCAATGCGGGAGGTAAATGAAAGACATTATTTCCTCACCTAGTTTAGTTTCTGTCCACGCTGTGTTCCTTCGCTTTGCGTGCTAATTTGAGCTTACTAAAAGTTATATCAGCGATTCACTCACTGTGTACACGTGTACATATTACAGCAAGGTTTGGGGCAGAATATGGGTAATTGTGAGCTTGGGATACCTGCCGTGATAAAGCGTCACATCAAGAAAAAACTGCTGTCCACTTGTAAAAATATGAAATACCGATAAAAATATTGTGCTTTCTGAGCCAATGGAAACAATCTGGAGAAATGGGCCGGCCTAAAGTCGAGCTTCTGCAAGCAAACTTCCGCCCTGCTCTGGTAACGCTGATAATCGTGAAAAGCCAATGTAACTATGTATCTCTGTTTCTGCAAACACAAAAAGATGCTCTGTTGTGAATGCAATTTGTGATCTGGAGTTTCTCATCTTTTTGAAGTTGTGAGAAGCGTTTACCTTTGCCATTCGCGGTATAATACACTGCAACGTGCCATTATGCGTAAATACTGAATTTAGTGACGAGGTTAACAAATAGAACGTTTGAACAATGCATGGCTGAGACATAGTGTCCGCTACTACTGTTTCCTTTCATATCGTTTTTATAGTAATAAAGCCCATTGCATTTTCTAGTCGAAAAGGAGTGGGCAATGTGCAAGGAAGGTTGGTGGGCTACAAAACTATAAATTCATTAACTTAAATGACCTCTTAGTTATCACGACAGTCATTGAAACTTGCTATCTGTAGTGCTAAGACAAGCACTCTGTTGTCTGACACTCCTAGAATATTTGGTACGAAGATTTTCTATTGATTTCATTTTTTTATTTGGTACATATTCCACTGCAAATTAGCCTGTTAGTTCCAGGTATCAAGATCGTACGAACGACAAAACAATAAGAAAGCGAAGGCAAAAATCAAACGCACAAGGTTTGAGAAGGTTTAAGGTAGTCCCCAACGATCCCCGCCCCCCTTAAGGCATTGTCATAGAGCTCTGTCATTGTAAGCTCTGTTGCCGCAGTATACATACCAGTGGTGGAAAAGAAATGTCACCCACCTCATCTTCATCTAATATATCTTATATTCTGTTCCATTCTATTCTATTCTATTCTATTCATTCATACATTAAACTCACTCATTCATTCATTCATTCATTCATTCATTCATTAAATGATTGTTATTGTTTGTTACTCTGCAGGTTTTGGTATAACTCAATGTAGTCATTGTGTTGCGAGTGATGCATCCAGCTGCTCTGCAATTCAAACGCTCCAAACTTGCCTTCTTGATCACTGTTCACTTGGTACAACCCACTGTGGTTCTGCAGTAGGAAAATATCTGGATCGCACTGGAAAAGAATTGGATGTATTTTATCGAGGATGCATTGATTGCTCTGGTGAATAAACTTTAAATATTGTTTGGAGACTAAGAGCGAGCAAACTGTATTTGCTAGTATTATCTAACGCGCAAGGAATTCAACTGTCCCACGGGGTCTTCCTTGGACTTTAGGCTTGGATAACGTCTGCTGGCAGAATTTCGAGCAGAATTAGCGATTTTTGAGGCAAGCATTCTGCCAGCAGAATAAGGCATTTTCGAACAGAATTTGAGCAGAAAAGCGAAAAATCAGTGACTCTAATGATGTGCATAACAGTTGAAAAAAAATTGAAAACTAAATACAAAACAATTGGAAAATACCTAGTGATTAATGTGATTATTAGTGATTATTATGTGATTATTCACTGTTTCGTCTAATATTAGTGATATAAAGTAGGATGCATTACAATTTTGCTACGCATAATGAATATCTAATTAGTATTTAGGGTTAGCCCAGGTTCCCTTCCATATTTGCGAAAATCATAAGGCCCAAAGGGCCGAAAATTTTTCGGATACCGAGCAGAATTCGAGCAGAATAAGGGCGTCTGAACAGAATTTCGAGCAGAATAAACGATTTTTACGAGCACTGCTGGCAGGCAGAATAAGCCATTTTACGAGCAGAATTTATCCAAGCCTTATATTACCTTGCCTTACGTTCAATTGCTCTCGGCAATGAAAGAGAAAGTGCGTGTGCTCTTAAATTATATCACATACGTGAGTGCGTATGAGTATGTGAGTGCGGCAAAGTATACGTCGGGGAAACAGGGAGAGCGATGCAAGACAGGATAAAAGAACACGACAGAGATATACGGCTTGCTCGTACGCAAACCTCCGCTGTTTTGGAACACGCTAACGAAACGGGGCATCTTCCTATTTGGAAAGAAGTTAAGTTTAATGATCGTGACCCTCCCTGGTACACACGTAGGATCAAAGAGGCTATCCATATAAGACTTCATCCTAATAACATCAATAGAGATAGCGGAATCGAAATTCCAGAAGCTTGGATACCTACGATCAGAAAGCACAACAGCCGACCAACCACAAAACGAACCTGTGAAGGAACAACATCTAATAGTCGGAATAATAATGAGGATCGAAATGCACCAATAGCAGCGAACCATCATGCTACAAATAGCGACACGTAAACAATTGACCTCATCGCCTGATGAAGACTAGCAGTATTGCAATCGAAACGTCGCGATCAACAACTCAAAGCGATTCCATCGTGAGACAAACGAATATACGTTCATCTTACCTATCTTACACCACGATGAACAATAAACACATCTTTAATGACACTTTCGATATGTAAAATCAATAATAGCGGCCTTGCATACGGTGAAATTTGAATTAACCAATCAGCATTCAGTAGGCGGGAAAAACTGTGGTGTCCTAACGTCATTCAGATTTTGTGCTCTTCGCTTCGATTTCTGCGTGATCAGCGAAGTTTATACTGTGGAGATGCCGTTTTATTTCAGCGTTTTCTTCAAATTGACCGCTTGCCTTACTTCAATTTATTAAAGTCACAACTGTTTGCAATTATGTGGACTGGATGAGCAACCAGAATCGATTCAAAACTTTTTTCTGCGGCGGGAGACATCGCTAACTGGACTTGAATGCGAAGGAGGCTATAAAGGTTTTCCTCTTGTCCTAGCTACTGAATATCAATTTTCACAAGAAACTTCACATCCCTTTCACTCTCCTTGGCATCGTTTATCACATGGCTGTCTGCTAACTGAGCAGCTCTGAGTAGCGTCGGGTACAATCCGTCTTCTGTCCTTGTAAAGATCTTCGGTCACTTCATACTTGTTTTCATCGTGTACTTCATGTCTGGTTTTAATTCACACCAACTTCCAACTTCCAGCTGTGAACGAGATTGGTCTTAGTGGTTAGGGAAAAATATTCCCGTTCATCAGATCAGAGATACATCATGAATGTTTGACAAATTTGATCTACAGTCGTTGTATGGTTGCGCTACACAGCTCATGCTTCAATTTGGAAAGGGACAAGTTTGTATAATTTTCCACATACCCGGAGATGAACGAAAAGGCCTTTTTGGAATTTGGAGCTTCCTTGTGTTATCGTAACAGCAAAAGGCTCGTGGTGAAAAGCTGCAGAAAATTTACTTTTCTTCTCAAAAGTCAAAACTCACCTCAAATTCAGGCCAAGCAAAACAAAGAAAACACGCGGACCGCCAAGGAAACGACACTTTCGCTTGCTTTATTCACCACGGAAAATCAAAATAATTATTACCTAGCCCGTCTTTATAAGTGGGTGATTAACTTGACTAACTGGATTGGAACGGTAATTGCAGGAACAAAGTTTATTTAGTCAAATATTGATATGCTTATTTTTTTCTCGCTTCAATTTCCACTCCAGATAAGGTATCCTTCAAAACGTGAAATCAATCGACTTTTACAGACAGAGAGCAAAGAGAGGCAAATGTGTAATTTCTCACGAAATTTCAAGAAGATTTAAATTGTTATAATTAAAAGGAACAAATTTGAGAACTAGTCTAGGATTCAGGCAGGAGGAGTTTATTCAAAAAGGAGAAGTGAAAGTAATTTTAAAAGAGCAAAATGCAGGTCAAGCGGTCCTGCATTAGTCCGCAGTATCGAAAGAGATTTGGAATTATAAAACTTTGCGTTACGTCAGATTCGTTGCAAAAAAGGAAGAACCGATAATCACAGGCGACTCTAAGAGATGAAGTTGTTCTTCAGGAACCAATTGAAAAATTTATGATCCGGCTGTTTAGTATAAGCTTATTTCTTGGGTGGTAGTTGCATTATTAAAGCTATGTAAACGTGCCTTTCGAAACTTGGGCGGCTTAAATCAGAAAATTTGAGTGTGGTAATTTTTTCTTTCTCAACAAGCACTCGTAATGCCATTCAACTTGTAACGATGCTAATGTCACTTCAACTTCTGTTTTGTAGATCATACAAAACCGCTAAAAGTCTTACTGGAATTAGCTGTTTTGTAGCTCTCATGATGGCGTTGTTGTTTCTCCGAATCTGATCCCAGTGGAGCCCACTGGAAGTAGAGCAGCTCAAGTCAACTCTTCTGATATAAGGAATAAATTCTGGTGTAGTATTACGGTTTTAGACGGTTGTAGTCGTCGTCTTGTCACTCTTCTTACCCTTTAAACAATGCACACTTTTAATCCAACACAAGCCACACAAAACGCAAATGCTAGCAGCTTCGATCTTCGTACTAATTTTTACCTTTCTTGCAAGCGCAACAAATACAATACTATTGGAAAATACCCTGCCTTTGAATGGATCGAGAACCCTATATAGCTTCAGTCGCTATAAACTCTTGCTTTTTCTTACAGACACAAAATACTGGGGTTTCCCCTGTTTTCAGTTGTAGCATTCTGAACCGTAACCGAGAACACTGACAGGACACCACGGTTTTGACTGCCGCTCGTATCGCGGGCGCAGTTGCCGTATGCAAGGGGAGCCTGCGGGCAAAGCCCGCCAGGGGACCTCCATTGCTAAGCAAATTTGGTAACCTATCGATCCGCGAAATTTTGGTTGTGACGCAATAGTCACGTGACCGTTCCTCCTTCCGTCCGTCCGTCCGCACAGACTCTGTGGGAGTGCGAGGGGAGTCCCAAGACAACCCGACGGGGGTGTGTAGATAATGCCATCTCTTCTTGGCGGGAAATCGCGCGGTGATTTTGGGCAACCGGCATTTTTCTTGGCGGGAAATCGCATGATCATCGTCGCTTTTGAGAAAGAGGTCTCTTTAAAGGCTTAAACTTCTATAGCAAAAAGGTTGTGCGAGAGCACAGAAGAACATGACAAAAAAATTAATATCTATAAATAGAAAGAAAAAGTTCAAAAGAATACTGGTAGAAGGCGAAAAGTTCAAGTTACAAAAGCTGCCTTCAAAGGACTTCATCGCTTTGTTTTCTTCACGGCGGAGAGCTTGCCCTGTTCTGAAACATAACCGAGTAAGTGAAGTTTTTAAAGGGTCTAAACAACATGATTTTGAGTATTACGGTCAAGAAATTACGTTTTGAAATGGGAATTTAATTTATGTCATGAGAAATGTGTCATTTACTTTTGACTTTAAAAATTATTAAAAAATGTGCCCAGATTTGTGACAGAAGTAGTCTTAAATATTTTGCCATACTCAGCTGATTTCACTCGCGTGGACCGATCCACGATTGTGGAAGTGTAACGCGAATTCCATTTAAGTATAAATTTACGGGTTTTCGAATAAACTTTTTTCAAAAATGATTTCTCTGTCCATTATCTTGTGTTTGTTTTTTCATAACAGTAGGTCTAAGCACAGTCGCAAGACAACTAGCTGCACAAGCATCACTTCAGTGAGATTACGACGAATAATTGCTTTCAATTTCGACTTTCGGGTACATCTCCTTGTGCAATTGTCGATTTTCTTGTCCTAGAAGTTTTCAATAGTAATAACCTTTTAAGCGAAGCAGTTGTCGGTTTAAAGCTATTTTATCACAAAAGCTTCCGAAAGCAGTTTTGTAACTTTATATAGGCTTACTTCGCATCCGCAAAACTTATGCCGGCATAATTTAAAGGGTGTTTGGTGTTTGTTTGTTTTGAATCTTGATGGTCTCTACTGAGTTAGAGAACGAAATATAACAGTTATTTAAAAAACTATAAGCGAAGCAGTTGTCGGTTTAAACCTATTATATCACAAAAGCTTGCAAAAACAATTCTGTGCATCTCTAAAAGCGCTCAAATTTCGAACAATTTGCAGCCGCAAAACTTATACCATAGAGTAAAGCATGTTTGGTGTTTGTTTGTTTTCAATCTCGATGGTCTCAAATTAGAGAACGAAATATAAGCGTTACTTAAGTAACTATAAGCGAAGCAGTTTTGAGTTTAAAGCTATTTTATCCGGTAAGTAATGAGTGTTCTTCAAAGCGCTCGAATCTTTTCTCGGCTGCTATAAAAGCCTACGCGACATTTCTTCGATAAGTTTACTACAAGTGCTTCGAAGCTCCCAATCCTTTCTTTCGGATAATCCCAGTAAAATGCCGGTGAAATGCCTGTATAAATTTTTGACCAGACTAATAGTGGCAGTTCATGTTATTTGTTAACATCCAAACGCGCTGAAGATAACCCATTTAAATTTTGTTGTTGTAAATGAGCGCCGTTTGAAGTTCATTCAAGCGAACAGCCAATAATCCAAGGAGATTTGACAAACCTTGACAGTTAATGACAGGATATGGAAACATTGCAAAAACCAAACAAGACGGCTCGTGAGTAAAATATGTGTTCAGTTCGATGCCCGAAAAAAAATCAAGCTGTGCTCAGCCTTTAGAATGACCTTTCGAGCTTGGTTTTACAGAACAGATCCCCAAAGTATTGGAGGACAATTCGGAACAGTTTCGGGCTTTTTGAGAAACACTTTTCGGAAGCGAACGAGCCAAAAAGGCCCCGAAATATATTTCAGACCGAAAAGTTTCAGGACTATTTTTGAGAAACGAAACACCAATTTATTCCTTGGCGGCTCTGCTTTTAGGCTTGGCTAAATCTATATATTACAGCAATCAGTGGACCGACAATACTGGTAAATCTCCTCAATAGGGAGGACAACTATCGGTGAAACCTTTAGGAGCGTTAATAATATATAGATTTAGCCAAGCCTAAAAGCGGAGCCCCCCTTTTTGTTTTGTTTGTTTGTTTGTTTTTTTGTTTATTGCTGGCAGTTATTAATTTGTGAAAATACTCTCATTCAAGTCGTTAAATTAAAAAAAAAAAAAGGAAAAATCAAAAGAAAAAAATTCCTACCCTCGCTGAGAGTCGAACCTGGGTCGTCGGCATATGAAGTCGGATATTTGTTCACTTGGCCATGAGCGTTCCTTGACATTTTCCAAGTTAATTTTAATAGTTATTTCTTTCTTCGTGACAAGCTGCCTATCAGCATGAAAATGCTGGTGTTTTTCCTGGCAAAATGTGTTGAGAACACTGTAAAAACCATGGTTGTGGACAGAAAAAACCAAAAAGCACTAGTTCTGCTATATTTGGCGTCGAAACCGCTGCGAAAAGCTGCGAACTCAAGCGGTGTGCCGACAGAGTTCGAACAGAACCGACGCGGCAAATATGAACTTTTCGCCTGAACTTTGTCGCCTAATTTTTTTCTCCTAAATTGAACTTTTCCCCTTCCACTAAAAAGACAACTGACTATTCTTTTGAGCTTTTTTTTTCATTAACAAATTTGTTTATGACTTTTGTTGTCTTTGCTTGTTTTACTACAACGCGGGTCAACAAGCGATTTCGCCAAAAACACATGGGATTCAGCACAGGGTTTTATCCAGCGTATGAGGTGTATTGGTAACCCTGTGGTGCGGACGGACAGACGTACGTACGTACGGACGGACGGTCACGTGACTATTACGTCACTACCAAAATTTCTTGGCTTGTTACCAAATTTCCTTAGCAATGGAGCTCCGCTGACGCGCTAGCGCGCTGGCTCCGCTAAAAACGAAGTAGTTTTGCTTTAAGAACATTTAAAAGGCAGCTATTTACAGGGTACCAATGAACGCGGACTTTAAGACAACATCTTTATTCGTCCTAAATCTTGTTATTTCCCTATTCTTTTTTAGGTAAAAAGGTGGCGTGTTTTGCAATTGGTGGCGCTCTTAAGGCACGAGAGTGGACCTTGCTGAAATGTGAGATCGAATGCTGCAATGGTGGCCAATGTAAAGACCCGACCCTGACACAAGATGCAATAACGGTGTTTACTCCAAAAGGTAAATTTTATATACTTATTTAGTAGTAATTCGCGAACAATTTTCGGCCGAACGCCGTTACGTTCACTGACCTTTGCACTCTTCAGAAGAAAAAAAAACTGTAGAACTGTTCCAATAAAAACCACGTTGGTCAGTTGGCCTCTTTATGTTGTAGTGATCCCACGTACTGCAATCAACATTTGTTGCAAGAAGCCACATAAATACTACACAAACAAGACAAACAACATTTTCTGGAGTCACAAGACACCTTAGATCGAAGAGCACAATTTTTGCCATTTTGGTAGCCTTGAAAAACTGGAGGGCGCCAAGGTTTCTTTTAACGTTTCTTTTTACTTTTTAATGTATTGATCAAATAGACTCTGTTAACGCTGTTAATTTCTAGTAAGCAAGGAGGCGTACTCGACCATGGAGCACCAAATTATTTTCGCTTGCACCTTATGGACTTAGCAAAAGACGAGCTCTATTTTAAAAAACTGAATGTAGGATCAGTTACAATTAATCCGTGCTGGTCCTTATTTTGAAGCAAAAACGACAAGTGAAGCAAATTTAAAGCAAACGCAAATTAACCTCAACAGTCAATTAAATGCCGTTTAAACTGATCATAGCATTTAGCGAGCATTCCACTTAGGTAATAAGTGTGAAAATAAAGCACGATTAGCGTGTATTTAAATTTAAACAAAAAGTTTCGCGTGAATTGAGTCCGCTTGAGTGTTCAGCTTCGGTCTTTTCTTTCGAATGTATAACATTTCGAAGATTAAGCACGCAAGCTTGCTTCGGCATTTCTTAAGAATGGTGAAGTTCTCACGGAGGTTGGAAGGCCTTACATAATGTTCGTCCTTAAGGTGTTTTCCGATTACGGAATGTTTGTGCTCCTCAACACGTTGGTGTAGATGGCGGCGTGTGTACCCAATATAGTTTGTATCGCACAAATCACATTTAAATTCATAAACAACGCTCTGCTGGTTAACTATGGGAGGTTTTAATTCCGTTTGTCTCAGGTCATCAACGATCTTCTTGCTCGTAAAGATTGGTTGCAATTCATGATCGATTTTTCTTCCAAGGTCGCGAAGTTGTTTGCGAACCACATCGGCGGATTTCTGATCTTTATAAGGCATAATGATCCGTATGGGGCTGTCAGATGGTGTGTGAATTAGGTCTGGAGGGTGATGGACACGATTGATAGCCGAGTCGATGAGTTTCTCTGGATATTTTAATTTCAAAAATACCCCCTTCAAGTTCTTACATTCCTGCGAAAGGAACTCCGGTGTAGAAGACAGGCGTTTTGCACGGTCTAGAATAGTTCTCAGAAGTGACCGTTTGTACCTGCTGTCGACATGACCCTCGAAGTGCAGAAGAAGTCCTTTATTCGTCTTCTTTCTGTAGACACGGGTTTCAAGGCGGTGGTTTATTTTGGTGATCTCCATGCCAATGAATGGTAAGCGGTTGTTGGTAGCTGCCTCCATGGTAAATTGAATAGAGGGATGGGCTTCATTTAGAGTAGTAAGTAAGTCAGTGGCGTCGGAGTGGTTACGTACTAAAGCTAGCGTGTTGTCCACGTATCTTTTGTAAAAACTCGGAAGCATGTTCTCGCGTTCGAGTTTCTCTTCCACTGAGCACATAAACACATTTGCCATGAGCGGACCTAATGGTGAACCCATTACGACGCCGTCGATCTGTTCGTACAGCTTTCCATTAAACTGAAATAGCTGGTTTTTTGTAGCGACGCTCAACAGCTCGATTAAGTCGTCTTTGGTGATGTCCAAGTTGTGAGTGTTGTTAAACCAATTGTCGTCAAAAGCTTTATCCACGACAATTGGTTTAGTTTTTTTTGTTTGATTTTTTCAAAATCTATTACTATTAGAAGTAAGACGTTTATAACTTAAAGTCTTGTAGCAAAAAAAAACCCTTTATTGAAAGTAAAGTTCAACTTCCACTTTACTCATTGACTTGAAAAATCTATTTAGTTTAATGCAGTTTTATAATTGATTCCTCAGACAAAAAGGCAGCGTGTGCGCTTCTTGGCGACTTTCTTAAGAATTTTCGAGGATTGACCCAGCTGGAGTGTGAAATCGAGTGTTGTACTGGTGATAATTGCAACAATCAGATCCCGACCATGTCTAAAGGTAACTTAAACATTGGTGTTTTGGAAGAAAAAGAAAACAGGAAGCTTTCAACTATAGAAACAGTAGTATACAAAGCAAGGCACAGATTAACTTAACTTTTCTATCGTCATCCAAGTACGTTCTATTCTCCAACCACATTCCAGAACTTATTAAGTACACCTATGTCCTTTCACCTATTTGCAATTAGCTCTCTCGAACTCCCAGCGTATTCGAGATATCGGGAGTTAGTGTTTGTTTATTTACTTACTTAAATACTTACTTGCTTACTCACTCATTCAGCAACTCACTCACTCACTCGTTTGCTCGCTAGCCCAATTGCGTGCTTATTTATTTATTTATTTATTTATTTATTTATTTCATTTTATTTTTGGGGTGGCAGTCCAACTTCTTTTAGTCCAGCCCCTACAAGTCCAACCCCGGTAGTCCGGTCGGGTAGTCCAGCCTGTCGTACTCCAGCCCCTAAGAGTCCAACTACGAATACTGCTGCTGCTGGACTAGTGGCATGTCATATCTCAGCTGAGTGGATTACTGGTCTTGGCAAGCACCTTTGTAAACACCATGATTTTCAACCACATCTAACAAGATTATCATCACTCAAAACCCGTGTTTGCCCATAGCAGCGTTTTGAACTGTAATCACTGTATAAACCGGTGCGACTTTCATTATGGAACAAAATGGTTAAGACTAACCATGTGCAACCATTCCAGTCTTCCTGGAGAACGATTTCATTAAGAAACAAGTCGTCGTACTGCGTTTACATAATACTGCTACGAATTTTCTTTCATACCTGATCAAAAATCTTGATCCGGTATAGTGACTGCAGTAAACTCGAACAGGTATGATCGTGCAAATAAAAGATTTTGTGCTGGTATCATGTAAACAAATGCTGTTAACAAATATTGTAACATTATTTGCTCGTGTTAACAACAGATTAATTAAAACAACTTGTGCGTCGGGTAATTTGGAAGTTACTTAACCTTTTCTCTCCAATCCCAACACATTCGCGTGCAAAAATAACGGCATGCAGTTTGCCACATTTTACTGCTTAAAGCACGAGGTATGACTTTCTGTTGTTGTTTCACGAGAAATTAATCTTACAGTATATTGTTATTGTTAAAGTTCGTACTTGAACGAGATCGACCAAATTTAATATTAATAGGATCAGCCGTTCGTGTACTAGTTTCCAGATGCTCTTTCCATATATACAGTGTAATTCATCCTATAGTTACCAAAGAAAGCGTTTTTGGCCACGAGAAATAAGTGCAACTAACAAAACGTTGGTTAAAAAAATCTGAATGCAGCAGTAGTGCCCTAATTAAAAGTAACATCTTATGTTTGGAGTGTCATTACCATTTATAGGTTGCAGTAGGCCAAGGCTGTTATATTGGGGCATTCACATTCTGACAAGAAGTCTTCATCCCAGCACTCGGCGATCGGGATTGGGTTTTTGTCCCAGCAGAGTCCCAGTCAACAATATCAACAATCACATTGCTGAGTACCATTTAAAAACAAACCACAGAATCGACTGGGACTCTGCTGAATGCGTTACCTACAGTACGAACCACTATCAACTAATCACTCTGGAAAGCTGGTTTACTAACTTAGAACAAACACCACTGAACCGTTGCCAGCAGCTACCTGCACCTTACAAACGACTGATTGCCGACAATAACAAGACAGACAAACAATAGACATACCATAATTCGGTAAATTGTGATCGTCCGGGTGAGTGTAGTCCTGAGAAGGACTGTTTGAGGTGACATTTTTAATCAGCACCTGCCGTTTTCAGTACCTGCACGCATACCCAAACAAACCCTCAGATAAGAAGATTAATATCATCATATACATTTGTTGTTTCACAGGAGTAATAGAACTCTATCGAAAATGTGACAGGTTCTACTGTCAGTGGCCTCATAGCTTTATTGTACCGAGGTCGCCAAGAGATTCATTGCTTTGAATCCCTTTGAGGTCTGACTTTTCTTCAGGTTATACTGGGAACTTCTTTAGTTGTTGCATTTCTGCGTTGAACCTTTTCCTTCGCCTTCAATTCCATCTCTTGCAGTTTATATGAATTTGTTTCATAAACACATGATATAGGCTAAATTCTAGAGTCATTCAGATAATTATTCATCTAAGGCAAAGATGACTGTTAGACGAGTATTCAAATGAATAGTATATTAAGGAATATGCAGTCAGTCATCTGATGATTACGCTAGCTATAGCTGGTAGATAATCGTTCGAAGTAATACACACAGCGTTGCGTGTCATAGAACTAAGGTATAAAAACTTAGAACAATGTACCACGCCAGATACGAAAAAGCACTAAAAAACCACTCCTTATTTGTGGCCGAAGGAAATGTGGAAACGTGTTCCCTATCTCATGCAGAGGCACTAGACCTCGAGGAAGAGGTACTCCTAAAACACCCTTCCAAGAATAAAACTAGGAAGAAAAAAGGAACTCAACAGGAGACGACTTACTGACGTAGAATGACAAAATATCTCCCGCCAAAAGCTTTTAAAATAGTCCCGGAGGTCACATGACAACATCCGAGCCTTTCAATCGTGCCGTCAGAATATTAATTTCTGACTAATTCGTTCCCAGGTTCCTCAACCGTCAAACATTACTTTTCTTAAAAAACGCCTAAGGCCACGGAATATATTTGCAGTATTGATAACACAACTTCGCCTGTTTATTGTGTACTTCAGATTACTCAGACTTAGCTTGGGGGGGGAGGAAGGGAGGCGAACCCTATAAGGTTTTTCTTGAATTTTTTTCGCGACGATTTTTGTTTAGCACCAGCCGTTTTCAGTAGCTGTATGCATATCCCTTAGAAACGTTATCACACAAGTTTGGTGAGAATTGGTTTTTATGGTTACGAGGTATGACGCCACAAGTAGCAGGCGGTCAAGCCATTTTTGAATAAAAATACGTGTTTTTCACCTTTTTCAAAGAAAAAAGTACAAAAAGATGACAAAAACAGCAACGTGTTTAACTGTGTTATATTCTTCACGTCTAGCATAATCATAATGTTTAATTCCCCCTTTTTTATAATTTCTACTTTTCAGTAAAATCCAAGATGGCCGCCAGAATATTTTCCTCACCTTGAAGAGCACATCACAGGCTATCTACCCATGGTAAAATCTTTTCGAAATACTCTAACACAACAAAACTTAAAAAACCCCGCTGGGTATGCCTTTGCTTGTACGTCCGAGGGTAAGTCTACCAGATCTCCCATAAGAAATGAAATCGAGCATAACTAGCGCGTGGCATATTGAACTGTTTCCTATAACTACCAATTAAATAAAACTACAGAGCTGCAGCCTTCTGTCAGAACTTTTGTTTATTGATATTCACCACTGAGTATGAAAGAAATATTCAGACATAATCCTTACCGTTTAAGTTCATTTTTATGTCGACTTGGAGTGTTGTATAGAGATAAAATAACATTGGACAGTTTTGTGGTTTCACAGGGCTGAATGCAGTTGCGTGACCACCAGGGAGAAACAATGTAACAAATAATAGCAACCAGTGATATTATATGCACTGTGTAACCATTACGCAGCACTTTCGGGTTTTGTCTTCCTGTCAAGTTCCGTTATCACATAATTATAATTGTGGCCAATCATAGCATCTTATTATTTTGTTATGTTAAGTACAAAAGTCGATTTCAAGGACTTTTACTTTATTTGCAATAGTGGCGTCTCATCTCATCTGACTGGTGAATTTTTTCTCGGTTTGCAGCATGAAGCTGTGTCTTGCTATCATTTTTCTCTTTGCAGGCGCAGTTGGTGAGTACGCACTTATTTCATTTTATGGACTCTTTTGATTATCAAGTGTAAGAATAGGGCTCAGAACAGTTGTGCGAGCTTCGAGGCAAACAACAAACGATAATGGACTGCATAAACCATTACGCTGCACAACCACATGAACCACACAATGTCAGACTCCCGTCATAGTGGGCAAAATTATAACCAACATTATAATTGCAGTCAACTTTTGACCAATCACACTTGCTGATGCATTTTTACAATAAATATATTATATAATGCATACCTGGAGGCATATATGTTCCAAGCTTCAGTTGTAGTGAACTTGCAGCTATTTATCTGAGCTGGCAGGTCATTCATCTTTGCACGTCTATAAACATGAACATGAAGCTGTTTCTTGCCATTGTGTTTTTCGTTGGAGACACCGTTGGTGAGTTAATATCCCCTTATGTTATTTCACACATGGTTATTTCCATAATTCCTGGATGAGTTTGGCCGTAATAGTGCTATCAAGATCGAAGTTTCTGTTATGGACGGGCCGGTTAAAAACAAAGACAACAAGCTGACACTTTAATAAAAACACCAGCGTTCGTTCGACTTCAAAGTGTGCAAAAGTATTGTATGGCAACTCATCGTTTAAAAACTTCCTCATTCAAGGAAACGTATACTTGCTTTTATTTATCCATGATTATCGCTGCCTTTGCAAATGTCTTGTAAACTACTTCAAATTGTGTATTGGACCGTTTTCGTCAACACTTATTAGTAAAACTACTCAAGAGCTTCAATTTCCTGTTGCCCTTTCTTTGTCATTCAAATTCGGCACTGAAAATTATTCATCTGGATCTAACAGTAAACGTTTTGTTTCAAGTTATGAGACCGATATCCCGCTTTTTTCAAGTCCTTTTCTACAATAATATACTTATGTGAGTTATGTTATGATACGGTCGACAGCGTTAACTACTTCACGTGCTTTACTACCAGTGAAAAGCAACAAAGTGAAATAATAACAAATAATATTGGACTGTATACACTCGAAAGAAAAAAAGTTGTCATGTGAAAAGTATAAACCATAGAGGGTGAGACCCAAGAGCTTTCTGGTAAGTGATCGTATAATATAACTGCATTTGCATAATCAGCGAGTGGTTGTTTTCATACAGTACTGGAACAAAACGGTAGTTCTTTATTTCCAAATGGTTTTCCAGCAAAAAAATGTTTTAGTTTGTGAACGGATGCAAACTTTTAGTAATTTCGCACCGTACTTTTCTGTATAGTGCTCAATTTGGCCCTTATTCAGTCAATTTGGCCACTTTCAAAAAGGCCTGCACCGCTTCATCAACAAGTGCAACTCTTTTATTTTGAATGTGCAAATGCTACTATACATCTACCCAAAAATCCGTTAGTTCTCATCGTCAAGACTTTATACTTTTCATATGACAACGTTTTTTCAGTCGAGTGTAAACCATTAAGCTGCACAACCTCGCAATGCTGGCCTCCCTGTCAGATTCGTTTGCCCAGATTACTACAACAAACATATATAGTTGCAGCAAACGTATGAGCAATCATAGTTGCTTAATTAATTTACAAAATAGTTATTGACATGTACTGACAGGACCGTGAAATATTTTATAATTTAAATGGTATTTTCCATTAAGGACGTTTGGGCATATTATTGATATGCATCCTAACTACGAACGCCTAGGACATTTGCACGGTGGAGTCAATTGAACGACCACAACGGGAATTATTTCGTTTGTCATTTTTTACTAAACCTTTTTAATCCCAGCCTTTATTAGCATAAAAAACAACAAATTGAAGGGTTCTGAAGTTGCGGTTATTATTTGTGGGCATTTCTGACATAGGTAACTTATTATCTTACTGTACCAGAAGTAAGTGTTTTCGTGCGACATCCGTAATTCATCCATCCCTCAATTTTAATTTATTTTTTCGCTAAGCTATTCATTCATTCACTCATTCATTCATTCATTCATTCATTCATTCATTCATTCATTCATTCCTTCCGTCCTTCATTTATTCATTCCTTCATTCATTCAGTCATCCATTCATATATTTGCTTATCTATTTTTCATTTGTTAACCTATTTAATTGACTTATTCGTCACAGGTGCAGCTCCGACACAGTGTTACGGGTGTTCCGGGCGTAATACAAGCTCTTGTTACGGAATTCAGCAAAGCCAGATTTGCGCAACAGCGGATGGCAGTTCACTTGGCACGACTCATTGTGGCTCCGTGGCAATTAAATACCGGACATTTCTACGCAATGATGTCAAGTATGGCTTCTTTCGAGGATGTATTGACTGTGCGGGTAAGCAGAAGTTAGTGATGGAAACCTGTGGTAAAATCGCCTATTAAAAAAGAAAGAAGCATTAAGGACAGGTCCTTTATGTCTCTCGACAAAAGGTATAAACGTTCTGTAGATTCCTCCCCCCCCCCCCCCACCCCCTCCTCAATAACAGAAGCTGACTTATGTTGCCTTATCTTTGGACAAAACGTATCCTTCGCAGCGAAATCTTTTAAACACGGCGGCACCGGGTACCGCATCCAATTTCCTGTTATCACTCACCAATTTATTTTCACGCACTTACTGAACGAATCATTTCACATGTTAAAAATCGGAGGGCAGATATCAGGCGATATATTCCGTCTGATTTTGGCATCCTTAGTTAGAAGAGAACACAACAAAGGAGGAGTTTATAAGGGAGAAAAGGGGTTTATTGCAAACATACCTTTGGGTCGACAGAGCTTTACCCCCTCCCCTCTCTTAAAATATGAAAATGTGAACGGCCAATAATGTCAATTAGACAGTTAAATGATGTCAATCAATAACATAATTTGCCTGTCTATAGTTGTGATTATTCATATGTGCTTTCATGGACATACATACTATTATGGACTTATAGCAAACTTACCGATTTAAAGGAATACCTTTTTTTCAGATATGAAAGCAGCCTGTTTTACAATCGGTGGTTTCTTGAAAGCAAGAGTATGGCAGACATTGCTACAGTGTGAGATCAAGTGTTGCACCAGTAACAACTGCAACACTCAGACCTTTAACCTGACACAAAATGCGATCACCGTGTTTACTCCAGAAGGTGACGTAGACTCCTTAACATTATTTATGGTTTTTTATTTGATTTAATGTTTGCCTTCCTACTGGTTTGCTTGCTTCGAAGCTTGCTTCGCTAGTGACTCTTTCAATCAGCAGTGAGGTATTGGCTGGTTTACCTAGACAATAATAACTGGTATTGAAGTTGAACGACGTTTCGATGACTCCAATATCGGTGATTTTCATTCTTAAATGCTTTACGAAACCTTTTGTTAATAATAACTGGCCACTGAAAAAAGTTTTGATTCTTCATTTTGCTCCAACTCTCCTTCTTCTGCTTTGGGACTTATAAAAAGCAGAAAAATTGGCATTTTTATTTTTTACCAAAAGCCTGAGCTATCATCATTTTTTTCGGCTGGTGGTACGGCTGGAAAAAAAACCTGAGCACTGAGGAATTAAACTGTTTTCATATTAAACTTAACATTTGCATATTACGAGCACAATAAAACATCCCATTCAATTTGGGGGGGGGCGTCAAAGTGCATATATCAACTTAAAATATTCGTTTCAGCATTTTCAACATTAAAGCCAGACAATTTTGTGGCATTGCCTGAATTTTAACTGGCGATTATTTGGCATGACATCTAATTCCTCAGGGAATTTTATATTTCCATATCATGCAACCACATGCATGATTTTTTTACCTTTTCTATTTGGTTTCATTTTACAATTTTGTATGTGTTTTTTTTTTGGTTTGCTTTTGGTTTTCCTAGCTTTTGACTTGATTTTAACGGTTTTTCGACCTTCATACGAATCGAAAAATCCAAGTTGGTAAAACTGAGATAGCAGCTTTTTGTAAGTCGTGACGTTATTCTCAGTTCATGTGACATCATCATTTCAATTTGCAGACTTTGAGTGACTCTATCTAGACCAGAAGAGCTTTGTCCAAAGTTGAGGTCCCAAATATCTCAACGAATGTTTGCCATAGTTTGTTGTGTTAAACCTCGGTATCTTGAAGTCTTTCACTCTTAGATTATAGCTGCTTTTATTAAATTCAAATAAATCCTTAATATACTGGGGCTGAAGTTCATTCTTCACTCTATGCATAGTAATTGAAATATCCAGTAATCTTGTTTTCTTTAATGTTGAAAGGTTAACCCATTCTAATAACTGGTTATATGTCGAATTCCAATCACAGTATACAGTCCTTAATCCCTTTCCTGGACCCACTTTAACTTTCTCGAATCACTGGTCTTGCAGAAGTGCCACATTATGCTACAATATTGAAGATGAGGAAGTATAGCAGCCTTAAACAATTGCAACTTAGCGTTAGCTGGGATGAGATTTCGTAATCTCAGTATAACCCTCACTTCCTGACCGCTCTTTTTGCAGACAGTACTGATATGATCGGAAAAGATAATTTATTGTCAATAGTAACATCTAACAGAGTGATATTCTGTTCTGGCTCAATGCTAAAGTCCTTGACTTTGATACTCATCTCTCCCTTGTCCGTTCTGTTGATAATCATACTTGCATACTTTTTATAGTTCCAGGAGCCATAATCGGGGACGGAGACCGTAAGCGCGGGGTCCACGCGGCCCCATCGAAAAAGACAAATGTGCTATTTTTAGAAAAAATTGCGCCACCCTCAACGTCGATCTTTCGGAATCAAAGCCTTTCGTATAAAACCTACTGTTTGTGAAATTTTAAGGACAAGTGATTGACTTGACGATGATAGAAATTGTAAACACAGCGCTAAATGCTTAAAATTCTATTTCTACGGTTTCTCTTCGTCCTGAGAAATCAAGCACTCTGAAACAACTTAGATTTGTGTCTCAGTGACGTTCAGTTGTAATTTCTCCTTACTTTTGCTTCGATACAAAGTGATTTTTCTCGCCGGGTTGCGGGCGGAGAAAAAAAAATAAGCTCACTCTGTAGTTGAAACCCTTGATATTCTTGAGGTAAATTAAAATTAGTGTCTCTACGCTGGAAATAGAAAATGGGGGAAATCCTCAGACGTTTCGAGACTGCTGTCTCTTTTTCAGTGAGAAACAATGCCGATAAGCAGTAACGCGCGTCGGTTAATTTTGAAAGTCAAAAATGTATCTACGACACGCGCGCGCGCTAAAAAGTAACAATCAGAGAAACGCAAAGTCAATGTTCATTCCATTTGGTTGTAAAGTCTTGTGACGGAAGATCAATCTTGCTTCCATGCTGCGTCGCACCATCGTTGTCCTGAACCCCGCACAGATTACGGACACTAGCATATCGCCCACACTGTGTCCTGGGGACGAGAAATATTTCCCAACAGGGAGGTCAGTATTCGCGCCAACTGATCGTATGTGCTCGCGGAATCTGTCACCGAGGCGTCTCCCAGTCTCCCCGATGTAGAGCTTGGAACATTTGTGGCACGAAAGGACGTAAATCAAATTACTGGTCGTGCAAGTGAACTTGTCCTCGAATCTGAGTTGACCGCCCGGGGTGTCGAGGGTCTGAGAAGGGTTGGTATGGGCGCAGGTTACGCAGCGGGGACGGCCACAAGGGAAAGTCCCTGATTTTCCATCGGTAGGTCCTGTTGTTTGAAGGCTGCTCTTTACCAAAATGTCACGTAAATTATTGCCGCGGCGATACGCGCACAAGATACGGACGGGTTGAAAAATATCCTTGGTGTCAGGATCGGATTTGAGAAGAGCGAAGTTTCTGGTCATGATTTCCCTTACTTGCGTGTTTCGGGGATGGTAAGTCAGGACAAGAGGGACAGCTTGTTCTTTTGTGGAGGGTGCGGTGTTTGAGTTGATGGTTGATTCACGAGGTGTTGATTGAACGCGCTGGAGTGCCTGGTTTACCACAGCAGGTGGGTAGCCGCGACGTGTGAAAAATGAAGTCATTTCTTCACTTCTAGTTCTGAAGTCTTCTTCTTCACTGCAGGTCCTTCTCAGGCGGAGAAATTGGCTATAAGGAATTGAGTTCTTGCAACGAACTGGGTGCGAGGATGAGTAATTGAGATAAGAGTGGGAGTCTGTTTCTTTATAGTGAATGGTAGTGATGAGGCGGTTAGAGGATGGAGTCAAATAGAGATCCAGGAAGGGAAGCTTGAAACCCTTGCCACGTCCACTGCGCTATGTACTTCTTCTAGGTTCGTAAATTGCCCAGAAAGTAACATTCAGTACTAGGGCAGCATGAAGTTTCACTTCATCTTTCTCCTTCTCATCGACGGAAGTAATTTTTTTTCTCAGTGTTTTTCCAGTTCTCTATTTTGTCGACGATTGATAACGCACCGCGAGAGCATTTGCTTGAAAATAAAGCGCGCTTTTCACTATTCTTTGTCTTCATTATAAACATTTCGGTAAAGGCGGGCATTATTTCAGAAAACAAATTCTGAGAAATCTTGACAAAAGTTTTCTTTACTGATTC
Organism: Siderastrea radians; assembly: GCA_964017195.1. NCBI lineage: Eukaryota > Metazoa > Cnidaria > Anthozoa > Scleractinia > Rhizangiidae > Siderastrea > Siderastrea radians. The sequence goes on along the minus strand of OZ024893.1, from coordinate 34,055,064 downwards.
GGTATTTGAATGTATTTTACTATTTTTCTTGCAGTGGAAAAAGTGACAACGATTTATCAGTGCGTTACTTTTCTTCACAACGTGCTTGGAAAATCATTTTACAGTCTTTGCAGCTGCCCTTCAATCTCTGTACGTCCTCATAGGAAATATATTTTCGAGATGTATTTTCCCTTTTCCTGCCTGATTCGGCTTCAACTGATTTTTTCGTAGTTCGACGCCTTTTTTGCCTGTAAAACGTTTCTTCCGTCTAACGGGGAAATCCTCGTCCGACATGTCCGACACATCTCCGCCACAGGATTTTTCTAAAATATTCTCACTGCCATCATCAGAATCACTTGTATAATCCTCATATTCAGAGTCACTATCCAGAAATTCTCCCTAAGGATTTGCCTCAAATTAGGAAGTGACACTCATGACAGAGATTGAATTTATTCATGCCCAACAAAGGTAATTTCCGACGCCATTTTGTTTGATTTTCTCTGCGCGGAGTCCTCGCAACACATACGCGCGTGTGTCACGCGCGATGGCGCAATTTTTTTTAAAAATAGCACATTTGTCTTCTTTGATGGGGCCAACATCACTACTGAAAATGGCACTTAGTTGCGGTCTCCATCCCCGATTATGGCTCCTGATAGTTCTCCTTTAGATAGTTAGAGTCATATCAGTCCGTCACTACCCTCGCACTTTCTCGTAGCTTAGTTTCCACTGAAGTCGCATACTTATTTGATTCATAGAATTGGTGATCATCAGCAAACATGCATAAATTCGCATCTATCGAATCACGTCGTTCTGGAACAAGTTCCGCAATAACGGTCCAAAAGAAGAACCCTTAGTTATAGGCGAAAGCCACCAAACTTTGTGACCTGTTTCTGATATTCATCTCAGAAATCTTTTCTTTTTTATGGCAAGTCATTGATCGTGCTTTAAATTTATTAACTGGCCGTCGCCATATGGCGACCGCCGGTTTATAAAATGGACCCCGTTTTTTTTGTTATGGTCAGTTGGCTTAACATACGAACAAAGTGCTGTAAAGCTTGTGGTACGGGTACTCAAGAGCGGTACTGTCTTATATAAGACGCATGCGCGTATTAGTCTGCTGAATGTTACCTCTGTGTGTTCCTGTCTTTTCATTTACAGTATTTAAGATATGAACGGCGAAGGCTTGTTAAGTTTTGGGGTTTCTGTATTTGTCTTGTATAACGCATGCGCAACTGAGTAAAGCAGCTAATAGGATTGAATGCAAAATTGGCTGTGTTGTCTGATCTAGTCAGTGGTTATGGTGAAAATTTCTTTAGCGCAGGAGTTTTGTTATGGGGATTGACATTTTGAGGGATGTAAAAATGTGGGAATGGAAGGATTTCCGAATGTGAGGAGCATATCACGCTTCTGTGAATGTGATTTGCTTTGAAAGTTGCGTTTTGTATAGCAGCGGTGTAATATTGTGCTGCGTGAGAGGCAGTTTCCCTTGGCGTTTTATGGGGGGACGGTTTCCGAAGTGGATTGTAAGTTTTCTCATTGGGTAACCTGTATTTCGCAGAGGAGAGAAACGACAGCTATGTTTGCAGCTTATTAGCGCGGTAAGGAACGGTGGCTTAGGAAGAGAAAGGTTGACACTTGTATGATGATGCGATTAGTGGATTGCACCATCGAGCCATCATAGTTCTTGAGAAGGGAGAGAGATGAGTGTTTATTTGACGCGAGAAGTTGATTTTAATTGCATAAAGACGAAGAAATTGGTCATTAATAAGGGGATCAATTAAGGTGGTCTTATACCCAAAAAGTGAATTTCTTTAGAAAAGAACTTTGCGGGAGACTTTTACCATCCTTTTATAGGGATTCACGCCCTGAATTCAAACTGAGTCTTTTCAGGTCACATGACATAATAGTTAATGATTAACCAGCCTTCTCAGTAAAAAAAAATAGGGGGTTCATTGTAAGCACGATATCTAAGTAATGCACGGTTGGATAAGTATGAAATCAACTTAGGTCTATCCACAGATGAATTCTTCAGGGGCTAAACCTCGAAACTTACGCAGCTTGGCCTCTTTCGGATTTATTTTTATTCTTTTATTCCAGAAAGTAAGGTAGAAGGAAATAAAAAAGAGGGCAAGGATTCACTTACTGAGAAGCAGTTCAAGATCGTGAGCATTTTTTAGGTTTACGACCTAGGAAATTAAGTCCTTTAATCTTACTGAAAATTTCAGAACACTAGGTTACAATGCCCCGGAGATATCGTGCTCAAAAGTTCATTCAGTTCGAGAAATTCTGTTATTGGAGAAAAACAGTCTTAAAGATAAGAGAACGGATTCTAGACAGCTTATCCGTCGCTCATTATCCTAAAACTATTGTCAAATTCAAGTTGCCACACTAAAATCCAAGCTGAATTGGTAATTTGATGCAAAAACCATCGTTTCTGTAAGATTTGGGTCGTGTTTTGTCGGTTAAAACTCGGACCTCAGGACTCTCTCCTCAGTCAGGTGTTTCTCCACAGTAGTACCAGATGTCATTTTACAGAGAGGTGGGGGGGGGGGTAATGTTCTTATTGTGGCTTGTTTGTGCGCATTTAATAAATGTAAACAATTGTTGCTATGGCCGTTGCTATGGAAAAAGTCGCATACTACTGATTGGATTTCTTAAATCTCGCTGCTTTACTGCTGGAAATCGAGTGAGATTATTTCAAGACAGCATTCCCAAGTGTTTAAAGTTTACAATTTTGCCATTTAAAAGAGGTGACTTTTGCAACCTAACATCACCTTTTTTGAGTATAAGACCACCTTAATAAGATAGCTTTTACGAGTCTTTAAGTTATAAAATAACTGAATATTATCAAGCCATGCGTGTGGTTTGGGTGTGGTGTTGGTTGGGTTTGAGGTAATTTTGTAACTCTGGTACGTAGCCGTTCCGAGTCAACTTGTTTACTTTGCAGGGGGATTCCCGGGTTAGCAAACCGGATTTAAACACCACGTCATGAGTTATGCCTTAACGTGCCCCAGACTCTGACGATCTGCTCGAGCTCGTGTTTATCAAGCGTTATATTTTGATTCTACTGCCATGTTCGCTGTTTGTATTCACGGTCTAGGCACAACAGTAAATATTTCGTCATCCCTTTGTAAGCATCCTCAGTTGTGGGCAAATATATACCAACATTCAACGTTTGAGTGAATTTGCGTTTTTCAGCAGAAATAAAAGCGATAAGAAAGATAAACTGAGTCATCAGAGTTTAAACATTACGTCATCCAGTAACGTTATAGTCAAATATTGTGTCACACAACCACACTTCTCGTCACGCTGGTTCGTATAAATACAGGATCCCGCTAACATTTGTGAAACCTAGGGGTAGGGAGGGTCAGAACGGCCGGTTAAAATGCCCATCGGGCTTTCTTGTTTCGTTTATGGAATACCACGGAACAAAATTGTACCGATAAATGATATTATATACAAACCATGAAAGGTAAAAAGACAAAGTCACTCACGAGTCGGTGCTTAACCCGGTTTCTGTAACATGAAGCAGCTGTGAGTATTGCTACTCCTCCCTGGATGGGATGCTATTCCATCGCAGGGTTACCCCAACAGTATGTCGCCGGTATCCATTTATGGAGAGAGACAATGTGGGGTAAAGTTTCTTGTCTAAGGAAACAACGCGGTGGCAGGGACTGAAGGTCGAACCACTGACATTCAGACCTGAAGTCCAAAGCACTAACCACTACACAAAAAGAACTGCTAAAGGCAAAACCACAGCGACAAACCAGTGAGGAGAGCCGGATCTCGTGTAGACCTGGATCAGTAAAAATCTTGAAGACGAAAGTAAACAACAGTAAACTGATCCTTACGGCGAAAAGATTAAGAAATTAAAATGGAAACAGAAATGAAATTAAGTTATATATTTGCCCGATATTTCGGTTTGCAAAACAAACCTTCTTCGGGGGCTAAAAAAGAAAAGTGAATACAACTACAAGACCACCGTTACATATATGGGTTTGAAATACAGTATAACAGAAAATGATAGGCTACGAAAAATTAAACAGTAACTAATTAAGTTCATGACGTTTTTATGGTGTGGACAGAAGGAGAGGATAATCTTAAAACCTTCATACATTATTTAAATTCTATTCATCCAACAATCAAGTTCACCCATGAATACTCAAATTCTTTACACCAGATCCTCCCTTTCCTAGAAACAAGTTCATCTCAACAACAAAGAAATTTAGACGGATCTCCATACGAAACCCACAGACAAACACCAATACCTTCTAAAGACTTCCTGCCATCCTGCTCACACTAAACGTACCATTCCGTTTAGCCTTGCCTTACGGTTACGTCGCATCTGCTCCACTGACATTTTCTTTAATAAACGCTGCCAGGAACTTATCAACGTTCTACAATCACGAGGATACAGTCGCCGCTTTCTCAAAAAAGAAATCAACCGCGTACGCAACATCCCACGTCAAGATACTCTTAAACCACGACCACAGAACAACGACTCAGACCGAACCCCTTTTGTTATTACGTATACTCCAGTTCTTCCTAACGTTTCCACTGTTATACGAAAGAATATAAACATTCTTCAATCTTCCACTCGCTGCAAACAAACATTCCCGTCTCCACCCATCGTAGCTTAGAAACGAAGCCCTAACCTACGTGATCTAGTCGTTAGAAGCACTTTGCGTGACCGTATTACACCACAAAAACCACCATCTGGCATTTCTAAATTCTCCTTGCTATTATGGTATATATAAAAACACAAAGAACAACTACATTTCTTTGGTTTGGCACTATGAGAGGTTTATTCAGTGAAATCACAAGGCTAATATAGGACCGACTACACTATCACTCCACAGACAAACCTCTCGACCGCCAAAACCGCCAAACAAAAGGAAAAGCCGTTGTTCGACCAACTTGAGAATCAAGTACGGGCGGCAGTGCATTAACCATCTCCCGGGCTACTTGGAGCTTAGCCTCATTCGAAAATTCAAGATAGCATTTATAGGTGTCTGACGCCCAGTCGCCATAAATCTGAATAAGGTAACCGGGAACACCGTTCTGAAAGGCCCAAATTGCTCCTCCTCGACGAAAGGAATGCCCCCGAAATCTGGTAGGATTAGGAACACCCATACGCACCAAACGGGCTCGAAAGACCGAAACGAACTGAGATTTAGTAATAACAATGTAAGAGCCAGACAGGTTAGCCGTGAAAAAGGCGGGCGCCGAAGCGGGCGCAGGCAAACAGGAACACATACGAAGGTATGCGCGAACGGGACACAAAGCAGGATCACAAGTGTAAAACAATGGAAGTTTGAGCGACTTGGCACCTGTCTGATTAGTTTTAGACCATTTAAAGGTAATCAACAATCCAAACCTAGTAACAACAATGTCTCCCCGACAAAGTTGCTTAGTGGGATCGAAAGAACCGACAGACGTTGGAGCTAAATTAGAGATACGCGCGAAAAGAAAAAAAGGCGCATAAAAACGCTAGGAAAACATCAAATCACTGAGAGAATGATTAGCACCTTTCACCAAGTCTTGAAGCAATGCAGGCGTAAACGGCGGAGCGCGCGACGGAGAACGCTTAAGGATACGATCAAGACCTCGAAAGGTTAATTTAAGCTCCGGCTCATCGTAAAAGGAGAACTCAAAGCCCGCGAAAACGTGAAGAAGCTTAACCCCACTAAGATAATTGCGAACCGACTGAGAAGTCATCGATCGGCTGAGAAATTGCCAATATAAACACACAGTATTTAGAGTTGCTGGTAGAAGCTCAAAACCGAAATAAAAACAGAAGTAGAGATAAGCCCTCCACTATGTCTTGTGGTTCTTGTGGGTGCCGTCCGCGTAAGCTGCTCGTCACGTCTTCTTCAGGTCCCTTTGCAACTTTGTTAATAAAATATCTAGAAAACAAAGGCAAGAGAAAAGACGCGTTATATAGAATCCGACAACTGAAACATGTGCACGGGAACTGAAACTAGCTGCAGACCAAGGGAGCCGTAGGCAGAAATAAACTCGTGCTGAAACTCGACATTCAGGTGCCAACAACTAAGTAAATCGGCCCCACGGTTATCGGAACTCGAAAGATGACAAGCGCGAATTTCGAACTCATTGACAGCAGCGAGAAACCAAATCTCCATATCTCATATCTCCCATATCTCAACCAAATCTCCCGCAGACAAGAGGCTAACAATTTATCCTGAACGCGACCGGAGTTCAACGAACTGACCACGGAAAATTATCGCAGTAAACCAAAATTCGTAACCCACGCCAGTGACAACCCCACAACCGAAGAGCGATAACAATAGCTAAAGCCTCAAGATGATGAATAGCTGTAAATCGAAGGAGCACGTCCGATGGAAATTCCACATGAAAATACTGCTCCGCGGACATTCCACCGCAACCCGATAAACAAGCGTCCGTTGAAAAAATGCCATCTGGCGTAGAGATCCAAAATGCGTGTTAAAAACAAACGACCTGGACGAACGTACTTGGAAACGAAGGCTAATTTGCTGATCAACGACTGTAGTTCGGTCTTGGTCGCTGACTTTTTAGTGAGCCAAGAGCCAAGTAGGCAATAAATCCTCCTGTAATTCCCGAAGACGATCCGGAGTGACGGAAATGGTAAAATTAATCTTGTCAAAAAGGACACCTAGACAAGTAACTTGAGTAGATGGGGGACAAGCCTTATGAGACGACTCTTGCAACCTAACGCCTGAAGTAACGAACCACTAAACGAATAATGGTCGTATGCGTTGTGAGGTACAGAGATACCGATGAAATGGTCCAAATAACTTAAGACGTCGCAACCGGCCTGTGAAAGCATAAAACATACCGCGTTCGTAACGCGTTGACAAGCCAGTGCTGCGGAACGAGACCCATGGGTAAACGAACATCAAAAAACAAACGGTCACGCCACGAATATCCTAGCAATGGATAATCAAAAGGATCGACCGGTAACTGACGATACGCGCGTTTAAGATCTGGGTTGAACAACAAACACCCCGGCCCGAGTTGAACAATTCGATCTGCTATATCATCTACGGTCGGATAAGTTAAGGACACAGGTTCACCCAAATAGAATTCTTTTGAAATTCCGTCGTTTACAGATGAGCCTTCCGGCCAGCTAAGATCAAGAATAAAGCGACGCTCAGTGGTGTCTGGTTTCGGTACTGAATTCAACGGAGACACAGCAAAAGGCGCCGAGAAAGGATTACTAACAAATGGACCACAAACGGAACCTAACGCAATTTCAGTCGATAGATAACTGTCAACAGCCGACGGAAAGTCGAGCGCACCTTTGTGGTTACGGAAATCACTTGAAGGGAGAAAACCACTGTAATCGGAACTGATGGGCCACCCATATTCTAAGAAATCACAAACTACCTCGTCGGAATACCCGGTTTGTAACGACCGCCACAAAGAAATATTTAACAAAGTGGGCACAGACAAACGCGCACCTAAAAAATTGGGTTGTCCCAACGAATACACTCGATTGTGCAACGCCACATAATAATCCAGGTCGAAAGGAGGCGATCTGAATAAAAGGACAAAAAGTGAGGACCCCCCACGCTAACCCCACTAAAGTGAGCCGCCCCACTAAGCCTACAAGACTCTAGAGAATACTGATCTTCCACAGAAGAGCTAAAGTCATGAGCACAGGAATTAAGGCTAGAGTCTTGCTTTAAGTTTAACGCAGAAAGTCTAGAGTCTTGAATGATTTCCGGCTGGCGAGAGTCTTGATTTAACTGTGACAATGAAAGTCTAGAGTCTTGATTTATTTCCGGCAGTGTATGATCTTCATTTACGTGCGACACAGCAAGTTTGGAGTCTTGATTTATCTCTGGCAAATGACAGTCTTGACTTAAAGGGGACAACGAAAGTCTAGAGTCTGGAGTTATATCCGGCAAATGTCTAGAGTCTTGAATAAAATAAGGGTCATGAGATATCGGCTTTGAAAATTCTTTCAGTCAGGGCGAGGCCGTGGGTTCGGAAGAGGTCGACACTTTTTCTGCCGCTAAGGGACATTCCTTTGAAAATTCCGTGTGACGAGCGATGACACGCGTGTCCACCCAGCACCGAGCGCAAATATGTTGCAGCCATTTTCGTTCACCGCGGAGAGTGCTGTAGTGATCCTTGGATAACTTGCAGACTCCATGCTGGAAATCCAGGCAAAAGAAAACCGCAGCCGAAGATTCTGTGCGAGGGGGCCCCGTCCGAGACTGTTTCAATGGTGCCTGTAGGATCCTGGATTCTAAATGAGCAAAAGAGTCACCCCAACGAGCCCGACCACACTCGATCTCAAAAAGGACTGCAGCATGAAGATCGCGTACCGAAGACCAAGTGAACTGAGTTGCCAAATACATTAACGAACAAAGATGAACAATACGTTCGTGAAGTTCCTGTGGTGAGAGGTTAGGCCTTTGAAGAATAGCAGCATATCCGGCGGCAAACTCGGCTAAAGTTAACTCGTCATATTTTTTCTCTTTAGAAATATAGGACAAACTCAAATGGCTATGTGGCCATAACTGTGGATAAACCACGCGACTTGTTAGCTTATCGCCTTCCCTGATTTAAGGGCGTGTCGCCTTCCTCGTGAGTTGCTCTTTCGAGGCTTTTTCTCATCTGCACTTTCCCCGCTACTGCTGTCTTCTAAATGCTCAAAAAAGTGATCAACTTTGGCAGTGAGGGAGGATTTCGCTCGCAGATCTTGTAGCGTGGCGTTGTTTTCCGTCAGTGGATCTTGGGGTGAAACACGTTTTTCCAGCGCGGCATTGCGAAGACGAAGCGCCTCCAGCTCTTTCCGCATCTGCTCCGACTTCGAATTTTCCTCCAGGACTTTGTTCCTCTCCTTCTCCTGGTCCAACAAACGTTGAAGTTCGTTTAAGTCCTCGGTCTTGATGTCCTCTGACGAGAATTCCCCCACTGGCCCGTCGTGGGTTCGGTCCGGCGAAAATCCGTACGCAGGGAATTGCACACTTTTCCCCGCGTTAACCTGAGCGTAGTCCAGCTGCTTGCGAGGACGGAGACTATACTGAGATTCAGACATTTCGCGATTTCAAAGTCTTAAAAGTAATTTTACAAAAAGTAATATTTGAACTAACCTATCTTGACGTGGAGCGAATCACACATGCAAACTGAATGGCCTCTGCCACGTGCAAGCGGTACATATAGAGCTACGTTAATAATTAACTGGAATATGATATAACTAGGCAAATAATAACTATAAGCCTGCGCGCGTCGAATTAAGCATTTTAAGCGAAGCTCAAAATCAACCAATGTAGACATCCGCGCTGCCTCACCTGTCCATTCCTACAGCAAGGCCAACTCAAATACACTTTTTCCGCCACCAAAGAAGAACGACATATCACTGACACCTTAAGCTGTAAATCTAATAACTTAGTATACCTTATTGAGTGTAAAAGATGCGCAAAACAATACATCGGAGAAACTAAGCGCCAACTTAATGAACACTTTGGTGAACATCGCCGCTCTATCCTCAATCACAATCAGGTAATCAACCCCACTCCTATTTCAGAACATCTCAACCAACCTGGCCACTCCATCAACGGCGTCCTCCTTGTACCGCTTGAACGTATCTACAACAACCATGACTCTGTTAGAAAAGCACGCGAGGCCCACCTTATTGATAAAGCCGTGACACTTGAACCTCGCTGTATAAATAGACGCGATGAACTTAATTAGTTACTTTTTAATTTTTCGTAGCCTATCATTTTCTGTTATGCTGTATTTCACACCCATATATGCAACGGTCGTCTTGTAGTTGTATTCAGTTTTCTTTTTTAGCCGGCGAAGAAGGTTTGTTTTGCAAACCGAAATATCGGGCAAATATATAACTTAATTTCATTTCTGTTTCCATTTTAATTTCTTAATCTTTTCGCCGTAAGGATCAGTTTACTGTTGTTTACTTTCGTAACCACTACACCACCGCGCGCCCACATATATACGAGATATTATAATTGATTCACGCATTTTTGTTTATGAACTACATGTCTGATATTTTTCGTTATTTATTTTCCTTTATGACTCATGAATGCGTTTGCCCAATAACAGAGTTGTAGGATTTGTTGGGGAAACCATACCACTCCATCGATCCACCCGTCACTCGCCTGCAGACTTTTAACACATGACAAATTTTATACTTGGTTTCGCCGTTTCGTAATTTCGCCATGTCGCATTTTAAACGTGCCGTAACATTTGCATTCGAGGCCTCATGTGTCACCCGGCATGAAGAGGATGAGTGAGTGAGTGAGTGAGTGAGTGAACATTTTCATTCAAGAGTTGGCTCATTTTTTCTTTCGCAGTTGCTGGTCCGGTAAAATGTCAGGAATGCTCTGGAGAGAGAGAGGAAGCCACTTGCACAGAGCGTCAGCGCACACAAACTTGCAGCAGAGATTCAAATTCACGGCTCGGCACAACTCACTGTGGGTCCACAAAATATAAATTTCGAGATAGCCGGGGTGAACAAGTTGGCTTTATTCGCGGATGCATTGATTGTACAGGTAAAGAAACGATTAGTGAAATTTTTGGGTAGCGTAATGACTAAATAAAAAGTAATATGGTACATATTTCAATGTTTGTTTTCAAACGGGTCGTACCATTGAAGTATGGTGCATTTGCTTTTTTGTTTAACTCAAAACTGGGATTTGTTAAAAAAACAACTGAAATTGAAAATTGCCATACTGGACGGGTAGAATATAATATATAATATATTTTTTTCACCGAAAAAAGGATGAAAAACACGCATGTTTAGTGAAAAATGGCTCGATCTCAATGCTACTTATGACGTCATAACGTGTAAATCTAGAAAATGATTCTCACCAGCCAGATTGCCACCATGTAAGGAAGAAACAAACAGCCACTGAAAACGGTACTTGCTTAGGAAAATTTCCTTAAAATCAGTAATAAAGACTCGCCCTCCTCTGTCCTTTGTAGCGTTGACTTTTGCACTAACGTTTTTCGCGAAATCGCACTTACCCGCTGTCTAAAGATGATTATAGAAGATGGATAAAATAGATGTTAATCTTGTTGTTTAATTGATCGTTACAGACAAAAACGCAGCTTGTGCGGCAATTGGTGGCTACCTCAAAGCACGTGAAAGGAAGACTATATTCGATTGTAATATCGACTGCTGCACTAAAGATAACTGCAATGACGGAGGTAACATGAGAAAGCAGTCTATAAAAAATCGCCTTCCTACCTATAAACGATAAATGTTAAAAAGAAAGAATACCTCACAAGTTTGCATTTTTTATGCAGTCATTGAATCATTTATTGTTAAGCACTGTAGTTATTTTCAGAAATTTATAGCGCATTTTTATGTACTGTGGTTATTTGACTATTTTATAGAATATATTTATATATATTTTTTTTTATTTTAGCTCAACATGGGCTTATACCAGTCGATACCATGGGATAAGCTTATCCGTTCTGCAGGGTAAATAAAGATGATAGTGAGGATGATGATGATGATGATGATGATGATGATAACTCACAGTTAAGAGAATTAACTGTGCAATTTAAGTGCTGGAAGAAACTTTTTAATTTCCACTGAGCGTTGTCCCAGTAAAGAAATGCGGCACATTTCATGTAACCCTAACATCTTGTTCGCCGTGAACTACCATCTAAAAATGATTAAGAGACCAGTAAAACATTTATCTACCTGCCTTTATTTTTTTGAAATTTTTATCTGGCAGCTCCTGATCTTCCAAAGTGTCAACATTGTGCTGGGACTGATGCAGCCAGTTGCTCTGCCAACCAGGGACCCCAAACCTGTGCCATTGATCGAGACTCACTTGGCACAACTCATTGTGCTTCCATAGTGGGCAAATTTCGGTTAACACCTACTGGAAATACAATGGATATCTTTTATCGGGGCTGCATTGACTGCGCGAGTAAGTAGAACTTCGTGTTTATTTATCTCTGCCTGAAATAGAATGCCATACCGCGAATAAACATAATACAAGTTTGTATAATCGAACTGCTGTATTAACAATTTATCCTGTTTCCTCCTAGGTAAAAAGGCAGCATGTTTTGCTCTTGGTGGCTACTTTAAAGGAAAGAACGATAATGATAATATCGTCAACCTGCTGCAATGTGAGGTCGAGTGCTGTACTGGTAACAATTGTAACACTCAAGTCCCGACTTTGTCGCCAAATGCCATTGCTGTGTTTACAACGTCAGGTAACATGAAAATTTACTCCGTGTGCTCAGTCGAAGATGTCTGGTTGAATTATAATGGAATAAAGAGAAAACAATAATTTTGAAATATAAATAAAAAAGGGAAAAATAGAGATATGAAACGAGCACTTCGTGCTCATAGGTTGCTATCGATATAACAATTAAATGCAAAATTAAATGTAAAGAAGATCCTCGCAGTTATTAACGCAACTTATGCAGTTGCGAAAAGAAAGCCTGAAAAACTCAAGCTTGCCGGGATTCGAACCCTGACCTCTGCGATACCGGTGCAGTGCTTTAACCAATTGAGTTAACAAGCCAACTGGGAGCTGGTCATTAAATTGGTTCGTAATATACCCGGGAAAGATGAAGATGAAATTATGAATATATGAAAATTCATATATTTGAACTGCGGAATGAAGAATTAAATGTAAAGAAGATCCTCGCAGTTACTAACAATTGTTGTATTAAAAAAATCAATTGTAAGTCGGGTGAGAAACTAGATCATCAGTGTTTATTTACTTATTTGTTTGGTTATTTATTTATTTATTTATTTAAAGCAAATACACAAAGTGCGACGAATGGTAGCGATATTGCGCGAAATATTCATGAATAGGCCCTTCAGTAAAACACTCAGTTTCTGAACCAATAATTGCACGTGCGTTAAATCGTGTGGCACGGATGTATTGTGTCTTTTAAGCCTTTTTTAATTTCAAAAACACTGTCGAAGTCCGGCTTTTTTATTTATTTATTTATTTTAAGTTGAAACGTTAACAGAAACTTTTTAGAAGTTTTCCAACAAGACAATACAAAAACTAAAATAATATTCTTTTATCACTAGCGTAGAGCTTCGGAAACGCTTATATTCTCCAATCCAAATATTTTGCGATCTCTTAATGTTCTTTTCTGGACAGTGAACAACAGCTGCTAGAATTTAATCTCCATAAGAAGTATAATAAAGTATTCTTAACCTTAAGGTCGCGGAGGACAGGATACGTTCATCAGTATGCATTTATGTACACAATATCCACGAAGTGCGACGACTGGCCTTAGACTGTATCTTTTGAAATCAAAATTTCGCATAGAAGATGAACTGAATATTTATACACGGTGCGCTTGTGTCCTCTTGTGCGTTTTTAATTCCTTCTCATAATAATAAACAATTTTCGTCTTCTGAGCTTCTTTCTCGTTATTTTTCGGCCCCAGTGTAATGCCACTCGTGGGCGTTAACATCCGTAATTAAAAATGCTAAAATGTCATTCAGTATTTAAAGACTAATGGAAAAGAGTGTCCAGGAAGAAGCTCAGAAGACGAAAAATTTTTATTATTATGAGAAGGAATTATAAATGCAAAAGAAGACACAAGCGCAGCATATATAAATACTCATTGCACGTGAATAACCGTGAAATAGACCAGGAAAAACAAAATAAAACTGTTGCTCGTTGAAAGTTAATAACGACTGCAACTTGACCGAGATTCAGCCGTCTTATCTAATAACAGAAATGTTTATTCAGCTTAAAACTTGTTCGAACATCAAAAGGATTATAATCTGTAAGGGCAGTTTAAAAATATTTCTATTTATACAAATTACGAACTTTTTGACTGATTTGTGCTGCATTTTAGCAGTTTTTAAATATAAATATCTTAAAATCGCAGCAACCTAGGTAGCTCAATGTACATTAAAAATTTTTCGCTATCATGAAAGATCTTTCAGCTGAAAAGAGAAAGTGTTAAGTTTTATCTTTCTTGAAATATTGGAGAAGATTCCAGGAATGACCAAAATCAGCCCGTAAAAAATGAATCATGATTTGCTTGAAAACGCCCCTACAGATTTTTCCCTTATTTCGCATTCAAGTTGTGTAGGTCGCCTAGTTCAAATAGTTCAAGTTTCGTCATAAAGTGTCTGACTAGTTTTCGAGATATCCGACAATACTTTAAATGAGGGGCTGTCCATTACCGTTGCTATGGTGACAGCTGTTGCTAGGAAACCAATGAAAAATAAACTTTGGTCACATGTTGAAAAGGTGGTACAGTATCAAGGAAATCAAAGTTTATCTTCTATGCGAAAAGTTGATTTCGAAAGATACACTCCGAGGCCAAAAAAACTGTTGTGAGCCTCTTTAAGGCCACGGGTGAGCAACTAAGTCATCAGCATTTATTTATTTAAAGCGTATGCACGAAGTGCAACGAATAGAAGCGACATTGCGCGAAATATTCATGAATACAGGCCCTTCAGTAAAACTTTCTGAAACAACAATTGCACGTGCGTTAAATCGTGTGCTACGATCGAGTTGTGACGTTTAAGCATTTTTAAATAAAAAACTGTCGAAGTCCGGCTTTTTTAAGTTCAAACGTTTACAGAAACTTTTTAGAAGTTTTCCAAGAAAACAGAAACTACAATTGTACTCCTTATAGCTGACATAGAGCTTCGGAAACGCTTATGTTCTTTAATCCAAATACTTGAGATCTCTAAATTACAACCAATGTAGAGAACGTATTGTCCTTTTCTGGACAGTGAACAATAGCTGCTAGAATTTAATTTCCATAATTAGCATAATCTTACCTTAAACATTCGTGTTTATTCGGTAAGCCTTCGGAAGCCCTAAAACCATCAATTTTAGGTCCAAGAATACAGCACGCATATAGACTTTCCTGAACAGACACAAGAGGCAGATAAACTTGGTACATTGTAGATTGTCACAACAGAAGCAATTTTTTCAAACAGGCTTTTTAACAAAATATTGGCTTCAAATTTAAACAAGGACAGTTTTACTCATTTAACAGCTTACAACTTTCAATGGGACTCGAAATCCTATAATCGGCTTTTGTTGTGACACAATAGAGGTTTTAACTGATCGATGAGTGGTAAAATCAAGAAGTGTTGTCATCTTCACGAGGAGAAAACTTGGACAGAGAGTCACGTTTTACAAAATCTTTACTTTGGGAGCTCAAAGCATCGCAAAGAAGCGCAATCTGTCAAATCAAAAACAACCTTGTTGTACTTCCACTATTGCCCAAGCTCTCTGTTAAGTTTCAACGGAATCGGCTCCCAAACGTTCAAGATATAACGTTTTTTAGCGAAAGACCTCAACCAAAATTTTGCCTTATAAATTTATTCATGGCCAGCTTGTCATCCCCGGCCTTAAGATATTTGGCCGATTCACACTAAGGACCAAGTGCACTTGAAGTGTCCTTGAAACTCAAGTAGACATGAGGTCATTCTAGTCATGTATTTAACCAATCAGAAGCCAACAAGCTATTCGCACGTTTAGAACTAATGTGGTACAACCGTTTTGACACGCCGTCAGTTAAAGAAAAATGGTAATTTTGTTTTGTCTGCATGTTTAGATGCAATTTACTTGCAAGCACAAGTTGGCACGCAGTTAATTAGCTTGCCAAACAAAGTTACAGGACTAAAGTACGATTGCATCTTAGAGCCTGGTGTAACACTTGCTTACTTTTTGTTAATTTTTGGGAAATACCTGCTCGTCTTAAAAACATGTTTGTTTCTCACGAGTATTGAACGCATGCATCGCTGTAGTATTGTTGATTGGCTAAGACTAAGAATTAGACCACAACCTTTTTCTCAACGTGGAATTTTTTTACCCTAAGTCGGCTTGAAATACCCCTTCAAATACAACAGCAAAAAGTAAAACTTAGGGGAGGGGAGGATTTTAATTCTTCTCAAACGAAATTCGGAGCCGCAAAGCGGAGGCAGTTGTTGCTAAATTGCGTCTCAATGTGATTCAGAAAAAGAAAAAAAACTTCTGCGACCAGGGCAAACCTATTGAGCAATTTTTTGGATTTGGAGAATCATGAAATGCGATAGGCTGAAACATAACGAACGTTGAGAATTTCACCACACGTGTTATGTTACAAAAAGGAAAAACGAAACGTACCAAAAATTCAAAGGCTGACAACCACTACATCGAAAGTTCACAAGTGGCAGTTAAATTCTATAACAACTAGAAGCTGGCGTTTATTTTGATGTTATTCTTTCTTTTTCCTGAAGGTGATCAGGAATAACTTTGCATTGTAGTGTTGACTGATATTAACCAATGCCCATCTTCGTGTTTTCATCCCACAGCTTCTGGTCCAAAACAGTGTAACATCTGTCTTGAGAATGACGCAGCCAGTTGCACCAAGAACCAACAAACAGCAATATGTGCTACAAATCTCTATTCAATGGGTACATCTCATTGTGGTTCTGCCGTGGGAAAATACCGGAACAGAAAGGGAGATGTCGAGGATTGGTTTCTTCGAGGATGCATTAACTGCGCTGGTAAACAAACTTTAATCCACACTAAGAAAGGTTTGGAACTCTTTACGATGGCCTAAAGTCATGACTACCATGGTGAACCATGCCGTTTTCTGAAGCAGGCCATCTTGTAAATGGTTGCAATTTGCGGCACACCAGGGGACTTCCGTGCAGACGTTTTGGTGTTTCGTGTTTGATATTTTTAAAGGAACCTCGAAACGATACCCAGAGTCGTTTTAAGAGTGACTCGAATTCATTTTCGCTCCTTGGAAGTACCAAGTAGTTACAGCTCCTTTCTTTTACCCTAAAGGTACCAGGTTAACTGAATGAACTAACTAAACTAGCTAAACCAATATTCTGAATTGCTCGCCCTCGGTGATACTTATTATGCGGTGTCGCATAAAAAGTAGCACCGTTTTTGTTTGTGACTGGTGCATTTCTATCGTCGCTGTCTTTACTGTTCCCTCAAAACCAAATGCAAGGCTTATCGGACAGCTTTTAAGGGTAATTTTAATGCCCAAGATTTCGGTTAGGCAAAACTAACCTCCATTCGGGGTTGTAACGAGCTGAGTAAAAATGGGATAAAACGGTTACAAGATTTGAAATGATACAAATGAAAAGATTAAATATGATTGGTTGACAAAGATAGAAAGCAGAAACGTGTGCCAAGGTCTGTTCATCCCACAGGGTTCAAGAGTCTTGACCTTGGATATCAAAAATGCTTCTCTAGCCTTACGAATGCCGTCTCTGTTTGAGTTAATAAGTTCGAGGAAAATGGGTTCTAAGTCGTTGATTGGATAGCCAGGAAGAGTAACGTGATCTGAAACAGTGGTAGGCTGATCAATGTGATCCATTTTTAGTTAGCTCGTTACAGCTCCTGAGGAACGTTAGTTTTGCCTAATCGAAATATATTTGGTTTTAAGTTTTATTCAATACTGGTGATTCTGATCTACACCAAGATCCGGCTTCACTTAGCCGTGCAGTTTGTTCCAAGGGGTCCCTGCACCTTTAACTAGAGTTAAATGTTTCCTCAGAACACTGTGGACACTGTTAATGAGGTATTTGAAGTGTGTAGACAAAGGATTAACTAAGGCATCAAAAATAAACATTGTTTTTTTAGACAAAAAAGCAGCTTGTGCAGCTGTAGGTGCCTTTGTCAAAAGACGAGAAGAAGCCACTCAGTTGCAGTGTGCAATCGACTGCTGCACTGACGACGACTGTAACACCAAGTTCCCATCGCTTTCTAAAGGTACTTTAAATTTTTACGTAATGGTTTAAAATAGGTAACAAATGCCTCACTCAACTAGCTTCAAGAAACGTTGCGCTCAGTACAAATACATAGCAGTACCCTGAAGATTTTTTTTTTCATTTACGCATCTTTTTCACCAGCTAGTTACACTGTAATATACTTAAGGGACACGACAGAAGCTATTCCACGCTTAAACCGCTCATTGGTATCAAATATCTTCCACAGAAATAGAAAGTTAGTAGCGTAGGCGAAAAGATAGCAGCATTTGTTATAGAAACACCATAGAGTTTAAGACTGATGGAATACACTGAGCTACTGGAAGACTCGTGGCGAGTGAGGTCATATTTTCTAGGTTCTTTGTGACAAGCGCCCTGTGTACTACCAGGATCAGAAACGTTGAAAGCACCGGGTGTAATAATAAAGAATGAAGGATGGTAAATTTTAAGATGGAACAACGAACCCAGTAAATATGAGATCGCTCGCCACGAGTCTCCCAGTAGCTCATTGGTTAAAGCGCCTGACCGTTGTATAGAACATCACTGGTTCGGTTGCTGTCAGCGATTTTTTCTTTGTCCCATGCTAGTGAAAAACTGAATATCCCATCTTTCTTATTTTTTTCCGAGCTTAAAATTTCCATCTTTCTGTCTTCATTACCACAGACGTTGTTTGCATTAAATTGAAATAAGATGAATATTAATGTATCCTACAATTTTTTGTTCTTTTCTCAGTTTTGTTGTTATTGTTGCTGCTTTTACATGTATCATCAAAAAAAAAAGATCGTAGCATTTGTTATATAACATCATGGACTTTAATAAAGTTAGAACACTGATTCAATTTTTCACGAGCGTGAGACAAAGTAAAAAGCCATGACCTCCCGTAAACCGGTCGGGCGCTCTAACTTGACTAACTGCTAAGCTGCTGGAAGACTCGTGGCGAATGAGGCCATATTTACTAGGTTTGTTGTGACGCGCGTCATGCATACTGCTAAGATCAGCAATGTCGAAAGTTAAAAAGAAAAAAAATGGCAAGTTTTAAGTTCCGAAAGAAATAAGAAAGACGGAACAACATACTCATAACTTATGACCTCGCTCGTCATGAGTCTCCCTGTAGCGCAGTGGTTAGAGCACCCGACTGGTGTATCGTAGAACGTGCATGCTAAATTTACAGTTGTTTTCTTTCAGGTGCTCATCCAACCATGAAAGCTGCTCAAAGGGGTTACCATATCTCACTGAGTGGTTTACTGGCCTTTGCAACAGCCATTGCTCAACTCTTGAATTATTTCTAACTAAAGGCAGACACAAGTTTCAAGTAAATTGCGTAGTCTTACATAGCATAAACACGGAACTTTCCAGCAGTTTTGGGGGTTTGTTTGTTTTCTTTTTTCGTGCGACGTCACGAAAGGTTGCCGAGACAAGCAACTGAACACTTAAAGTGCCTATGTAGTAAAGTAAGTTAAACTTATTTGAAAGGTCTTTTAAAGTGAAGAAGGATACTATTTAAGGTTTTGTAATATCTTCATTCATTCCAGAGATATCCAAGTTTTTGTATTATGCAAATTAGAAATTGATGACGTCATACGTGGTTACAGCGAGGAGAAAAAATGACAAAATGAAGAGTATCTCGAGAAAGAGTGGATGGAGATAATTGAAACTTGGCACCAATACTGTGCGTTAAGAAATACACAGGATGAGGTATATTGTGACGTTGCCATAGCAAAAATCTTAGTTCCAGTCTCTTTCTGCTTTAAACCAAGTGTTACGATTTGTGACTCTATAACGACATAAAAAAGGACCTGTTCACAACACACTCAATGCCCATATTATGCTTAGTTTCCTCATTAACCATTGAGGAGTGGATGATGCTTGTAAGGCCTAAAATGGGGGAATGTCATTCTCGCAAGAAAGAGACCTGGAAACTTAATTTTTGCCACGGCAACACCACAATATGCGTTAATGTGTATCATTTTAAGGTACATTACTGGTGCCAAGTTTCTCCACACTGTAACCACTTGTGACATCATCACTTATTTCCGTTTAACTTGAATATCTCTAGAACGAGAGAGGATTTTGCAAAAAAGAAAGAATAATAATTCTTCCTCATATTGAAAGGCCTGAATTTAACTTTTACTTCACGGGCACTTTAATGTACAACCCTTTTACAAAAGACAGAGATGGATAATGAGATGTTGGTATGTTTTTTGGCATGTAATTTTATCTGAGGTTAATTTTAAAATTGTCCTTCCGTTCATAATAAATTAGGATTGAAAAAGGGGTGAAAAAAGTGTAGTTGCTTTCTCATGATAAGAATCACATTGGATATTAAGTTTTCAAGGTGAAATCTTGGGCAAATTGCCACCGTCCTAATATCCGTTATAGTTTCTTGGAGCTGGTGCACACTCACCATAGCCATCGCAGTTATGGCAACTGCAACGCCTGTGGTTCAGCTAATAAAACGATTTAAACAAGAATTATTCCATAAGAACCATCCAGGAATTGAATTCGTAAGGAAGGCGTTTCAGTTCAGATGGAAGGGAACTTAAGCACAGACGTTCTTGAGCCACGGACGTCAACCAGAAGTTCAATTTTTCTTTGTCGGCTCCTTCTAGCTCTCACTAAAGGCTGCAAAACTCTTGTTTTGGTGTCTGGTGGCTTGTCATGGACGTTCTGGCATCAGAATGGGTCAAAAGGAGAACGTTAATCTTCCGGTTGGGGTCCGTGGCTCCCGGCTCAAAAACGTCTGTGCTTAAGTTCCCTTCTATCTGAACTTAAACGCCTTCCTTCCACGAATTCGATTCTTGGATGGTTCGGTCACATTAAATAGCCTCAAAGAAGTATAAACCCCATTTCGACCAGCTTTTTTGGCCTTACGGTACCGGGCGAGGATTTCTCCGTAGCTCAGAAAATGTTTAACCTATAGAAAGGCAAATTAAAGGGTATACAGAGTACGTCCAAAAAAATCCATTCCAGGTCTACAAACTGAGCAAATGGCATTGTATGACATCTATATAACGTCCTGCAGACTGCAGACTAAAAGGAAATTTTTTTTCCAAAACATAATAAAGCCACCAAATTTGGTCAGTCACAGAACATTGATCTACAGGCTGGAGTAAATGCATTTCTTATGAAAACCAGGTAACGTTTTCTTTTTTCTTTTTTTTTCTTTTTTTTTTATAACAAAACCCCCGTTATAACAAACAAACAGCAAATATGGTAGAGAAGATACTGTAATTGTTTAAGATCGTTGCTTGGACATTTGTAACTGCCTTTGATAGTTGATAGTGAATAAAAGAGTAGACTGATCTTTGTGTCGCTTTCTCACATTTTTGCATTCAGTTTCGATTGACTGGCTGACGTTAGGTGATCTTTAAAGTTTGTTAGAGTAAAGGGCCAACCATTTAACTCTTGAGGGGGGTGTGTAGGATTTCGAAGAAAATTTCCTGCAAGCCCTTGTCGGAAGAAAAAAGTTCCATGCAGCACAAATGAAATAGAAAAAAATTCTTGCACTGCTGCAAGCAAGAAAAAAATGTTGCAAGCTATTTCATCATTCCAGGGGGACTTTACAAAATCCCAGCAAAACTGCAACCATTCTTCCCTTGCTCCCTTTAAACTCTGGAGTTGATTATGCTTCAGAATGTGCAATGCATTCTTAGCTTTATAGGGTCCGACAATCTGTGAGCCAGCGAGACACTCCAGTTAGCCTAAATCACACTCTGGTTTAGCCAAAACAACATTCCGGTTAGCCTACCGACTTGCATATTTGCTTGTAGTGTTCTTCAAGTGCTGTTTGTTTTTATTGCTTATCAATACGAAAAAAAGTGTTCTACCAAGAATTCTTTCGAATTCTCCGATTAAAAATCACAGACATGATTGCTTAAAATCTCCAAATAAGGTCTTGAAATAGCTGATTTTATAATAAAAAAATTCCTCTTCAATCTATGCGTCCAAAACGCCCAAATTGAACACTACTGAAAAGAATAAATCCCTCCCCCCAAAAACATGTTTTTGTATAGCATGATTTTGAATAGCTTACAACATTTTAAGGCTTTGCAGCTCCATATTGAACTATTACAACAATAACCACAATGTAAATGTAAATACATTCTGTAAATGTAAACACATGACACTTTTTTGAGGAAAAAAAAACCCCGCAGAGAAATGAAGAGGAAAAAAAATATTCTGCAGAGCATTTAGAAGGAAAAAAAATATTCTGCCCACCAGGTTGCTAGAAAAAAAAAAGCTTGCTGACCAGAAATCATCCACCCCCCCCCCCCCTCCCTCAAGAGTTAAATGGTCGGCCCCTAAGGTAATGTCATTCTATCGACGAAGAATTTTGGCAAATTCCTTCGTTATTTTGGTTAATAAATGATATCTGACGTCATGAAGCCTTGAACTAATGGCACGTAACAAGCGCCCCGCTGTCACCATTTTGTTCCGTTTGGACCTTAATTCAGTCCCTTTTCGCAGTTTCACTATCTACTGGCCGACCCTGAGCACGCCCCTGACAACAAACTCAGCCAAAGTCGGAGGAAACACAGGAATATTACATGATCACCCAAATCCGACTTCCCTCGTCTAGGTAGAAGATACTGTAAGACCCATTCGTCAGGAAAAGATTGGGACATTGACTGGTTATTGTTTTCTTATAACAGCCTTCTGATATATCATACCCCGATATATCATACCCCTTTGTAATAACGTCCCTGGATTAACGAACGAATTTCTTCAGCCCGCCCAAAATAAAAGTAAAGTGTAAGGAACAGAGCTCCAAGTATAAAGAACCCCGGTATAACGTAATCTCCGTGGTAACGAACCAACTCAGAAGCCTAGACTTTAAATCCACCCCCATATAACGAATAGAAGTCATCACGCGGCTGAAGTTGAATGCAAACAGGCAGATCAACATAAATGCTTAGTGATCCCAAATCACGAATTTTATCTTATCGTTGAAATCCGGATAGCAGTTGGACGGTTCAATCGAACGCTGAGTGGTGCAACATAAGCAATGTTAATTTTACGGGAAAACAACTGTTACCCAAACCCTGATATAGCGACGGTTTTGGTCGTTTTTCCCACAAATTCGTTATAAAAGGTTTTCGTTGATAACAGAATCCCTTTATAACGAACACATTTTTCCAGCCAGTCTCTTTGGTACTTCGTTATATCCAGGTCCCCACTATACTTAATATTAACTAGTAGGCAAACTAATTAACAGTAGTAAGAAATTTTATTCTAAATTACAGGCTTGTTGCTATTTCATTGTAATTAATTCAGCCATTAGAATATAATTAAAATTTTAACATGCGTACACGCAAATTCAGTGTCATATTTGTGGAGTAGGAGTCTTCTTTTGCACACTGGAAGTTGCCAAACACTTTGACTGTTTTTGATAGATCGATGTGATAAACTGGAACTTCCTAACTGACTTAGCTTATTACAATTAGTTTAAACACCTTTTCTCCGAAAACAAAGAACAAAGTCAGTAACTCGTACTTTGTTATTATGCCTTAAAGGGCTGTGTAACGGCAGTCCAGTCCAATTTTCCAATTACTCGCCCTTACTTGCTATGGAACTTAACGTTAGCGAAGAAATTACTTGTAAATGACAAAATAACAGCTTCGTGACAAACAAAATATGTATCTCGAGCGAACTGTTCAGCCTAACAATTTTTCAAAACCCCAATGTTAATCTTCTTCATTTTGGCCTATCCGTGCCTTCTTTGGTGCTTGCTGTGTTATTTAAACCTTTCGTCAATGTTTTAAGTGGTTATTTTTATGTTTCGCTTAATTTGGAGGCCAGGTCCTAGAAGCTGAATTTCGCTAAATTTCGTGACACAGCTCCTTTAATATAGCACGTCATTCTCGCCGAGATCAGCAATTTGAGGGAGCGGAAGTTGCTGAATGCGACTACAAAACTTATATTTATCTGTAATTTTCATTTGTATTATTGTTATGCGCGGGTGAGCATTTCCGTATGGAACCCGCGCAATACAAATATTAAATTTTTTTATTTATTTATTTATTTACAGCATAGATTAGGATTGTTGCCATAAGAAAAGTCACTCATAAATGTCTAGTTAAAAAATATTCCTGAGAGAATAAGCATACCCGCAAATAAATTCAAATGGCAAGTTGCTTTTCAAGGAAAAAAATGTTTCTCAAAAACTGCATCAAAAACTTGTTGCATTTGAATGCTTTTCCGCGTATTTTCCTTGCTTGTGTGAAAATAATATCATTTCATATAATTGTCCTTGTATAAAGACAGTCAGCGCCCTCGCTTCAGTGCCCACCATTTGGGAAGATACTCGCAAGAATATAAACGGTTTGTAACATCCAATATATAAGGATAAAGTTATCTTTCAAGCAACTAACATTCAAATCCGGCGCATGCATTTTAATACATTATATTGAGCTGTTTTTAACAACCGTTCAGTAAAACTACGGAGTACAACTGCTCATTCAAATTCAACACTTAAGATAAGTATGTCTGATCTAACAAAGGACTTGTTGTTCAATGTTGTAAAAACAAAATAACAACCCCTTGGTTACAGGTTTTCCTTTTTTAGTCACGTTTGTCTGAAATCGCATGAATGTGCAGTGAAGTAATAAGCTCGCTGTAAGCTCAACTTTTACTTTAATTGGTACTGTTGGTTAACGGTTAGCCGCATTTGGGTAAACACAAGTGACAAGAAATAACTGAGACAGATAACAATAACAGATATATTGGACTGTGTAACGATTACGTTGCACTTCGGGTTTTGACTTCCTATCAAGTTCCGCTGTCAATAACAGCTAGCACATAATTGTAAATACCGAGCTTTCAAAAACCTCGGTTGACTTTGCAACTTATTTTTTCCCGACAGAGCTAAGAACTCTCAATTTAGTTGCACTCAACTATGACAGGTGGCGAATTTTCTATCGATTCTGGTTTGAAGCTGTTTCTTTCAATGGTGGTGCTTTTTGCGGATGCTGTCGGTGAGTGTGCAGTTCTTTTACGTACTTTATTCTTGCCACTCTTTAACAATAATTTGGGTAAGAGTGATTTGGCACAAAATCAAAACAGGCCAAGTAGAGGGCTAAAGCTTGGCAAAATAACATCCACGATCCATCGAGCTCCCAAATAAAGGCTGATTTTATCTCTTAGGACTGAACACGTTATTACTTAATATTTTATATTTTTCATTTTTTCTGCTGTAAAATTTTGAAAGCCTTTAACGCAGGCTCCAATTTTTCAGGGGTACCCAACGGTTCGTTTCAGGAATAATGTTCGGAAGGCCTAAATCGCCTGAAAACTAAAGATTTCTTTGGGTCGCGGTGGTGTAGAGGTTAGTGGTTAGCGCGTTCGACTTCAGATCTAAAGGTTGGTGGTTCAAGGCCCAGTCCCTGTCATCGTGTTGTTTCCTTAGACAAGAAACTTTACCCCACTTTGTCTCTCTTCACCCTGGTGTATAAAATGGGTACCGGCGACATACTGCTGGGGCAACCGTCCGATGGACTAACATCCCATCCGGGAAGGGAATGAAAACTCTCGCGCAGTTGTTTTATACTGCAGAAGCCGGGATAAGCTCCAGCCGTGTGGGTCTCCTTGGCTCGTGTGCAACTTTATTCAGTTGTCTTCGGAGGGTCAAATATGTCGTTTTGAGCATAAAATAAGGTCAGCTAGCATTTTCGGAGAGCCATCAGCAGCTCGGAAATTCGGCGGATGGGATTCTGTTTCCTAAACTTTTCCTACAGCCTAAATTGTCAGCAAAAACGCCAAGCAGATCAACCTGTATTAGCTTACACGAATATGCCTTTAAAACTAAGGAAGTAGGAAATGATATTTCAATTTTCTCATTCGGTGCACCTGATCTTTGTGTTAATCACCAATGCCATATCAGTTAATTACCAGTAACCTTTTCCTTGTCAAATTATTCTCAGGATCTCCTGCGAGACTGCAAATTAGTATATGTAATCGCATGAGGCCGAGTAGAATTAAGTTTTCACAAAATTGCCCGAGTCGCGTAGCGACGAGGGCAATTTGTGAAAACTTTGAAAATACAAGTGAAAATTTATCCTTAATTCTACGAGGGCTCAATGCGATTACTTGTTTATAATACAGAGGGCAACATTTTCTGAAAACTTTTCATTGCACATCGAAACACAAGCTGCCGCTAGCACTCAGAATAAACAATTCTCCACACAAGTAGTTTATTAAACTACTACTCAGCGTCCAGAACAAAAAAAAAACGGTCTTTTATGCATATGTTCATCTTTTGAGATAACTACAATTCTAGTTCATTGACAAACTCACACTCAAAACTCAAACTAAGTTAGCTTAAGCTTACCTGAGTTGCAAAGCAACCTCTCGCTCGCTGAATTAACCAAGGTTTTTGGTAGTTTTAGAACAAATAACCATTTGCTGTTTCCCGTAAAACGTTCAGGTTCACCTTCTGGAATTTCTCTTCGAACTATCACCCGATTTCCATACCATTTTTGCCAACCAACTCGGTTAAATTTAAACTCTGAAACTATATTCTTGTGTTGAACAACTCAGAATCCAATTCAAAATCTGTTTTTCGTTTCAAGACGCTTAGCCAGTCAAATGCGAGTATTTTTGGCGCTTGGACAATCAGGAATTAGTAATTTTGCCCTATTTTGCCCTCGTCCAAAAGAAAATTAAGAAAAAATGCCCCCTGTCTCAACCAATTAGCAATCAGTAATTTTGCCCTCTATGTTATAAATTTGAACAAATGGATACTTTTCAAAGTTTTGTGAAAAACCAGTCACGGTGTTTTGGAAAAGTTGGTACCGCGACCAAAAGGTAATTTTCATCAATGACCTTTAAATGACTCGGGAGGCTTTCTTTCTTTTAATCAGTTTAAGGGGAAATATGACATTATTTGGGCAGCCCAAAATTCACTATAATTCTACGAACGAATTCTCTCTCTCTCTGAAAATAAATCGATCAATTTCGAAGAATTTCTATGTAAACATTTTTATCAACTATTTATGAAAAAGTCCACTTACGCAACAACGGCAATAAATTCTTGGAGGAATAAAAAATCGCGTTGTTGCCAATAGATGGAACTCCGCTATTGTTGATACGTAAAAAAATTATTTCTGACATTAAATTGCAGCAGTTCTTATTCAAATTGCTCTACCCTGTCCTTGCCAGGAAAAAGGGATTAAAACTATTTGGGATTGCAAGTAGTGATTAATGCTCCATGTGTGCCGAAGCTGATTCCATAGAGCATACCTTGTTGCAACGTTTACAGAAGTCAACAGATATGCAAAGATATTACTTCGTTTTTAGTTAAGTTTTGCAGATGATCTTACTTGGTCTTATTTTGCTACTGAAGAAATTTGTTTTGTAATGCAGGAATGGAACATTCGCTTCGCTGAAACAGCAGCAGCAGAAGAATGTATTCACTGTCCCATTTTTCTTCCAGTTGCTGTTCCAACACAGTGCTATGATTGCGATGGATCTGACCCAGTTACATGCACCGATAAACAAACAAACCGAACTTGTGCCACACATCGAAACTCACTTGGAACAACTCATTGTGGTTCGGTGGCAATAGAATACCGTGACTTACGTAACAATGTAAATAGGACTGGATTTATTCGAGGATGCTTTGATTGCGCAGGTAACCAAACCTTTAATACCCGCCGATAGGTCGGGGTCTAGTAATACTCATTTCTTTACCCCGCCCTCAGGACAGGGTCTTGTAATAACCATTCGTTTCTTTCGTGCTCTTCTTCCTCTTTATTTTTTGGTCGGTCACTGGCCCCAGACTCCAGGTTTTTGCTCAGCTAAACAAATATTCGTCACAAACTTTCGCTACACCACTTGGGGGCAGTATCTTCAGTGGCCGTAATGTAGTTTGCACCCGGAGGGGAGGGAGAACAACAACGGGGTCTAATGCCCCTGGGGCTTTTCTTGGTTAAAAATTTGGACACATTTTATTCAACAATTATTACACGAGCGCACGATGGAAAGGAGGTGACAAACGCGAGCGGAATAACTGCTTTGTTATACTTGGTAATCGTCATTGAATTTTTTCCATATTCTTGGTCGAACCGTTATCTTCATGGCGAAAACTCTTAAACGCTGCTCTTGACGAGGTGCAAAAGCAGAGTTATTCGCTGATAATCTGTGTGCGGTGAACCGCTGAGAAAGCTAGAACTTCCATAACCGAGAGTGATTATTTAATAGAACGCAACTGGTCGGTTA
The DNA here is from genome assembly GCA_964017195.1 of Siderastrea radians. Taxonomy (NCBI): domain Eukaryota; kingdom Metazoa; phylum Cnidaria; class Anthozoa; order Scleractinia; family Rhizangiidae; genus Siderastrea; species Siderastrea radians. The sequence goes on along the minus strand of OZ024893.1, from coordinate 34,027,166 downwards.
TTTTGACCTCATATCCAACGCAAGCTTAAGTAACAATTATTAAACGGAGGGGCGGGGTGTTAAAATCTACTTCTTCAGTATTGGCTCACTGCAACACCAACACAGCTGTAAACGGGTTGATACTAACCAGTCCGTTCAACGTGATGTTACTGTTTCCGAGAGGTGCCCATAATTTAGGTGGATTGTACTTTGTTGAAAATGTATTGTTGAAAATGTCTATATCATTCTTTGTTTTAGACAAAAGGGAAGCGTGTGCTGCTCTTGCTGGAAAATTCAAGGGATCTGTCTTTCGGCCGCGAACCTTGCTGCGATGTGAAATCGAGTGCTGTAATGAAACCAACTGTAACACTCATATCCCGACACTGTCACAAAATGCGATTACTTTCCTCATACAAAACGGTATTGGAAACACTTTCATGTTCATTTGCTAAAAATGAATTGCAGTGCATTTTGAGCCCAGTCATGTAAGCGTGGACTAAAACGTTGTACTGCCATGCCTGCACCTACCAAATCCCAACTCGACTTATTATTAGGCGGCCCACCCCGCATAGCGGGCAAGGCTGCCTTCTTAAGTTCTGCTGTAAAAAATTTCAAAAATGTAAGTTCACATTTCTTTGGTAGATTCTTTAAGGGGACAGGTGATTGATGGGTATGTTAATGATATAAATACTGGGACAAGAGGATACGGTGGGTGTGACCCTTGTATTCTTGGGGATAGGGGTAGGCAGAAGCCCATGAGTGTAGGTTCGTGCGCTTGGCAGCATATATAACTTCGCACGTTTTCCTACGCTAGGCAGTTCTTTGTTTTTGAGTTGGGATTTTATTGTTGATTTTTAGCATTTTTTTTAGCGTTGAATGTGTCTTAGATCAAATCTTTTTTACCAACAAGGCCACTCTTCGCCGTCATGTTTTGTAAAATCGACTGGTTTTGGAAGTTGAACTTCCAATAGAGGTTGAATAACTGCTTGCGCCAGTGTGCTGTCCGTTGGTTTTTTGCAAGAACTTGAGGGAGACGACAAAGACGACTGTTACAAAGAGGTTTCCAATTCATGCAAAATCTTAGGCTACTTTTTGGACTACTTACACCGTCTTATGCTGTCAAACGGGTCACCAGAATCAATATTTAACACAACTGACCGATCGGAATGTTTTTTGGCTTACATGCATGTTTAATCAAGTGTCAAGTGGGGACAATGCGTATAGCTCACACTATAACTTGTTGGCTTGTTAGCAGACCCAAGATTACAAAGGGGCCGCCTTTGATAAACCACAGGTTTTCTTGTTTTCTTTACCTACCTTACCTTACCTTACGTTTTTTTAGCTTCGGGTCCAACACAATGTCAAGAATGTTTCGCGAGTGACTCGCAGTCTTGTACAGTGCGGCAGAAGCCTGAGATCTGTGACACAGAAAAATCTTCCCTTGGCACAACACACTGGGCTACCGCGAGAATTAAGTTTCTGGACATTTTTCGAAAACCATTCAATAAAGTTATTCGGCGGTGCATTTACTGTGCAGGTAAGCTGATTTTCACGTATTTTAAAGAGTGACGAGGGAAGTCCTTTCGGACCAATGTCAGTTTTTGGGCACAGGCCCCTATAAAAAAATCCCATAAAAATATAACAAAGACCCACTTACGTAAATCGTCTCTTTTAAATAGCGACCATCGACTTACAACCCCTCGAAGCAAACCCCTGGATGTAACGACCCCTGGATGCAACTACCCCTGGACGTAACAACGCCTGGATGTAACAACCCCTGAATGCAACAACCCCTAGAAGTAACAACCCCTGGATGTAACAACCCCTGGATGCAACAACCCCTTGATGTAACCACCCCTGGATGTAACAACCCCTGGATGTAATCTGTAGATTTTCATTTCAATTTGTTAACAACAGTTTTTTTCATTAGTTCTCTTATGACAAAAAGGAGCGGGCCGCTTATCACATTTTTGGTTGTGAGGTGTTCAACCCTTCAAAATCAACATGACATAACACAACGCAATAGAATTCCTAATAAAATAAATTGTCATTAATAATTACTATTGAAATGACATTTTCAGATAAAAGAGAGGCCTGTGCAGTAATTCGTGGCTATCTTAGTTCAAGTAGGTCTTGGACTCTGTTGGAATGTGACATTGAGTGTTGCACTGGTAACAACTGTAACGACGGAGGTAATATACCACATCCACACATGCCACACATATTTTTCTTCGATATGCTCTATAAAAGCGTGTTTTAATTAGCAATATACAACATCGTTTTTTTGTTGGTAACAGGACGTCAATTTATCCCAGATCAGTCCAGAAAAGTGAATTTTGAAAGTAACAAGTGAAAAAAGCTGACAAAAATTATACAAGATTAATTGAAAACAAAAAATGCATTTAAAAAATACAAAATTACAAAATTGGAAAAACACACCAGTAAGAGCTAAATACAAACTTAGGATTAACACAAAAACCACGAGGACAAAAGTAAGAAATAACAGGAGGTCCATCATTAAGCGAAATATGATTTTACACAATAACTAATTTAGACCTAGGGGGTAGAACCCTGAAGAAATAGAGTCGTAGCACACCCTCAACATATTTGGTCTAGTCAGAACATTTTTAGCGGAGCTCCTTTGCGGCCGTAGACCGCAAAAGCGGAGCCCCATACTCATATAGACTTGCACCAAGTCGCCCTCTATTGGCGAGCGAAGCGAGCCAAGCGTCGCGAAGCGACGCGCAGGGAGTCGCGAAGCGGCGACCGCGAGCGACGAAGCCACATACCTAAACCGCGCGTAGAAGGACTTTGAGAAAGTCTAATACTCATACTAAGACCCATGCTGATAATTTTTTATGGTAATGGCAAGCGGAATGGCTCGCGGGCGCGTGCGCCGTACGACCGTCGCATTTCATGCCATTCTTACATGAGGCAATTTTCGCCCAGCTTCTTGTTCTTGTAAATGGCGTGCGAGGAATCGATCAAGTTTGACATGGCAAACTGGACGTTAGCTTTACATTTTTTCGTGACTTTTCATGCTAATAAGTCCATTTATCTTTTATTAAACTTTAATTTAAATAATATACTGAGAAAAATATGTCAGAGGAGCAGAGACGAAGGAAAAGAGAAGGAGATGAACAACACCGGGAAAGGATGAGAAACACCACTAACGAACAGCGTCAAGCAGAACGGAAACGAATACGAGAAAGACGAAGGGACAGTACAGCAGAGCGAGAAAGGCAATGGTAGTAAAGAACAACGCCAGAGGAAAACAGACGCCGACAGAGAACTGGAAACATGTCAGGTACAGTTTTCTTGATTTTTATCTATTTGTGATTGGAAATAATTTTGTACCACCGAATAATTTACGTCTACGTTTTTGTATTTTATTCTACAGACGAACAAGGGGAAAGAAATCGTAATAGAGAGAGAGAACGGAGAAGAAATTTACGCCAAGGACAGCATGGAGTTGGAAGGTGTTCAGGTAAAATCAAATTCCGTGCTTTAGCAAAGTTTGTTTAACAAAAAAATACACTGTGTAACAAAAGGAAACTTCTCGTCAAAACTTAAACCGCACCTTTTATGTCATTTAATACTACTCGTAGAGAGTGAAAAAAAGAAAAAGAAAGAAAAAGCATCACAATTTGAGGGGGTAGTACAAAGCAGGGTAATTTGTCGTGATGGTATCATATTTCAAGATTTCACAAAATGGCCGCGTGACGGAGAACTTGAAGAGAACTCAATACCTTTTCCACGTTAGAAATGGAAAGATAGGCTAAAGAGAAAGGATGCAATGAAGTAAAAGACGAAAACAAGTACCAACGCGAATCGCCAAGATGTTAACTCGTTGAATAACAAAAGAATAACAAAACAGCACATATTTGTTATATGCCTCGTTCTTTTACACTCTGAATTGAAAGAATTAATCCAGTCGTTGTTTGCAATATCCTCGGCAAAAGCAGGCCAAATTCCATGCAAGTAACGATAAAAAAGCACATCCTCATCTATGAATCTATTGAAGGAGGTCTTAAATATCCTTTACACCTAATTCTGATTTCTGAATTAAATTGTTTGCTTGAATTTCAATTATTTAGCTTTAACTTTCAACTTTCAACTTTATTGCTTCCATCACGTAATATATTGTAATATATTTATACTGACTTGAGACTTATGTGTGAACTAATTTTGTTTATCACTAAGGCTTTTAATACTGGTTTCCAGAAGGCGACTGCAATTTGCCATTTTTTTCCACCTCATTACCTACATGTATGAAATAAAAGCACTGCATTGTGGAAAGTGCTTTTTTCTATTTTTGTCACTCATTGGAATGTTCACGTTTTATGAAGTTCAATTAATTACTGCATGCATTTTTTGATTTTCTCAAAAATCATCGTATTCCCAGGGGGGGGGGGTCCACATATAAGCAAAGGATTTTTTTTCGTGCAATTGATATATTTGTACTGATGTGTTTTTGCTTTTTGGCAATCTGGCTTGTTTAACTGACAATTGTCAGCTGGGATTAGTTAGAACATGTTTGATTAATTGAGATTGGCTCTTTACTGAGTTAAGCAAAGGAGACTGGAGATGATTAAACATCCAGTAAACTTAAATGAGCTCCTGCCATTTTGTTGCTCATTCGATTGATTGATATTCAAGTGCTTTACCTTACCTGTATTATAGCAATGAACCGTGCAAAGGGTGGAAGACATAACCACTTTTTAGACAAATGGCTAAAAGAGTTTAAATAGCTGCAAACGAGGGGTTCAGGCGATGATTTGTTAATAATTTGTAAGGATTCCACAAAAGCTGGAAAGAAGAACACGTTCACGAGTGGATGCAAAAATTTCCAACAATGGGCGCTTGAACGTCACATGCATCAGATGGATCACAAAAGTATAGCAAAGTATTGCTTCAGCAACAACATTTCAAAGCCGGAAGTGACAATGCTTGCAAAGTGAATGATGTCGCCCTTAATAATTGACACAATGGTAAAAAAAATTGTCGTGAATGCTTTAATAATGTGTTACATACAAAATTAGTTATTTCATGTTGTCAACTGAAAAAACAATAAAGTTAATATTATTTTAAGGAAGAAAGTAATTTGCCAGTCGCTCGTACTGATGAATTTTGCACTCCAGGAACTTAAAATTTACTTCAATCGATGAACTTGGAGTTGAGGAAGGGAAAGAAAAGAAAGGTGCTCCAATGAAAGTATATTTTATTTTTATTGTAACTACAATGTAATTTTTATTCACAGTCCTCCATCAGGCATTTTTAATAAAGCCTCGACTTTTAGTGGCCCTGGTCAGTTTTAAATTGCCACTGGCGACTGGGCGACTGCCAATTTTAAGCCCTGAATTTGTTTTTTTTTTTTCGCTGATCCTTTTTTTTCTGTTCTAGGCATGTATGCCAGCAGTGATCAGTGATGCAGCATTTTCTAACAGTGAAGGTACGTGGAAGATATCAGTTATGTAATCGGCCCAGCTTACGTATCTAACTGTTCAGTATATTGAACTGGACTGAATGCAGTGCATGATTAGGTTAATTTGGGTTCAGTAATTGAACACAATTATTAACCAAAAATATGCTTACAGCTGTGTTTGATTCCATTCAATTTCTGAAAGGAATTAAGCGCAGTTAAACAGTTTTAAAATCATTCAAATATATAGATTTAGCCAAGCATAAAAGCAGAGCTCCAATTTTTATTTGGCAATCCTATTATTCACAAAGGAAAATAAAAATTGAACCACAACATTTACATGAGTGTTCCATAAAGCCTTAAGGGGGGAAGCTCTTAATCTTATCGCCATATTGTTGCTATGGGAAGTTCCTCAGAACCATCATATCTTAGAAACCCTATTACTTCCACAGATAAGCTGCTTGGCCACATTTGTTTTATGGGAAGGTTTTCAAGATTTTCAAGTCACACCCATAGTCAGCATGTCACTTGACCTGAACAGAAAAAAATGCTTAAACTGAAACAGCATACAGTTTTCGGTAAACATTGCGAACATTTAAAGATTATCAGGATGCAAAAATTTGAAGCAACAGCTTCTAGAAATTTGCTTTATTATAAAAGTTATGATGGCACAAGCACGTATCTTTATACATTTTTGTGCTGTAGTTCTTCTATTCTTTGTAAGAACAGTAATTGCATGCTTTGGATTATAAGGAAGGCTGGGGCGATTCGCAAAAACATCAGAACCTTACTAGTTTCCTGTACGGTTGGGGACTGGCACTAGCTATGCACGCGCAATGTTAAGTTGTGGAATTCATATGTTCATCCTCATTATTTCACCAAAATAGCAGCATGAAATGCTGCAAAACAGCGTATGACAGAATACCATCCACAAAAATCCCTTAGCAACAATGTGAGATGTGTAGTTAAGAATCTCCCTCCCTAGAGTTACAAAATCCTTCCTTCAAGGTGATGTGAGATTTATTCTGGATGGCTCTATGGTTAATTAACTTAATGCAGAATGAATCAAACAGTTATACCATGTTTACACGATACCGGTATGAGTCTCCATACCAGAATAAGAATTTTAGACCCAGTACCACTACTGGGGTGATCTCACCCAGGTATGACTCGCATTGTTACGAGATTTTGTGCTGTAATCATGTAACAGAGAAGCAAAAGGGAACTGGGATGAACTAATATCAGGATGAAAACCATACAATGTACTGGTGTTATGAAAACACCCCCTTAGACTAAAGTTGAGCAGCTCTCAAGAATGTTTAACAACGTCGTCAGATACCCAGAGGCAGTAAAACCCTGATTTCATTAAAGCGGTGACTACTCAGATTAGTCCAATTTTGTTCACATGAGACTGGTCTGAAAGTCAGACTGGCATAAGTATTTACATGAGACCAACCATCTCTGAAAACACAGTTTACTTTTTATCCAGCAGCTTGGAATGCTTCAATGCCACTTATTTAAGGACATTCGCGCGACAAACTTCTACAACACAGATTTTTTTAATAGTTTGGCTATAAATTATGAATATATGAAATTCATATATTTGAACTGCGGAATGAAGAAATAAATGTAAAGAAGACCCTCGCAGTTATCAACACAACCTATGCAGTTGCGAAAAGAAAGCCTGCAAAAAAAAAAAAAAAAAAACAGGCTTGCCGGGATTCGAACCCTGACCTCTGCGATACCGGTGCAGCGCTCTAACCAATTGAGCTATCAAGCCAACTGGGAGCAGGTCATTAAATTGGTTCGTAATATACCCGGGAAAGATGAAGATGAAATTATGAATATATGAAATTCATATATTTGAACTGCGGCATGAAGAAATAACTGTAAAGAAGACCCTCGCAGTTATTAACGCAACTTATGCAGTTGCCAAAAGAAAGCCTGAAAAAAAAAACTGCATAAGTTGCGTTAATAGCTGCGAGGGTCTTCTTTACATTTATTTAGCTTGGCTATAGTCAGATAATGAGTTACCTACGTCAGAAATGCCAAAAAAATTGGGGGGTCACCGACTTCGTTTACGAAATAGAGCGCGTGGAAAGCTACCCCAATTTTGACACATCTGTCCTCGTAACTCGACATGGCCTCCGTGCTTGTTAGTTGAAAAATATTAAAAATGTTTCGCTGTAGACCTACTTTCCTAGTCAAATTTTATTTAAGTGGGTCTGTCAAATAAATAATTTGAACCTGTGTCATCCTTTTAGTTAAACTCAACCTCTAGATGGACTTTTACGAACTCCGTGCAGCGACAATAATCAAGGCTTCTGATATTATGCGATGGTGCGCTTTCGCACAATTGATCTTGAATTGCATCCAATCGCATAATCCATGAGAAACCTTTTAATTGATAAAAAATGCATAAGCTGGCCAAAGTAACAAACATAAAATTCTGATTTAAGACTATTTAGCATTGGAAGCATCATGCAGAGCCTCTGAAATCTTCAATGTTGTTGTGAATCTCATGACAGTACGTGTTCTATGAGAAATCTCCAGAGAAATCGCATAATTTGCCGCATAATAAACCTTTTCTGCAGCAAAATGTCACCTTTGGATAAAAAATACGGAGCTAAAATGTTTCTCATATTAAAAAAGTTAAAAAACAACGACGTTTCGACGTTCAACTAACGTCATTATCAAATCAAAAAATAAGTGTCTGTTTCAAAGTATAAATACTAGATAAACAATGCATCATTAAGAAACTAATACAAAGTGTAAAAATGTTAGTTCAAACAAAGAGTTTTGCACGAATAGAATCGGCCTGGCTGTTCAAGCTTGGATTGATTTCTTTTATGAAGAGCATCTCATAAATCAGGCGTTCAAACTTCGTTTGGCACTTGCGAAGAATGCGAAATTGGCTTTCTTTGGGGTTACCTAATTGCCCATGAGTTTCCACAAGGTGTTTACCGATGGCCAAGTTCTTATGTTCAACAATGCGCTGGTGGAGATGCCGGGCGTATAGCCCACATAATCTGCATCGCACATATCACCTAAAAACGAATAAACCACGCGTCGTTGATTCACGATTGGCGGCTTTATTTCTTTTGGCTTGAGACCCTGTTCCAATTTCTTGCTGACGAAAATCGGTTCAACGACAGTGCCGATCTTATGACTGAGATCTTTCATTTGCCTTCTAACCGCATTAGCTGATATTTGATCTTTGAAAGGAAGACTGATTCCTGCAACGGAGCTGTCTTTCACCCGTTTCACGTGGGCTCCTAAGGAAATATCACGAACGAAATTGTTAATGGTTGAATTTATGAGAGCCACAGGATATTGGAGTCTAATAAAGATGTCGTGTGATCTGTTACATTCTTCGTTGAAAGCTTCAGTTGTAAAGGATAAGGAATGTGCACGGTGGATCATTGTTTTCAGCAAGCATTCTTTGTAGCGTTTATCCGTGTGGTTTTGGAAATGTAGTAGTAAACCAGTATTGGCCTGCATTTAAGCCCTGCTTAAATGCACATGCTCAAAACAAATATCTTTAAAAAATTGGGATAGTTTTTCATGTGAGCGTGCGTGCTCAGTGCATGACGTGGCATGACATTGCCATTTGAATTGCTTGCCCAGTATGGATGCGCAGAAAAAAATAGTGCAAATGTCCTTAGAACCTTCCTAAAGCCATGGGCTTACTTTGAGCAATTGAGACAATTAAAATCTGCTTTGTTTTCCATACAGGTTTTTATTCCATCAACCTGATGTCAGAAAAATATGGCAGTTTATTGCAAGGCTTTGCTTAAGAAATTTGTACTCTTAGCTACATGTATGTTTCCAGGGAGACATTATCAATTAAAATAAAAAATTGAAGAGCAGTTTACAAATAAGGTTTTATGTTTATTGTTTTTCTCTGCAAAATATTTTGATGTTGGTGATTAGTTTGACTGTATCCTCATACACTTTATGTTCCCTCAGTAACACACCCATACACCAGGGAGTACCCTACTCCCCCCCCCCCTCACGCACTCACACACAACTAATTTCCCAGGAATGATGATTCAGACTTATTTGATTGAATTCATTTTACAGGGAAAACTATTTCAATTGATTGATTCACCACAGTCTGATCCCCTCTTGTCAGTTCATTACCTGATAGGTTTCAGACTATTCTGAAATGATTTATGAAGAGGCTTTTCTGTTTGTTTTTCTTTGCTACCAGATTATGACAATCAGTAACATTGCTCATTGGTGACATTATTCGCAGTGTAAAGGCTAATGATCAAACCAAAAACAAATTAAACCACAAGATTTACTACCATCATGATCAGGGGTAGTAACAGAGTGAGTCATAATCTTTCCATCAAATTAAGTCACTAGTGATTACTGGACCATTTGTTATTCGCATTGGCAACACTGTTAGTCACAGATTGGTTAATTGATTGATTGATTTTTAATTGGCTGATTGACTGATTCATCAAGTAAGTGGTTGAGTGGTTGATTGATGACCGATGGGTACTTAAAGAGATTGAATTTAATATAATTTAAGTCCCTGGGCATCAATAAAAGTAAACAAGGTACATTACTATTCCACTATAGCATCAGTTTACCATATAAGGAGAAAACACATACATGAGAGTGTATTGCACTGTAGAAAGCGTATTGTACTATATTGTCCCAGTTTCAAATCACTCATTGAACAAATCATTTAAAGTGATAGGCAAATATTGTAGTGGAATAATAAATATCATTCAGTGGTTTTACAGATAATACTCGAGGACATTTTACTCATTGCTCGCATAAATTTTTTCCTCGCACCATACTACACAACTTATCTGTCAAACCATCGAATAAGGTGGATGTATTCTTTAGTACCTGGTCTATACAATTTCTCTCCTCTGACAACTCTGCAAAAATGGAAATAAATTAAATCGTAGACTTGTGGCAGAGAAAAGAGCGAGGCAAGGTGAACAAAAATAATTATTGCGCCCAATATTTAAGTTTACAACCTAAAACTGGGGCTTACTTAGACATTTTGGAAAACGCGTTCATACCTGCCATCCATCCCCATTTAATGGGAATTGTCCCGATTTTTGAGTTTCAAAACCTAAAAAAATCAAGACATTCCGATTTTCAAGAAGAAAAGAAGACAATTTGGAACTGGGTTGTTAAAGATTGGTCTTGACTCTTCTATATCCTATTGTTTTGTGCAATACATGTGGTGCTAGCGACCATTAAACACACCTGAGAATTTTAATGCTAAAACAGTACAGTACAGGCAATATTTTTTTAAATTAATCCAAAAACCCTGGAGTATCCTGGACCCTGCTCAGTGTTGCCAGGGGGCAGGGCACTACCCCAGGAGTGGGGTGGGGTGGTCCCTATTTCCGATTTTATAAGGTTGGCAGGTATGCAGGTTTTAATTTGATGAGAGGTGTATTTAGAGTCTATTTACTAATAATCAACTAAAATATAATATTGCTGTCAGGTCCCACTTGAAATAATAATAATAATAATAATAATAATAATAATAATAATAATAAATAAATAAATAAATTGGAGCTTCGCTTTTAGGCTTGGCTAAATCTATATATTAGGTACGATGTACTAATGTCCTGTTGGGACATCATCCTGCTAGGGGCTGATTTATGAGTGCTGATATGGTCCCTCTACTTTATACAAATTTCAAGAACCACAAATTTATGCAACTGTAACTTGCCATAAATCTTCTGAAAGAAGTCCCTCACATTTCAAAGTTGGTCAAAGCAAATAATAGTGTAAACATCACTGACTTAAGTATGAGAGAAATCTTAACATGGTTTCCATGTAAACCGTTGCTATGGATAGTTTTGTATAAAACTGACTTCTCTTGGTCAAATTTAACGGATTGTTAACAGTTTCGGTCAAATGTATCACAATTTAATGATTTATCTCAATTTTTATCCACCAGGACAACAACTTTAACGACAAAGTCTAATTTTTTCCCTAAACACGGCATCATTTTACTTTTTTCCGAAAATACTTATTTTAAGAATTTCTTAAACAACAAAGCTATGCAAATTTACAAGACTCGCTGATTAGACTCAATAGACTCACCCTGACAACTCCCTAATCGCTTGAAAAACTTCAAAATCAGTCGCAATGTGTTACTGATGCAGATATCTTTAGCTTAAATGTATTTAAAACAAAAAGGGGTTTCCATGGTAACCACTGCTTAGGGTATAATGTATTTCAATTGAAATCTGATAGTCCACATGCAATGGTTTCAATCATTTTCTATTAGTTTCATTACAAAGGAACAGATTGGCACCTTGGGATTGTTTCTTAAGATGAAACTGCCTTTCACACTGGGAATAACGAGCTTTAAATTATTATCCTGTGGCATCGAGACATTTCCTGGTCAAAGGATTAGATATTATTTATGGAGCTATATTTGCAGAGTTTAGCAAGGCGCTGCCTACACTAATGCCGCGTTTTCGAAAACCTCCGTTATTAGTGTCTTGAAAACGGATAAAAAGAACTGCGTCTGCACTAATAAAAGCTGATGTCCATAGATGCGTTTGCGTTTAAGGTTATTATCGGGCCTTTTAGCTCAGTCGTGTGCGCATGCTTTAATACACCTGCCTAATTAGTTGAAACGACAGAATTTTTCAGAAAGCCCCTTTTTTCCGCCGTCCACCCCAAAACGATAGACCTCCGTTTTGGAAAGTCTTCACTTTGGAGAGTAGTTTTCGAAACCTCCTTTTTCATCGACAGAAATCATCGTTTTTGATCGTTTTATTGTAGACAGTCGGCAACAACGCCCAAAAAGTATGTGTTTCAAACAAAATGCGGGTTTATGTGGACGGGGAACCAGACCTAAGTGTCTGTGGACAGGGCCTAAGTGTCTGAGGATTCAGTGTTCAGTTAAACGTTACCATTGAAAATTACATTCCGCCGTGTATTTTCAGGTGAATGCATTGTTTTTTAATTGGCCTCCCTATTCGAGTGTATGTAAAATGTTAATTAACGCAGTTGGCACAAAATTATCGTCTCTCCTTTATCATTTTTTATGATAATGTCATACCCCAGTGCTGGTTTAATTACAGTGTTGAATCTCTACGAAAAAAGTTAAGTGTTTTGTAGTACGCAGGAAATTGGATTTCATCTAGTCAAAAGATTTTCAACTTCTTTCTGAAACACTCAGGAATGGTCATACCAGGTGCCTCTTTATTATTATTTTTTAAGGCTTTTCTAGCATGAGATTACTACAGGCAGATTTAGCATTAAACAGGTTAACTGGTACATTGCACCTAATCAGCTACCCACTTACCTGGTCCTGAAAAACTGCAAGCTGAAAGACTTATGTTCTAGCTAATTCACTGTTAATTTCACAGTTGATGCAGATGGTCCAACACAATGTAACGCGTGTATCGACCAACCTTCTGCATCATCTTGTTTGGCAACTCAGCGAAACCAAACTTCTTTCAGTGATCTGGATTCACTCAGTACAACTCATTGTGGTTCTGCAAAATTAAAGTACTTGGACTCTTCACAACGTGACGTCAAGAGTGGCTTATTCCGAACATGTTGCAATGACATATTTATAGGCTACTGTAGGCCAGGGTAATGCAACCCATTGCAAATGCTTTTCAAGACATTGCAGGTTGGACCAACTGACATCACAGCTAGAATCTAGCTAGAATCTAGCGCATGCTTGCATATAACACATACATCCATAGATTCTACATTTGTGACCTTCAGAAGGCTCAGAATCACAAGAGCAAACATGCCAAAAAAATTTTTGATTAAAAAAAATTCTATATATTTATCTGTCAAAAGTGAGTGAAGCAAAAGTGATTTGATTCTGGGTAAGGTTGCATAAAACCTAACGCCGGGCGTAGCTTCTAAAGTCAGACATTAAAATAGTGACTTTGACCGGATTGAACGTCTCGAAGAAAAAATTAAAAAGCCTACTTACTCTTTATCGTGTTTTTGTTTTTTTTCTTCTGGAAGGTGCTGATCTACCAACTTGTAATTATTGTTTCGAGAATGACGCTGCCAGTTGCTCGAGGAATGAACGTCCAGAGATTTGTGCTCTGGACCCAAATTCACTGGGTACCACTCATTGTGGCACAGCGGTCGGTAAATATCTGGACTCCTCTGGAAATGAACAGAATTTATTTTACCGAGGATGTTTTGACTGTGCGGGTGAGTAAATGTTTATTTATCGATGGCTGGAAAGCCCTTTGTAATGGCAATCTTGCTCCCTAGTGCTCGTTTCATGTTTTAGTTCAACGTCGATCGGTGTATGTTTTACCCAAGCCCAAAGTAAAATAAAGTATCACTTCTCCTGCTTGAAAAACAAGGAGATATCCCTCTTGATGATTTGACATGAATATAAATTATGTTTATGTATTTCTTTGTTTATCTATTCTGATTGTTCTAGGCAGCTTGCTTTGCTCTTGGTGGCTTCTTTAAGGGAGATAAATTCAACGCAGGAAAGGTCACCCTGCTGCAATGCCAGATTAATTGCTGTACGGGAGATAAATGTAACACTCAAGTACCGACTCTGCCAAACAACACAGTCAATGTGTTTACACCAGCAGGTAATGAAAAGATTTTTTCTTATATAATAAGCTCAATTATACACGCATTTTGATTGGTTCTCACTTATGATCTATTAGAGGACAGCCGCATAGATTACGTCATCATTAAAAACTTTATTGTATAAAACAAATAGATTCCACGTTGCCGTGCGTCTGCTCAGTAATAGATCACAGAGGACGTCAATATGTGGTGAGAACATTCAGTGACACACTCGGCTATAGCATCGCTTGCCACTTTTTTGTTCTCACCGCATTTTGACGTCATCTGTGACCTATTACTGAACAGACGCACGGCAACATGGAATCTATGTGTTAAATGGATACTCTGGAGCCGGCCAGAGCGTCATGGTAGCCCACATATAGGGCGAGAACGTCATGCTAGCCCACATATAAGGCACTAATGTGAAGGTAAGTGAGTACAAGTGAAGGGAAGTGAGTACAAGTGAAGGAAAGTGTGTGTTAGTGGAGGTAGGTGCGTTAATCAGTTGGTGTATATATTCATATAGGATTGTAATGTTATTAGTGCCTTATATGTGGGCTAGCATGAAGTTCTTGCCCTGGAGCCCCATGTAATTTTCCCATTGATTCACCTATATTAAAAAAACAGTAAGACAAAATGGAAAGACAACAGAATAGTATAGCTGAATTAAGATTTGTATGTAAACCCGTTGTCTGGAAGCAATACTTCTAAATAGTCACTGAGTTAACATAGGATACCAGAACTTCTAGACTGTTAGCCCAAATGAAGGTCTAGAAGAATGCAAAATGACAAGATATTGCTTCGAGCGTTTGGAGGAAAAAAGAATTTCTAGATTGTACAATTATCTTGTTGGTACCACCTTGCAGAGTACTTTGCAATAATTTGTTTCATTTCATTCAATAACTTGGAGCCGTAATTGATCCCTCAATAACTGTTCAATACGAAACACATTCTAAACATTTTAGATTCATCCTCGCGAATAAGTCTTAGTACGATATTGGATTATCCTAAACAATATCGTGCTACCCCTTTGACTCGCGTTTTTATGTATTTTTAGTAATTTCTGTCTTTCTCTTACCACTCTGGAGCGAAACTTTGCTGTGCAAGTGATAGTCAACGTGAGGTTGAATAATGATCTAAGTAGTGCTTTTTCTATAACTTTTGAACACTACTAAAATCTCTATCTATGTATTGCAAAGGATGCACTTCACTCAGTTGTCTGTAACTAATTCGTTTGTTTTCCAATTTGACAGCTTCTGGTCCAACACAATGCAATTCGTGTCTTGAAAATAATGCAACCAGCTGCTCTGGCAACCAGAAACCCCAAATTTGTGCTAAAGATGCTTTCTCCCTTGGTACAACCCACTGCGGTTCTGCGGTAGGAAAATATCGGGACCCTAACGGGAATGTCGTGGATGGTTTTCTTCGAGGGTGCATTAACTTTGCTGGTAAGTAAATTTAAAAAAAAGTTTGGCATGCAGAAGTGATTAGAAAAACTGTGGTATAATTATTATAATTAATTCCTTGAATTGAATTTCCAGATAAGAAAGCGGCTTGTGCAGCTGTGGGTGGCTATCTTAAGAGTTATCGAAAATGGACTCAGTTGGAGTGTGAAATTGATTGCTGCACTGGCGAAAGCTGTAACACTAATCAGAGTCCAACGCTACTCAGAGGTAATTTAAGTTTGTACCTCACCTGTTCATAGACGCGTGGATAAGTCAACGTAACAATCAAAGAGACTCGACATCATTGACTAACCGACTGACTGAAGGGAGGGACGAACTGACTGATTGTCTGACTGACTGACTGACTGACTGACTGACTGACTGATTGACTGACTGACTGACAGGCTGCAGGATGGATGGATGGATGGATGGATGGATGGATGGATGGATGGATGGATGACAAATGGGTGGACGCACTGACTGGCTGACCTGCCATCGATACTATTTACGTCTTCGGGCGGCTCGTGAGGGTTTTTTATTTATAATAGTGTTTTTTAAACAAGTAAAGATTTCAAAAAAGGGTATTTCTGACTATGTGTAAAAACTATGAATATCTTAACATGCCTGTTGTGTCAGGGATGCTCTGCCCCCCTTAGTTCTTTTATACTTTCTTTATTCTTATAATTATTTGTTTAAGACCCCCTTAAACTCGTCTTTGACTTCTCTAGCAATGCGACAAAAACTCATCCAGAGGAATTTTAAAACGTCATCTCAAAAAAGGCTTTTTCTGAATTACAGAAAATTGCACTGAGTAACTTTTCCCTGAATTTTTCTATTTGAATTGGCATATTGAATGTTGCGTGCGTGCAAAAACTCCGGGCAGGACACCGTGCAAGCTTTTGAGATAAAAACAATTAAGGTTCGCACGATTTTACGCTGCGTTTTCACTTCCGGTGTATTGCGTGCAGGATTTTAATTAGAAACTCGCCTTCACTCAGCAGTCACGTGCATATTTACTATATCCCTTGTCATTGCTACGTACTTGCTATGTCCCCTGTCTTTGTGAGCCAATGTCCACATTCGAACAAAATAGCTTTCCTCTAGTGGTCATTCCTTTGATTAGTATGACTTCAAATTGTTTAAGATAAATAATGCAAAAATTAAAATGCTTGATGCTAAGCCTGAGAGTTGGAGGGTGGGCATGGGATGTCTGTTTTGTTTTGTTTTGTTTTGTTTTTTTTTTGTAGAAACAAAGATTATTTCTTTGGAGTTTCAAATACTAACATGGTCATCGTTCACTTGTTTATTTGTTATTTATTAGATTAGATTAGATTAGATGAGATTAGATTAGATTAGGCTGTTATTTATGTTAAGAGATCAGGCTGCTGTATAATTTTATTTCAGCTCTTATGGAAACCAAATAAGTGATTTATAGCATCTGAACAGTTGAAATATGTTTCTTATCTTTTACGTTATCACCCGTTTACCGCAGAATGGATAATTTCAGTTTAGCTAAAAGGTAGTTAGTTTAGTTCTCCAGTATGAATCTTGTGCGCAGGCCCCTTGTTCAATTATTTACAATGAAGGAGAACGATGTTTATTCAGTCTGTGACACAGGTGACTCGGAAAAAATCCGAGTTCTCCGAACAGGAGAACTATGTAGTTTCTTATTTTTCAAACATGACAACACCAGCAATAACTTAAATCGCGTATTTTTGTACGACAGTTCTTTTTCTAAATACGCTAAGCAATTCCGTTGCTTCAGTAATAATTCGCTTGTCCAACCAAAGTTTTCTTTTTTCAAATTCACACCAAACTTTGAGAAAAATTCAAATTTCGATTTAAAACATGGATAATTTTTGTGGGTTTAGTATAAAAATATATTGAGCGAGCTTCATATATGGTTCTCGAATAAAGAGAGTTACTGCCAGCGGTGACGAAGGTATGCCTATGATTTCCCTATAGGTTATCTTTCAGAAAACAATAGACACAACGAAGGACTGTGTAAGAATTTTTAAGAATTGTTGCGTTAGTGTGTGTGGGTCGCGTTGTTGTTGACGTTTGCTGAAGGAAGTTAGTACCGGTTTAAGCCTTAAAAGACGTGTTGGTGTATGAAAATGTTTTGTAAGAAGTTGGATGGACTACTGACCACAAAGACCACGTTTATGGAAGTCTACCAACTTGCGCTAATGTTGCCGACGCAATTTTCCCTTTCGTAAACAGACGTTGCCATTTTAAAGACACTTAGAAAATTTTTGAACTATTATTGAAAGTTTTTCTACTAAAAAGAAAGACATACACAACCCAGATTCGAACCCAGTCCTTTCGTATGCTAATCTCTCTCCCTTACCACTACACTACCACGCCAATCCGCCACAATTCCGAAAAATTAAAGTATACATTATAATTAACTGTCTTTCATAACTGATACATCTATAATAGGTGACCCTAGCCCTTTCCAGAACTTTTAACGTAAATTCAACTTGGGCTTAAACTTTGTTCTTTCTAAGACTATTTAAAAATGTATCTGTTACCTTATTGTGACTTAATCCAGAGCATATATTACATCTGCCATGACAAAAGGCTTGGTTACCAATGATGGCATCGACTGTCAAAAATGGCAACGACCGTTTACGGGAATAAGCGTTGCCGACCTGCTTAAAACTGGTTTAGTCCACACTTATTTTAAAACCTTTCGTTAATACAGTCAACCCTATGCATTCTTTTGAAATGATAGGCTTTCGATGACTTATCGAACCCACCTATCAGGCCAGCTTACACTAAGGAGCCTGGCAATTAGTCTAGTATCAATATCTCATGCGAAAATAGGCATGATCACTGAAGGGTATTGTTGTGTTAAACGTATGTCTTTAATTTTGACCTGTTTGTGTCTTGTTTTTTTCTTTTCCTTATTAAGGTGGCACACCAACACGTGATACCAAACCATCTACCGGAGCTAGCTATGGTCTAGAAGGACATCGCGTCTTGTTGAGTGGAATACTGTTCTTTCTAACCGCCTTTGCCGACATTTTGTACCTCAAGTAGTAGTAGTAGCAGCATTGCAACAAACCAATCGTCTCAGTTTTTTCTGTCGCACACACGAGGGAACTAGTCGCAGGGACGTGTTACAACTGGCACGCTACGTCACATGTATTTTTTTGTTTGTGTGCATTTTTTCTCTGCTCATGCGCAGTCAATATAATCTCTAACATCGTCCGCGTGGCTTCGCTTTTGAACAGGGGCACCCAAAGGTTCGTTTCGGGGAATATCTGTTCGGAAAGCCTTAAATCGCCTGCGATTTTCGGATTTAACTGCATTGAAAGCTAGAGATTTCCTTAGCGAAACATCACGTCGGACTTTCGTAACAAGAGGACTTATTAGTTCCTATTATTTTCGAAGGGACAAATATGTCGTTTAGAGTGCAAAATAAGGTCAGCTACCATTTTCGGAGAGCCATCAGCAGCTCGGAAAATTCGGCGATAGGATTCTGTTTCCCAAAATTTTCTGCGGCCTAAATTTTCAGCTAAAAACGCCGAACAGATCAATCTGTATTGGCTTACACAAATATGCCTTTTAAAAGGTCTGAAACAATCTAAGAAAGCAGAAAATGATATTTCAAGTATTTTGCTAAAAGTTTCTCGTTGGGTGACCTGTTTTAAAGTACAAGTCGGGTATCGTAATCACTGTGTTTTAGTCTCTGTTAGAGAGTTCTCTCAACAAAGAATAAACTAAGTTGAAGCCTTCACAACAGCAACTAGTCCGCTGTAGTGTTTACACGTTGTGGCTAGTCGCGAGGACACATCCCTTGAAGGGTATACGATCTGTAAACAGCAAAATTAGGGCGCATGAGTGAATTTCGCCCATTAGTCTTCAACCGTAAAACCGAATTCACTAAATTAAGCACAAGCTAAGCGGAAAACATTAAAATAAATCGACTCAATAAAGCCACACAGTATTCATCCATAAGTCTAGGAGTGTTTGTCATATCCAATTACGATTACTTTTTTTCCTCTGTGTCCTATATTTCTGATACAGACTAGAGCGAAAAACAGCGACTGTTCGATAAAGAGCTCCAAAACAGACAAATACAAGATTTGTTTTCCAGGCCAACTGCCAAAAAAGTAAAAGAACCGGTTACATATTTTCATTTGGTGGCAGGGACTTGTCTCAAGAATAGTTTACACGAAGGTACCAAGCATAGTTTGTCCTTGCGACTAGTACATTTTCTGACGAAAATGGGTAGCTCACACGAAGAGAGTTTTTCCCCAGGAATAGTCGCAGGGCCTAGTCGCCTTGAGTGTGCTGACCCTAACTATTTGAATTAGCCAATGTTACAGCTATTAGTACGTTTTTAGTGTGCCAGTACAATTGCGAAATTGGCAAATCACTAGAGGAGTTTTTTTTTTAGCGCACTCTAAAACCACCAGGGATTGTCGGCACTTTGTTTAGAGGCCGGCGTAATATTGGATTTTGCACACTTTCTGTTAAAAGCCTTGTGTCAAAAGCAAGGGTGAGGGATTTACAGCGTGGTAGTGGGTGTTGCTGTAGTCCCTCTAAATGGTTAGAGAAAGAGGAGATTCGTTTATTGTGATTTCAAAAAGCCCGCCGCCTGAAGCAAGAAAATATGATTCTGAGAATATGATTTTCTAGTTGAAGTCATAACGCAATGAAAACATCATATGACACAATTTAAGCTCATGTTCCTGACCTCAAGGAGATATTTTTGGATTTGCTATATACCCTTTGAGTCTAGTTACTATATCGATAATATTTCTGGCGGCGAAATCCGCCACCCTCCTCTCTATCAGCCAAGAAGATCAATGAACTGCCGGGCTAAATAGGGTTTAATAAGTAGACGCAACACTGTTATTCCGAATAATAGAGAACCCTCAGTTGGAAACGACAGGATTAATAAGCATCAAGCACTTTTTTAAATAAATCGCCTTTAATAAGCAATTTTAGAACGTCACTGTAAGCTAATTTACCATTACAATGTTGCACTGTAACAGTGCTCGTTCTTATATTAAAATAAAGCAGCTGACGTTTGCTTAAGTGTCTGCATTTCATTTCATTGAAACGTGCTTTAGTAAATACTCCCACTAAAACCAGGCTTTTTAGCCTCCCGGGACCGATGGAGGCCTGAAACTCAAGTAATTGGATGTGGATACGGGGGCTGACTAAAAATTTTTCTGCAGTAATTTGTGTCATCCTTCTGTTCATTTGACGACTATTTTTAATTCTTCATCTCACAAATGTAATTTTAAAATGGCACCGAACTGGCACGGCCACAGGCGGCCCAAGCGGTCGTGTGACTAGCGTGACGCTTGTACGGTGTTTACATTATATAATAAAATTTGCGAATTATATACCTTTATTTTGGATTTTTCTACTTTGGATTTTCCAAAGTAGGACAGTGAAGCAAGAGGCACACACGAACACCAACCCGCGGTCTGGCCAATTGCATTCCATGTGTTGTACTTGACGTTATTTCACTTCTCCTTAGCTCTTTTAGCGATATTTCCAAAGTTCAACATTGCAAACTCAACAAATGGCTGGAAGGTAAATTATTATTAAATTGACCTTCTCCCCACCCCCCTTCCAAAAAAGTCGTTATAAAATACACAATACGAAAGTTAACGAACTTTTCAGAGCTTTTTGAAAATATCACAAGAAAGCGGTTGGATAGGGAAAATAACATCAAGTACAACATATGAAATTCAGTTTTCATTATTCAAGCCATTGTATTTTAATTTGTCTTAAAGTTTGGTCTACTTTAGGAGACCGATTAAAATACCATGTAAATCAATATCAAAATTCTCAGATTCGATAGTATAACACAATAAACGTCACGCGTGTGGTTTGTTGTCGTCGGATTACCGATATATGTCTGTCAGAAAAGGTAATCTCTGACGGTTGAGTGACCTGGGAAAGAATTAGTCAGAAATTTTAAATATTCTCATGGACGGCACGGTTGAGAGGCTCGGGTGTTGTCATGTGACCTTCGGGACTATTTAAGCTTTTGGCGGGAAATATTTTATCATTCTACGTCAGTCAGTCTTCTCCTGTTACGTTTTTTTTCCTTGTAGTTTTCTCTTGACCCTTCCACGTGCGCTCGATATGTCCATCCTGAAAGAGGTAGAAGGGTTTGGCTGATAATACTTCTGTCGCGGATTTCCCTGTTGGTTTCTCAATCGGTGGAGAACCTCAAACGTTCCCATACAGAAGCTGCCATGGACCAGCTACGCGGCGAAATCAAGAAGATAAAACAAGAGGAACCGAAGTGCTTCAATCGTAAGGAGAATGAATTCCAATATAAGTTCAACACCAAAATCCAGGATTGCTTGGACGACTACAAGTCCGATTTTTGGATGGAAAACCGTGAGCGAGTATGTACAGCTCGAGTTGGGTGATGACGAACAAGATGGCAAGAAAATTCGCCGTGCGGAGGAAAGAGCAGAGCCAAGCCTCGGCCAGTAAAAGGTCTAAGAATCTTGGTGTCGCTTTGAGATTTTCGAATCTTCCAGTTTCCAGACAGCCAGTCCTTTCCGGCTCGCAGAACCAAGCAGGTTCATCTTACTTTGATCGCTGGCGAAATTATCCCTCGACGCCTTCACGTTCGATCGATGGCTTTCCTAACTGACCTGGTAGCTGCTACGCTTGCAGTGCTTTTGTCGTCGTCTCTAAATAGAAATTGGATGGTAGGTGACTCACCGCAGATGAAGAAAGTAAGTCAGACTTTTCTATTGTTTATCATTCGGCTGATTCGGAAGTTACATTAGCAGAAGATTTTTGTAACGAGTTGAAGAATTTTAACGTTCAATTGGAAGCTCTTTCCGTTGATCCTGTGCTTGTTTCTGTTAAAGGCAGGCTGCTTAACTGTAGAGACTTTTTGCGCTTCATCGGTGCTCTGAGCATTATCAAAGATGGTTACAAAATTCCATTCATCACTACTCCGCCTCCTCAACGCTTCAAAAACAATTCTTCGGCTCTCAAGGATCGGAAGTTTGTAAGTGAAGCTATTTTATAGAGCTTTTTCGTGACAATCGCGTTGAGAAAATAGTTGATGTGCAGGAGATTGTTAATCTTTTGTCTGTGTCTATTGAAAATAGTAGAAGAAAAGGTTTATTTTGGATTTAAGACTCATTGATCTCCAAATTTGCAACAGAAGTTTAAGAGCGAAGGCCTGAATACGATTAGGGAAATTTTTTTTCCAAAGATATACTTTGTATTTTCTTTTGATTTGAAATCCGGTTATCATCACGTGGATATTTTTCCAGAGCATCGCAAATATTTGGCATTCTCCTGGGATTCTGACGCTAATCAAGCTAGATATTTTCAATTTACTGTTTTACCGTTTAGTATTCCCAGCGTACCATTTATTTTTACGAAGTTGTTAAAGCCTTTGCAAACATTTTGGGGGTCTCAGGGGATCCCGATAGCGATGTTTTGAGATGTTTTTTGATGATGGTGTCGGCGCAGGTTGGTCGTTTGAATCTGCATGATAAGAGTAAAAGTGACGTGGTTCCCTCGGGCCTTGACAATTGCGGCTTTCAGGTGAATCAAGAGAAGTCAGATTGGGAGCTTAAAAAGTGTTTTTCATGGATTAGTTACGTTATTGACACCCATTTCGGTTTCATCTTTGCTAGTAATTCTAGAATAGGGAAACTTTCTTTTGATTTGAATGAGCTAAGTGCTAATATGGAGTTGTCTGCGTTTATTCATTTTAAGAAGCTTGCGTATATTGTAAATTTTCTTTGAGCTCCAGTTGAGGGAATATTACCCAAGTTATGACTCGCTATTTGCATATTTGCAAATTTTCTTTGAGCTCCAGTTGAGGGAATATTACCCAAATTATGACTCGCTATTTGCATCACGTTATCAGTTATCTACTTCGTGGAATGCTGTTGTGTATTGGAACAATTAGGCTAAAATAGAGCTTTCGATTTGGAGAAATAATTTACGCGCTCTCGAGTGGGGTATTGTTTTGGCCTTCTCCATTCGTTCTCTCAAAGTTGTTGTTTTTTTTTTTCAGATGCATCATCTACTGGTTGCGCCGCCTTTATTCAAGGTTCTTCCCATTTATCTGACAGTAGAGTTTGTTGAAATACTGATTATCAGAACGTTGTGAGAATCGTTCAAGTTGTCAGTATGATTGACGAGTTACAAGAGCTTGCATTGGACATTTTCCGTTTTACCTTCCATCTTCATATTCAACTGGATGCTTTTCGGATTCCGCGAGATCAGAACTCTAAGGAAGACATTTTCAATAAAATTACAGATTTCGCTGACTATTCTGTTCTGATAAGTTATTTGAAGCTAAAGCGTTCAAAGTCTTGATGTCTTGCACTTTGCATAGATTTTGATAAATTAAAGCGTGATTCCCGGGTGGGTCTCTGTACTTCCTTGTCAGGCCTTTTTCCGTTTGCCACTTCGAAGGAGCTTAGGATTAAGGTTTTTTTGTGACTACTTCTGCACATTGGTACCTGTGGTTCCTTGGGAATCCTCTGGGGATGGTATACTGAGTTAATGACTGTGTTTGAAAGCTTTCTGGAGGTTTGATTTTCAGACTTTTGTTTTCATTAGCACCCTCCATTGGTGCGATTTGTAATTTGTGTGTTAGTGAATTCCAGATAGTTCGCATGAGTTGTTTTTCTCTTTTCTTTTTTGCGGAGTTAATACTAGTTCTCTCTTTTTCTTGTTCTTGCTTTTCTGCGTTTTCTTTTCTCTATTATTTTTCATTGAAGATGTGTTCAGCCATGGTATTTGGTGGTCCCTCGCCGATTTGCAAGATCCCTCCTCAAGAGATTTGCCATCTAAGCTAGGGACACCAGTGATCGCTTCCAGAGCCGCTGGGACCACAGATGCGTACAGGAGTGCATTCCTCAGGTGGAAGAGCTTCGCAAGTGCGAGAGATGGAATTTAGGCCCTTTCCTGCCAAGCTGGGAACATGTTGCTCTATACCTTTAGTATTTGATGGACACTTATCAGTCTCATAGCTCAGTAGACATGGCTATTTATGCTATTCAGTAGGCCCATAGTTCTGCGCGGGCTTACAATCTCCCACTGATAGTCCAATCATTCATGCTGTGAGGGAGGCTACCAAAAAGCTAAATGGAACACGTTTTGTGAACAGGAAAAATCCTGTTTCTCCAGGCCGCAGGCCAAGCTTGTTAATCGTTCAAATTAAGACAATTTGCTTGAACGGAGAAATGTTTGTATTTTTATTGTCTCTTATTCAGGATTTTTCAGAATTGAGGAAGTTCTCCATATTAGGTATGGAGGTATTCTTTTTCTTATTGGTTATTTAGCGATAAATATTCAGGGGCACCCAACGGTTCGTTTCGGAGAATATCTGTTCGGAAGGCCTAAAATCGCCTGAGATTTTCGGATTTAATTGTAGTGAAAGCTAGAGGTTTCTTCAAGGAAACATCATGTCGAACTTTTGTTAATTGTAAAAAGAGGACTTTCAGTACTAGTTCCTATTGTTTATGTCGCTCAGAGTGTAAAAATATAAGGTCAGCTAGCATTTTCGGGGAGTCATCAGCAGCTCGGAAATTCGGCGGATAGGATTCTGTTTCCTAAAATTTTCTGCAGCCTAAATTTTCAGCTAAAAAATCCAAACAAATCAATCTGTATTAGCTTACACAAAAATGCCCTTAAAAAGCTCTGAAACAATCTAAGAAAGCATTTGAAGTATTTTGCTAAAATTTTCTCGTTGGGTGCCCCTAAATATTAAAAGAAGTAACTTAACTTAGAGAAGGTGAAGAAGTATTAATTTCTGAAGGCTCATGTACGGACACTTATCCTGTTACAATTTTGAGGCGTTATATATCTGAGGTTGAACGTTTGCCCGTTGAAGCATATCATTATGTTTTCAGAGCGTTATCGAAATGTAAGTCTGTACATAAGCTTGTTTCTGTCAACAGACCTATAAGTTGTTTTAGTATTAGGGATTGTTTTAAGACCAGCTTCAAAGATATTACTTCTAAAATTTCGCTTTGTAGCGCCCATTCGTCAAGGGCCAGGGCTGCTACCGCAACTGCTAATGCTGGAGTTGAGGTGGTTTTTCGTATCTGGCGTGGTACATATTCCAACTTTTCATACCTTAGTCCTATGTCACGCAACTCTGTAGGTATTATTTCGAAAGATTAACTACTAGCTATAACGCGTGTAATCATCGGAAGACTGACTGCATATTCCTTAATAAACTACACTCTTTGAATGCTCGTGTTAGTGTAGTCAGAATTTGAAGTAAGCTTAGCGTACGCTAAAAATTGAGTAGTTGTACTCAGGAGTTGCCATAGTGGGGAAAGAGTTTGACCCTGACTTGTTTTCAATACTTGCTAAAAGACATTAGCCGAAACGTCTTTTAGTAAGTATTGAAAACAAGTCAGAGTCAAACCCTTTCACATGCTTTCAACACTCAGTGTACGCTATGCGTGCCTATGTTTTCTCCTTGGCCTCATCCCCAGGGAGAGGCTTGCATTGCGGTGGGTTCAGTCATGTTCGGTGAAATGTAGTGAGTCGGTTTCGGTCGTCTCGTGAATTGAAATGCTTTTAACTTGCGCTTTTACTATTTTTGGGATGAAGAGCTGGTATCGTTCTACGTCTTTTGTAAAAAAGACAGTTCTGGAGCGAAGGTGAGTAGAATGTTAGCTTGTAATTTTGATTAGCGGACTAGTCGACACGCGTTCTGATTCGGGCGGGAGTTCAACTGTGACATTTTCCAGCATTTTCTCGAGGATGCAGCGGGCTCTGTGCACTTTCCATTTCCTTTTAAAGTTTCTCTATTTAGCGCGAAACCCTAAAAGTGACGAAAGCCGTTTCTAGTGGTTAATGCAAAATACTTTATTTAATTTTAGACTCGGGAGAAGAATTTTAATTTGCCGTGGATGCTCTCTTGTTTTGGTCAGCCATTTTTTTCAGCCCCAAATATAAACAGCGCACGTGGAATGGCATAACTACCATTCTAACGGTTCAAAAATGAGAACAGTCTTTAAAAAAATTGAACAAAACGCCTTTACAAATATTCTCATCTCAGAAGGTTACCTAACAAATGCACCCTTGATCTTCCTGCAATCAGTGGTCGCTTTCAATTTGATATCAAGGGAGTGTCTCTTGGTTCTACTGTTAAGTGAAGAGAGTGCTTGATCTCCTTTGAAAAATGTTACGTTTCTGGTTGGTTTTTATCAAACTCAAGTTGAATCTCTCACTGTTAGGCCTAGTTTATACATCAATTTTAATTCAGATAAATTTAATTCACATTAATGTACCGGTCAAATTGAAGCTTCAACATCCCCCCCCCCCCCCAGGCATACCCCGGGCATTTGACTGTGCATTGAGGGGGAATTTGAATGTTGCCTAAGAAGGGTGGCGAATTCGAACCGGATTAATCAGTTGTTCCTACGTAATATTCTAGTGAGTTTTTTTTTTGGTTTTTGCAAGGTTTAACAAATTGGGCTATTCCATTTAATATCCGCATCCCCCCGGTTGAGGAACAGTGGAATTCTTCAGGGGAAAGGGATAAAAGAGGTGGAATTCTTCAGGGGTAAACCCATTTCTTAAGGAAGTCTTCAGGGGTAACACTTTTTAACGGAATTCTTTAGGGGTAAGAGGGAAAGGCCAGTCCTCAACTGGCGGGGGGGGGGGGTGCAGGTATTAAATGGCATAGCCCATTTACAAGATAAAATTTTGCCTTTGTTAGTGCAGGGCTCGAAATTAACTTTTTTGCTTAGGAGCTAGCTGGCGACTAACAGGAAAAATTTGGGCGCCAGATCAAAAAGTTTGGTCGCCAACTTATTTAATATACAACTTTTACGAAAACATGATTTTAAATGTTACTTTATGTGCAAGGAAAGTCATAATAAAACAGCTAAAAAGGAACAGCACGAGAAAGACATCTTATCAAGCTACAGTACTGGCCAAAGGGATGGCAGCAATACACGTGCGTTTCATGCATGTAAAGATGCCGTATTGCACGCAATTTCCACGCAAAATACACGCAAATTACATGCGCAAAACACGCGTGTAAAAAAATACACACAAAGTGCGAGTAAAATTTACACGCAAAGTGCGAGTAAAATTAACACGCAAAGTGCGAGTAAAATTAGCTAAAATTTACAGGCAAAGGTTGGAGACAAGCTCATAAAGTGTGTGTACAGATAAACAACACAAGTTCGGTGTACATTGTTGGCAGGAATGTCTGAGGCTATTCGCACTCTTGTCTAGTGAATGTAAATATTATGTCTGTAACTTGAATTGAGCATCCTAAATAATAACTTCAGACGCCACAACAGTTTTTATCAACATGAACAAGAAAGCAGAGAAAACATGACTATTTGGTGTCGAGGGTTGCGTCCCGAATGGAACGTAAACAATGAAGCTAAAATTTTCAGAACTTGAGACGGAAAGCGAACAACGAAGCTAAAATTTTCAGAATTTGCCAGACTCAAACCTGCTGTCAAAAGGGAAACTATTGAATGGAACTTATACTAAAAATCGAAGGTCATAATGTTAGAGAGAGAGAGTTAGAGTAAAATAGCAAGCGTTTTTCCAGGGATTATTTTAATAGTTCTCAGTGGACTAAATTTGCATACTGTTAGTCTCAAAATAAATTGCGCAAGCAATGTGGGTACAAATCGATCTTTTCTTTCGCGCAGTTTATCCTTCGCTTTGAATTGAAATAGTAAATGAAGCTCATATTGAAACTCAAATTAAAAGACAACTGTAAAAGAATTTGTAAGAACTAGCGAATATCGTCCAACGACATAGTGAACACAGTCTGAAGTTCAAAAGCGCATCACATTAATGCATAAAGCGTGGAATCTGACCTTTTCAGTGAGCGTCACACGGTACATAACGCAACAAATCTATGTGTGTCTCGATGAAAAAGGGACTAAAACCCCTTTTCTGGTATCTAGAGAATAGCATTTGCGCAAAACAATCAAAGAAATTTGTATTTGACACATGACCATGAATTACGAGTTTGATAAGATTTCAAAAGCAGCGACCGACAACTTGCCGCATTGATTTGCATAGCTTTGCAGCAGGTTTTCAAAGAAGTGACATCTCGCATTTCACAAAGCGTATAAAGATGATTGAAGCAGTAAAAATTATTACTCTTGAAGGCACAATTGGTGATAAAGATTTCCATGATGCGCTGAAAATTTTTCGGTTACTTTACTGTGAGCAAAGTTTCTCTTTTTCGTATAAGCGACGCCAATTTCACGCATGGTTGCAAAACAGTACATGTCTGTAACAATTTTACCCTGATTGAGAAATGGTCAACCTTAGAATGTTTTCTGCTCTCCAAAGAAGTTCCCATTCTTTGTTGTTTTGTAAATGTGCGGACTGTCAACAAAACAGATTGCAAATTTAAGTTTCTAATTTAAGACTGTGGTTTATTCATCTGGGAAAGATCTGATTTAGAAGTTTTCGCGTTCCTGCGTTCAACACCGCACGGATTCGAAATTCGTTTTGTCAACTTGTTCACATTTCGAACCGAAGACAGCGAATTTGTTCAGCATATGGCCTCAGTAAATTTAAAAACGCCTCACAAAATAATCATGTTAAGCCGAGTTAAACTGGTTTGTCTTCTTTTTTCTAGCAATAACTTGTTTCACTTTACTGTTGATCGTGACAGCTGTTCGCTTCCTCGAATAATTTTGCTTGCTGTCCTTGCTGCCCGACAATCCAGAGGGACTTCTTGCAGTCTACTGTGGCACCTGTACTTTCCTTTGTGAAGTAACACACGCACTTTGCGTGTATGAATAACAAAAGGTTTCATCCCTTGCCAAAATACGTGTACATTTACGTGTAATTGAGGTGCGTGTAATAGCTCGTGTAAAATTTTACTCGCGTGTTTCTTGCGTGTATTTTGCGCGTAAATCCGCCATATTGCACGCATTTTACGCGCGTGTAAGTGCTGCGATCCCTTTGGCCAGTACTGTACGATTGCTTTCGGCTTTTATGTTTTTGGTTTCATGATGGTGTTTTGTTTGGTTATTAGAAATAAAGTATGAAATGTTCTAAGTTCAAACCGCAGTTCTTTATTCTCTTACGGCCAGTGCAGCATTCAACTTACCTACCTCGGTGCTTTTTACCACCGCTAAACACATCTGCTCGCCCTAGGCCCCTACACAATCACATTGCTCGTACCAGCCTCCGACCGGGATGAAATAAAAAGAGCGGCTCGCATGCACGAGTGGCTATTAAAACTGATTTGCATCTGCCGCCATTGTTTTCCCAACAAATGAAAAGCACATGGTGTTGAAGTGCGCCCGTGATCCCACTTTTTTAAAGAAGCCGCTGAAACAATATGGCGCCTGGTAGACACGAGTATCGAAGTACATTTTGTGTTATTAATTAACAGACCGTGAAATCGAATCTTTAGTTTTATTTTGGTGGAAAAGGAAAGGTGAGTTGTCTTCTAGCTACCAGTTCCGAATGATTTCTCCATATTAAGACTTAAATACAAAAATTTCTTCTGTTTATGCTAAAGCAGCGAAAAGTTAACGGACAAAGCGTGAGTCGCCAGCTGGTGACCAGTTCTGAAAATCTAGTCGCCAGCACTCAATTTTTGGTCGCATTGGCGACCAGTGAGTCGCAATTTCGAGCCCTGTAGTGAATACCTCTTTCAAAAGGGTCTTCATAAAAAGTTTGAAGGTGTCATCACCACATATCTCTTCCTGAAAAGTGTGAACAGTGTTTGAGTGAAGAGGAAAATTGTCTTTGAGGAGAGGTATTTCAGTACTAATTGGTACCTTCAGGGCAAAAAAGCCATTCAAATACCCTAGGGAATTTGAACAAGCCAATCTTGCAAAAAAAGTACAAACATCGCGTGCAACATTTGACATGTTGCAATCGTTAATGAACTGATGAAAAATGTTTGACTTCACCTGTCATCAATCTTATACTTTCTTATACTTTCTGCATTTATATCTCTTGAACTAAATAAGATTTTAACCTAAAACTGTTCCCATTCGATAGCTATTTTTTCCTCTAGTTCATATGAATTTTTTCAAAATGGAGAAAAATTTGATTTTTTCTCTTCTGTGCATCCCTAACAAATGGTGCTGGAATACAATGTAGAATGTAATTTTATAACTAGCTATGCTATATTTACTTCTCAAAGCTGTACTGAATGAACGTGAATTTTTGCAAATGCAAGTTTAAATCAATATCTTTGTGTTTGTAACTTTTCTGTGCATAAGTCTTTAGTGCAATTCAAGTTCAGGTTTAATAACTACATGTAGCAACAAGTAAATATGACAATTATACTTTTCCTGTTTCTACTAGAAACTACAACGATGCAATGCATTGTTCTTCTCAATTTAGATTCCTGGTGCTATATGGTGACTGTTAAAACCATAATCTAGCAATATGCGGTAAAATGAACACGACCACAGTGATGATTTTATGCATAATTTGAAGCTGTTGAAGTAGATGACATTGGTACTATGTACCCTAAGGATGGGGTACATGTACTTGGTCGGCTACTACACTGTACCAGCATAGGGATTGCATGCAGAGTTGGATGCAGAGTGTTGTGCAAGACTATGGCTTTGACGGTGAAAATCGTCAGAACATTGGGCCTCATGAGAAGGGTTTCCTTTCTGGTTTAAGGGTTGCACTGTAGGACTGTTCTAGGGATGGGGTTACCATGGACCAGCATGTTTGGATTATCGTTGGATGTCGTTAAGCCACACATCATCTGGAATTACCTCATTTCTGGTTCTTGGGAATGCTTCATATCTTCTCTCAAAAATTACAAAAGTTCTTTAGTGGGGTCATTATCTATGGTAGCTTGAAGCAGTTCTAGGGCTTTTGCTACCTGATCAGTCTTACCTCTTTACAAAGCAGGTTTCTTTACAGGCAAAGATTTGCTCTCAAGTGTAAGTTCACCACTCTTCTCTGTAAGAACAGAAGAAGTACTAGCACAGTCATCATCGTCATCATCATCATCATCGTCATCATCATCATCAGGTTGACGCAAGTCTCTTATTTTCACTAGAGGGCAGAGAAGCGCAAACCATTTTCCATATCCTTTTTCTTCAGTGAACCGATTGATACCGGAAGCAGTCTTCATAGTCATGCAAATTGACTTACATGCACTGATGCATATCTTGCATTTATTTCTCACTTGTGCCACAGAAAAAGGAAAATCATTTCCAGTAGTTTTATTGTATTTCAAGTTAAGCTGTCATTACACCTTTTCATAGGCATCATTGTTGCTTGCTGTCTTGTTAATTGGTTAAGATTAGCGCATTTACCAGCTGGTCATCATTAACCATATCTGTACTTTGATCTTTCTTCCAGCTCACCCTCCGTCCACATTTGTTCTTGTTTTTCCTTTTTTCTGAGCTACCATCTTCACTTTTGTCTGTGGAATCAGACTTGTGTTCCTCATAGCTAGTTTGACCAAGGTCTCCCTGACCAACGTCTCCATCATCAACTTCTCCCTAACAATTGTTGATTTGTTTTTCTCCACCAGTGCCACAC
Source organism: Siderastrea radians (assembly GCA_964017195.1). Lineage (NCBI taxonomy): Eukaryota > Metazoa > Cnidaria > Anthozoa > Scleractinia > Rhizangiidae > Siderastrea > Siderastrea radians. The sequence goes on along the minus strand of OZ024893.1, from coordinate 33,995,261 downwards.
TTCAGACAACAACCAACACATTATTTTATTTGCTTGACAGCTGATGGTTTCTTCGTTTTCTTCAGCAATCGAACATTCTGATCGCACACAGATGCTTTGCCCACAGGTTTTACAAGAATACTTGGTTTCTCTTCACAGTTACAGCAGAAAGAAAGTAAAGTTTTTCTCCACAGTGCCATGATTGAAGCACTCGACAAGATGAAAAACCGCGCAAAAGCTGAGCGAAATGCAGCTTGTGTGCATGTGGCATACAGGAAAAGTCACCATAGGCTCAATGTACATTAAAGTCATTGGTAATACATTAAGATAACGTATACATTTAATTTGATACGTCGCTAAAGTGACATTTAAACTGCAGATGCTCTATCAACATTTTATCCATCTTACCCAGATGGTTAAACGTCTAAGACGCATTTAATTTGCCAGATGAATTTAATTTGACCTAAACGTCGCACTATCGTCAAATTTAATTGCTTAAGGGACCTTGATTTAAATTCGTCAGAATTAAATTTGACGATACTGCGACATATAAACTAGGCCTTACAGGGATGTCCACTGTTTGCAAAATGTTCTTTTTGTTATTCAAATGTGCCATATATTTGACAAAAGTGCTTTTTGATGTGTAGCAGCCAATAGACCCCTGGCTTTGACAATTCTATTTCTTGGGACAGATGAAATTTGTAAGTGTGCCCAAGTTTTCTCTTGCCTAGAGTAGGTTAATTACTCCTGGGAAGTTTTATCCTCTGGAGCTTGAATACAGTGTACATGTATGTCGAGCAAACTATAGAGTTTTCATTGATAGCCTGAAGAAAAACAAATAGTATCCCACAATTCTTTGTGTTTGCAACTACATTATCAGGATCTGAAGCAGAAAGCAACTGCTAATAAGTGGTGATATTCATGGCTCCTTTGGAGTTTATTGAACGAAACAAGAGCATTTTATTCACTTCTTGCTGGCTCATAAAACACAAAGAAAAAATGAATTTTTACTCCTTGCCCTCCATTTTACTTTATTACATTAATATTTCAAAGAATCCCTATGTGAGCTTAAAATGTGATGGTCAAAACCATGAGGATTTGGGCCATTTTCAAATTTGAAACTAGGCGGATCCTTGTTTAGGGCTGCAGATAATTTTTCTTTGTTGAAAGGACATATGCCCGAGCAAGTCTCCATTTTGGTCGGACAAAACAGAAATGTGGTCGGACATTTTTTTTAAAATTATTATTTTTAAGTGGAAGTCTTTCTGAAATAATTATTTTTATAATCAGTTTCTTATTATTTGGTAAAAAAGATTGTCCGGACCTAATGTCCGACCAAAGTTTAGATTTTGTTGGACATGGGCCGATTTTAGTCGGACATTTCCGATGACCGACAGTTCTTTGCAGCTCTGTTGTTTATGTCGCCAGTCTTTGATCTAAGCATTATGAAAATCATCAAACATTTTATAGTTGGAGTTATGAGAGGAGAATGTTCAAACTTGAAGGAGATATTTCTTTTTGAAAAAGGTTAAATTTACAGATGTTAGTGTTAGTGTGCTCTAACACTAACAAATGTAACTACAAATGTTTCAGTTCTTGAAATGTATGTTGTACTTTCTTTCTACAGAAGAAGTGAGTGGTTTGGGAAAGGATGATTGATGCTGAGTAGAATAGGCATGACAATGGAGTGAGTTAACATTACTGCATTCCATTGTTTGCAAGCAAGCAATAAGCATGCATTTTCAAGAGAAGTGAATGACAAATCAACCTTTTTGAGAAGGTACATATTTTGTTCGTACACTGTACATGTTACATGTCAAGCTTAGTTTTGTTTCTGCTGATTATTTTGTTTTTAAATATCACTCTAGATCAAACCACCAGTGGTTGGAAAAATGAGAGTCTGGATTATCTGTTACACTAAACATGCTGTTGAAGGAGGATAGCCAGGAATAATTATGGTGAGAAGCTTTGAACCTCCTGATGCAAACTGTACACATTTTTCAAACTTTTATAAAAGCTTTAAGGAATACTACATTATGTAAGAATCTCTCAATAATCTATTTCGGTACAGATTTACAATCAAATGTGACATTTACTCTACCATGGACTCGTAGAAGAGCTAGAACATTTCCCAGAAAGTCCACAGCTCGAAAAATCTTTGGAGATGGAAGATTGTCCTTTGCTTTGACAAAACGGCAGTTCCTTCTTCGAAAAAGGTTTTCTTTGCTCTAAAAGCTGTAAATTCCATCGCTTAACTTGTCAAGTGTTCCTTAGAGCTTCTTCTTTTGATTTTTAAGCTTCAAAAGGTAATCCTTCCTTCCCAGAGTGAGGTAGTATTGCCATCTTGAAAATTCACGCGTGAAGAGCAGGGCAGCCATTTTGAATGAAATGTGATCTTCTCGCAGAGTGACAAGAAGTCTTCCCTTCTAGGACCCCCTGAAGCCTTCAAATATATGCGCAGTAGATGGATTCTGATTGGTTAAACCTTCCCAAAAACAACTAGGACAAAAGGGGACCAAAAAAGCCCTTCTAGGGGAGGATAGGGCCAAAAGCGAATGCGCAAAATCAAGGCCAGCTCAGGCCGGCACAGAGGTCAATGGGTTAATTCAAAACTGCAGAAGAAATGTGAAGGGGAATGTAAAGTTAATACTTTTTTGTTTTTGTTTTTTAGAGACGGTAAAAAGGGCTTCTTTGATGGCTATGGGCTGTATCATTTTGTTTATTGTTTGACGACCTTGGCTTAAACGATTGCATTGGTTGCTCAGCAAACAGCAGGGTATTAAGAGGTAAATCAGGGCTGTGCTCCAGCAGTTCCCGGGGAACCAAAGGTACCAACTTTTGTTGTTGGGTATCCTGTGAGCCTGCGATTCTTCTAAGAACACAGTCTTACATGTACATGTATTACAATTCAAACCTTTGAGCCCCAATATCAACATGCATGTTCTCCTACTGTCATGACATCTAACCTTTGGTGATAATTTTCTTTATTCACACGACCTGTATGTTTCATCAAGTTCAGTAGTGAGGAGAAATAAGATGCTTATCACTATTGGGGCTGAAAGGGTCAAGGAGGAAAGCTCTAGTCAATGATTGGAGTGCAGTGTATCTCTTTGGGTACCAATTATTTTGGGTTGGTACAAAACATGAACCCCCCTCCCCCTTTGGACCCCCATCTGGAACCCCTCTTTTCTGGCCCCACTGTTTTTCCTCAAAAATAAAATAAAAAGTTGTGGGGAATGTAAGATATTCTTCGTAACAAATAAAGTACAGAATCAACTAAATTCTTGCAATGTAGTTCTAGAATGAGAATCACAGTAAAGCAGCAAGCTTCTTTCAGGCTGTTATTTTGATTTCATTTCATCATCACTTCTTTACATATAAACCACCTCCTGACCAATTTTTTCCTTGACAATAAAAAAGTGGAGCAGAGGTGAGTCTGTTTTGTAACACCTTGTCAAAGTAACTCCAGACTTGCAACATTATTTTTCATTCCGTCTAGCTTGAAAAAAGTTGACCTACCTGCCAGGAAATCCTCAAAATTTGATTGCAGCTACGTGCAGGAAGACAACGATGATATAAGTCCATTCATAACTGATTGAGCCTGAGAAATTACTGTTTTTCAAGACATTTGCTTTTCAAGATCTGTTATGACGTACCAAATCTTGCAAGAATCGAGTATGGAAAATCGAGTCTCGATTCTCGATCTTTGATTTGCGTGAGGATTGAGTATGTGTCAACTTATATTTAAGCAGTACTGTACATGTAGCTGTACATGTACATGTACATGTAGCTGTAGCTGTACAAGCTCACCCGTGATATTACTAAACACTACAATGTAAGTTTCCATAAACGGTAGTTGCCATGAATTGTCAAAACGAGATGGTGGCCATGTCGACTGGAGAGGTTGTGGATAAACTTGGGAAATTCTCAATAATATTTGTGGGTCACAGTTGAAACAGGAGTACTAAGATTTCCATGCACTGTGATATGACTGGGACAGATAGGTATGTTGTGTTAAGAGCAATACCAAACTAAGTTCATGGCAACTACTCAACAGACCAAAAAGAAAAGGAACCAGACCAGTGCTTACACCAATGATATGTGTGGTAATTTATTTCAAAGAATTGACAGTGATTTTGTGGTTTAAAAATTCATGGTTGTTTAAAAGAGTCGTGCACAGTGTTGATTGATACAATATTATGCAATTACTTAAGACATGCTCTGAGATGTAACTGCAAAAAAGGTCAGTTACAAACATATGGAAGTCTGAACAACTGAAAGCATCTTATTTTCCCTCACAAAATGTGTCCACAGGAAACACTAACACAGCAAGAATCTATTTTCTAATGACAAACTGCATACTGAATTCATCATATGTTTCTCGTCACTGCATATATGTATATTCATTTTCAGAAAAAAGTAGAATTTGCAGTCAATGTTAGTACTAGTAGTATTCTTTAATTAGTGAACCTTATTCGTTTTCTTTCCGAAGTGGGAATGGGTAGCCTGTGGGGTTTGTGTGAAGCGCAAAAAGCATGCGCAGCACATGAGGGAAGGGAAGCTATGTAACCCATTCCCATGCTCTGTTCTCGTGCTCACACACGGGCCTGATTTTCCCAATTTCTCTTCCCTTTCTAACACCTGTTAAAGCCTATTATTCTTAAATAGACATTAATATATAAAGATAGAATTGTATGTAGATCATCGCAGTGAAGGTGATTCAACCTAAGCGGTTGAAATATATCAATGTTTATATCAATATATCAATATTTATTCTCCATCTACGGGATAAATACGAACTCTCAACTGACCAGCTCCCAGTTGGCTTGATAGCTCAGTTGGTTAGAGCGCCTGCACTGGTATCGCAGAGGTCATGGGTTCGATTCCTGTTCAAGCCTGAATTTTTTCAGGTTTCTTCTTTTCAACCACTTAGGTTGAAACACCTTCACTGCGATGATCTACATACAATTCTACCTATTATTATTATTATTATTAATATCATTATTATTATTATTAATTAAGAACAAAAATTAGCGATAGTAGTATTGAATGACGTTTTGATGACTCACTCATCATTTTCAAATTCGTATAACTAAAAGTCAGATTCTTGTGAGTTCCTTATATAATAAAATGCGTGTTGATGTCTTGTTGCATGTGGTTAAAAATACAATGTGGAATGTAGAGGGTGTTAATTAGGTAAATAGTTTTGCTTTAATTGAGTCAGATTGAGTGTTCAGTTTAGGTTTCTTGTCTTTGATAAAGAGCATTTCGTAAATTAAGCATTCCAGCTTTCCGCGGCATTTCTTAAGAATGTTGAATTGTTTCTGAAGGTCTTTATTCATCTGATTGTGAGCGTCATGCAAATGTTTTCCAATAGCAGAGTGCTTGTGTTCCTCAATGCGCTGAAAAAGGTGTCGGCATGCATATCCAACATAATCTGCATCACACAGATCACATCTAAACTCGTACACAATGCATTGTTGATTTATTAACGGTGGTTTGGCTTCTGCTACTTTCATCTCGTCGGCAATTTTCTTACTTGTAAACACTGGGCGCAGATCACTGTTTATTTTCTTTCCAAGATTGGAAAGCTGTCTTCGTACAGTGTCAGCTGATCTTTGATCTTTAACCGGCAGAATAATCCGAATGGGTGCACTTGCTTGAACATCACGAACTTGCTCTTGATTTTGTGACTCGACGAATCTAGTTACGGTGGAATTAATGAGCCTTTCAGGGTAATTCAGTTTTAAGAAGATCACTTTCAGCTTATTGCATTCTTCAGCAAATAGATCAGGTGAGGATGAGAGACTGTGGGCACAGTTTAACATAGTCATAAGAAGGGATCGTTTATATCTGGCATCAACATGACTTTGATAGTGGAGAAGGAGGCCTTTGTTTGTTGTTTTGCAGTAGACACATGTTTTCAGCTGTTTACCAATCTTTATGAGTTCCATTCCGATGAAAGGTAGTTTGTTGTAATTTTTTACTTCCATCGTAAAGCTGGTTGACGGGTGGGCTTGGTTTAATGTTGCCAGGAAAGCTGTAGCAGTTGGGATATCTTTTACCGCGGCTAAGGTGTTGTCCATGTACCTATTATAAAAAGAGGGTAACTTATTCTCGCTTTCGAGCTTCTCCTCGATAAAACACATAAATGTGTTCGCCATGAGTGGCCCTAGGGGTGACCCCATCGCTGCACCGTCAATTTGTTCGTAAAGACTGCTGTTGAATTTGAACAGTTGATGTTTGGTAGCCACTCTTAGAAGCTCAACAAGGTCGTCTTGGGTGATGTTAAGGTTATGCGTCTCATTAAACCAATTCTGAGTGAAGGCCTTGTTTGCAAGAATCTGTATTGTTTCTTCCAGGGGCACGTTCGTGAACAATGCTGATACGTCGTACGATACCAAAATATCGCCCTCGTTGAATTGCAGTTCATGGATCTCTTCAGCAAACTGGAACACGTCAGAGATGGTGTAGTTGTTAACTGACAGGGGTTTCAGTTTCTCGTCAAGCCATTTTGCAAGAGCATAGTTGTATGTCCCTGTGGCAGATAGAATTGGTCTCATCGCCAGCCTCTCTCTATACATCTTGGGCAGGCCATAGAGATGTGCTAATCTAGACCCTTTCTGGCAGACAGTATCAGCAATGTGTTTTGGAAGAATTCTCCGAACTACAGAATCTAGGTGTTTTTCTTTCTCCAGTAACGGGTGATAATGCTTTGGTGGTCTTCCCCTCGTACTAGGTCTCTCCAAGGGTACTGACTTGACTTTCATTTCATAGTTTATAGAGGCTTCACTAAGTAAGCGAACGTAGTCAGATTTGTCCATGACGACAACACCTGACCCTTTGTCCGGTCTTGAGATTACAATATCATCTCGTCTCTTCAGCTGGTTGATGGATTGCACTAGTGCCTGAGGTGGTCTTGGAACTTTGCATTCGAGGTAATTTAGCGCAATCGACCGGAGTGTCGCCGCGGCTAACTCTTTCCTATCATCACAAAGTGTTGGTTCGAGTTGCCAGTAGGCCTTTTCGAAGTTGGCTTGGACTTCGATGGCAAATATTTGGCACTGAGGAATAGCAAACTTAAGACCTCGGCACAGTACGAGTTTCTGGAAAAAGGTTGGTTGGTGAGATGATATGTTCAGAATATGTTCGTTGGCGTCAACATCTCTGGGTAACATCGTGCGATTTTTATGGCCATTCATCATTTTATGGTACTGTTTCTTGCGGAGAAGGACCACTGTTTCATGATGTATAGGTAATGGAAAGATGAGCACTTCTGGCGAATTTCATCGTAGATTTCACTGATTTGCTTCTTCAAGGCCACATTCTGTTGTGATTTCATGCGTAGTTCCTCGATGATGACATTTTCAGCGAATTGCTTCAAGGACTGCTTCCACTTTTTTGACTTTGTTTTGTCGATCTTTGTGAATGTTGGGGTAAGACCAAAATTTTGGCATAGCCGAAGGAATTCGATTGCTCCATTGCATTTAAGTTGTTTGATACCAAGCTGTTCAAGTCGTCTGAACAAGTTTAGCTAGTTATCCCGTTTTAAAATTCCAATAATGGAGGTTTTGGATAAACAATTAAGAATAAAAATTAGCGATAGTAGTCTCGAATGATGTTTCGATGACTCACTCATCAAAACATCATTCGAAACTACTATCACTAATTTTTACTCTTAATTGTTTATCCAAAACCTCCGTTATTGGAATTATTATTATTATCATAGACCTTTTCATGGTTAACGCCGCCATTTTGCCGGGCTGCAAAACTACTGGGGCGAGCGCACGGCCAAGCATACAATGCAAATGGCGACATGGCTGAATAATCTGTTATCATGCCAAAACACGCTCGTTGTGCGGTAGGATTTTGTGATAATGACGAAAGGTATCCTGAACTGGCTTATGTTAGATCCCATGTGGAGAATTTCACATATCACAAGTGGCCAGTCGACCCAAAACTCGCCGAAATATGGCGAAAGCAAGTAGTGAAGACACGAGGTGATATATTTAATCCTTCTCCTGGAGCTAGTGGGACTTTCGTCTGTTCAAATCATTTTCCACTGGGAAGAAGAACTCTTGAAGACCCTAAAACGGATTACCCGTCGGTTTTTATGACTGTTTCCGATTATCTCCAAAAAAATCCACCTAAGAAAAGGAAAGCAAACAAGTTGCAAGAAGCCGGTCCTTCAAGATGCTTGTTGCCCAGCTTCAAAGAGTCAACTGAGGATGGTGAGGGAAGTGACGATACTGATGATGAAATGGAGACAGATACAGACTATTGTGTTTCAGTTCCTATGCAGTTCGAACGGCTAACAAGAGAAATGGATGTTAAGGTGTATACAGGTCTGCCCTCAACTGAAACATTCAGGTTTTTATTCGATTATCTCAGTGAAAAGGCTCGGTTTATGCAATATTGGAGGGTTGGAAAGCAGACAACGCAAGAATCACCTCAACCACCTCCTTTCGAGTTAGCTACTGGTTTTGTTAAAGGAAGACCTGGGCCAGAAAGGAAGCTTAGACTCGAGCAGGAATTTTTGTTGACTCTAATGAAACTTAGACTTGCTCTTTTAACTATTGATTTGGGTTTCAGATTCCAGGTTTCAGCTACCACTGTCAGTAGTATTTTCATTACTTGGGTTAAGCTATGTCCAAGGAACTGTCAGTTTTAATTGTGTGGCCTAGTCGACAACAGGTTAAGAAAACCCTACCATCTTGTTTCAGAAAGCTATATCCCAAAGTAAGATGTATTATTGACTGCTTTGAGTGCTTCACAGAGACTCCAAGTGGACTTGATTTGGCAGCAACTCTATGGAGTGAAGATAAACATCACTACACTTTCAAAGTCCTTGTTGCAATCACCCCAAATGGAGCTATTTCGTATGTCTCCTCATGTTATGGAGGCAGGGCATCTGATGTTTTTATTGTGAGAAACAGTGGATTTTTAAACATGATTGAACCCTATGATGAAATCATGGCAGACAGGGGTTTCAAGATCAGAGAAGACTTGATGATGCACATGGCAACATTATGCATTCCACCTAGTTGTGCATCATCTATGCAGCTGTTACCACGTGATGTCAGAGAAACATCAAACATTGCAAATGTCAGAATCTATGTGGAGCAAGCCATTGGACGACTGAAAGTGTTTCTCCTTCTCAAAAATGAACTGCCTATTACCCTGCTCCCCCTGGCTGATGATATTGATCGTGTCTGCTGCTCTTTGTGTAACTTGCTTCCACCACTCTGTGTCTAATATTTTTGTTTACAAATACGCTATCATGGTTATAAAGTACACACTGGGTAGGTTTTTATTAGAAATGTTTTAAACTACAAATTACCAAGTAGAGTACCATAACATGTATTTCAAGACATACATGTAAGAACATAGCTTTGAAATTCTTTTTTAGATTGGAAAAAACACTAAATAGGCTGTGGTGGTATTTTTCATTTGTACATATTTGTATAATCATGAGATATAATTCACATCAAGTTGTATTTACATAGAATGAAATTGAGCGTTAAATTGAATAATGGAATCAGGTTCTAGCTGGAAAGTTATACTTATGTATAGCAATAAGCACATGAAAGAACTTTTGGTCAAACATTCAACAGAAGATTAAGTGGCCACAAATTTCAAAAACTAACCTAACAGAATTTCTAGAGAACTCTGAACTTTCCTGCAGGATAATTTGGTAGGAGTAAAAATGTATTCAACACTATTAAATCAATCGTTACATACATGTAGGAAACTGTATGTTGTTAACTTTTCTTGTATATCACATTTTATTACTGGTGTATAATTGCAATTTCTGATTATTAATCTTGACAATCTGGGATTCTGTCAATTTATTGTTGTGAATCAGTTCTCCCATACACTGACACTTGATTCCCTTGTGATTTGTTCTTTAAGTTCAGCATACATGTTTGATTATATTAATCTGAAACGCAGTAATTACAAATGAGATCTGCAGAACTTGTAATGTTTTCATGATTACTACACCAAGCATGAACAGCTTTTTTACAAACTGTACATACATGCTCTCCATTTACGGGGATGCTCTTCAGTGACAAACAGGGCAAACATGATTCACACTGTTTGTTGTATCAGTTTCTTCTGATTCTTGAACAAAGTTGAAGTCAAGGTCATCAATGTCAGTGTCATTCACATTTGCTGCATCTGCCAGGCAGCTCTGGCAAACCCAAGAATCCAGTGCATCTGCAACATTCATGGTGAGGTCCGCACATGGCAAATGCCACCAAGTGCCACAGCTGTCACAGCAGATACTGTTTTCATTGCCGGAGTCACTTATTTCGTCCTCCTCCAGAATCACTTTGGGCACTCGAAAATATCCCTGTACCCCAACAGGCATGGCAATACAAATCAAAGAAAGGGGGGCCACCCTGTGTCCAAACAATGAAAAACCCATGACTGACACCACAAACCCACATCTGAGCTTGCATTTGGGTATAATATTTATGGGAGCGTTTCAGGCGGGGGTTTTCCATTAAAATCTTCAAGGAAGTCTACACGATCAAATGTGTCCTTGATATGAATGTTTTCATTTCGTACACTGTAGGGACACTTCGCTTCGACAATTGACAGACCACAACATTTGCACAAAAACAAGCCATCTGGTGAAGCTGCAAGATAAGGGTAGTCTGGCTTGATGAATAGTCCACATTGTTTGAAGCCCTGTAGGCCACCATCATGTTGGGAAGCAACATCTGACATAAATGATTTTATGGCATTATTTTCGTGGGCATTTCCCCACTTTATCTGTGGAAGGTGCGAAACATCACCACTTTCGCTTAACAGGCTTGACACAAGTGAACTGTAAATAGGTTTTTTTGTCATTTTGACTTCTTCTGTTGAGAATAGTCTGTGCCTTAGTGTGAAATGTGTGAAAGTTTGATGTAGTCACTCTGCCAACCCTTTGTTGATGCCACAGGTTATTCTTACTCTGGCCACGAGTTTCTATTTCCACTCTTCTCACTTGATCAGTTGTCATTTGACACTCTTTTAGAAAGAGTGGTGCTGTATGTTCTAAAGGTTTCCCTTTCATTTCTTCAGATGACATGAAACTGAGGGCTTTGTGAGGCAGGAGTTCAGGGAGTCCATCATCTTTTGTGTGCTCTATAGAATAAAGCACACAAGCTGATGGAATGTTCTTCATAACTCCATTGATCAAAGCTGAAACTCTTTCATTTGTCAGCTGCCTATCCTGAGGTTTCCTAGGGTCAAAGTGGTTCTTCAAAGTTAAACTTCCTTCATGATCTCTGGCACTGTCCTCTTTGGTCTTTTTGTCCTTACGAAAAACAAGGTTTTTTATTTGATTGGGCTCAACATCCTTTTTAGTCCCTTTATTCCATCCCTGTGGAACGCTTGTGCATGCTGGAGAGATGTATGCGTTCCTATGGGCAAAATTAACTTTGTACATTAGAGCAATGACATGGTTGCACACTTCAGCAGTACCTGCTGTGCAAGTACACCATGAAGTCACAATTCTGCAGTCACTTTTCGTCCCCTCAAAACATACCCAGACCTTATGCGGGTCATCGCGGAGTTTTTGAGAGGGAGACACACAGCCTTTTAAAAACACATGCCTGCTGTCAACAGGGCATCTTGAAAACAGCACTGTGTCCACAAAGCCACTCATCCAATACGAGTAAGCCTTCTGGTCCTTATATTTTCCGATATATTCCACATCAACAGCTTTCGTTCTCAAAATATAACTAAACAATTTGCCGTCATCAACCTCTGGCCATTCCTTTACGTCATCAATCCAGGCGTCAAGCGGTATGTTGTTTGGATCACTCTTCATTCCATTCGAAGTCAACCTCCGTGAATACTCTTCTTTTATCTGTTGATAAATTTGTTCTTGGGAAAACTTCACCGGTGCATTGAGTTCGTAAGCTCCAAACGCTCTAGCAACTAGCTCAGACTTTTGGCCGGTTTGCTTGAGTCCTCTCAGTGACAGAAAATCCTTGAGTGACGAGACGGTCCAACCGAGGAAGTTGTCGTATTGAAGGACTTCTTCTGCTTGTCGAGGCATCGAAAATGATCTTTTGGTTATTTTATTTAATATTTTTAAAATTTTTTAAAATGAACACTAGTGAGCAGCACGACGAGTCAGCCATTTGTATTTTACGCTTGGCCGCGCGCTCGCCCCAGTAGTTTTGCACCCCCGGCAAAATGGCGGCGTTAACCTTGAAAAGGTCTATTGTTATTATTATTATTATTATTACTATAGGCTACAGACTCGCTCAAAATCAGAACGTTGCAATAACAATGTCATTATTGATGGTGGCTGGCTTGCCTGAAAAATCTTAGTCAACTGTAATAACAAGGGAAAGTGCAAGAAGTGAAATTTTTAACAGAATGCGTACATTATACTAAAAAATGCTGAAACCTTTAAGTCGGGTGAAAAGGTTAATCCACTGTAATGACATGACTGTAATGACATACCTTTCTCTGCGTGAAACAAAGTCATTATTTCACATTGCCGGGCTTGCCTGAAAAATGGTAACGAACTATAATAACGTGAAACTGCAATGAGTGAAAATTATAAAACGTAAGAAAATGTAAAAAGAATCTCCTCATGTTCAGTGAAGTTTAACTGTTTATGTTAACATTAAGCTTCTCTGTGACAGGAAGTGATTACCTCACAATGTTGGCAGGCTTGCCTGAAAAATCGTAATCAACTGTAATAACTCAAGAAAGTGCAAGAAGTGAAACTTTTAACAGAATGTGTACATTATACCTCGGTTTAAAGGCTCAATCAACTGTAATAACATGACTGAAACGTTTTCTAGAAAAGCTGAAATTTCTGTGGCCTGGTAATTTACATTGTCGTATGTAATGTGAACCAATTCATCAGCCTCCACAATTGTGATTATTAGTTCGTCTTCTGATACTGTGTATAAATCATGTGATGGGCTTAGTTTTACCAGAAGATCTTGGGTAATGATGTGTGGCAAATTTAGGTTCAGCTTCGACGAGGACTTTTAAAGTCCATTGTACCTTGCAGGCTGATACTGGCTGCAGGGATTGCACAATTACCTTTGTGTCAACAACCCAAATACCTTTGTGTCTCTGTATCTCATACTGATATGACGTCATCAATAAATCTTTTCCAAAAGGTGGGTTTAATGCTGTTTTGTCCGAGTATTTCTTTTTCTTTTTTGGCCATGAAGATGTTAGCAAAGGCTACAGCCATTTCTGTACCCATGGCTGTTTTTCATGGGTTTGAATATAATGAGATCCGTTCTGTAGGGCCGTCACACCCTGATGTAATATATGTAAGTTTACCAATGGGTGTCGGTTTGTGAAGTTTAGTGTGTAAGACACTGGGATTCGCGGAGGATCAGGCATAGGGGAGAGCCATTTGGCCATTATGTGGTCAACATGGGCTTCTACGAGCAGTAATTTAATTAATTGCTGAACTTTTTTGGTTGGGGTTTCAATCATAGGTTTGTCTAGAGGTTGTTAGTTATTTATATCATCAACAAGGATTTGACCCTCTTTAACTTTTACACTCAAATTAAGAAAACCGTGAACACTGAAAATATTCCTGGAATGTGTGTTTTGACCAATCACATGCGAGACCTTGTAACCGCAGAAAACTAGTGGGTTCTCAGTCACGGAATCGAGTTGTTTCGAAAGACGACAAGGTTTAATCTTCACCAGTTTATCTTACAGAAATTGGAAGTGCTATTCCTTTCTATCTGAGAGCCCCACGCACTACGCAAGCGAAAATAAGTTTGAGCGCTTTTGCTTTATAAAATTTTTCGACAAACCGACGCAGCAATCAGTGTTTCCGACATTTCAAATAAACCAACTCAAGCGGCAGTTATTTCACCTTGAAGTAAAAACTACAATATTCTCTCTCCAAATTCGCCCATTGACAGCACAGCTGACTCGATTTATTTAGGCCGAATCATCCGTGCCTTCGAGCCGGGCTTGCATCATATTTTATAACGTGTAGTTGCACATTTTGAAAATGACATTTTCTAATTTAGCAACGGTACACCAGGCTGTTGAAGAATAACGAACACCGCTTTTGACAGTCCGCGGTCGTTGCTACAATGCAGCTGCAACAAGCCAAAGACCACTCACACATTTTGCGCTCCCGTAGCACATGTGGCCCTCAGATAAAAAGAAATAACAATTTAAATTCTTGTAAGTTAAGATGAAGGTCTTTCAAAACAAATGGAGAACCAACTCGATTCCGTGACTGAGAAACCCACTTGTTTTCTGCGGTTACAAGGTCGCGCATGTGATTGGTCAAAACACAATAAACATTCCAGAAATATTTTCAGTGTTCACGGTTTTCTTCGTTTGAGTGTAAACCTCTAAGTATTTCTTTTTCTATTTTGGCCATGAAGATGTTAGCAAAGGCTAGGGCCATTTCTGTACCCATGGCTGTTTCATGGGTTTCAATAAAACGAGATCCGTTCTGTAGGGCCGTCACACCCTGATGTAATAGGTGTAAGTCTACCAATGGGTGTCGGTTTGTGAAGTTTAGTGGGTAAAACACTGGGATTCACGGAGGATCAGGTATAGGGGAGAGGCATTTGGGCATTATGTTGTCAATATGGGCTTCTACGAGCAGTGACTTAATTAATGCTGAACTTTTTTGGTTGTGGTTTCAACCATAGGTTTGTCCTAGAGGTTGTTAGTTATTTATATCATCAACTAGGATTTCATCCTCTTAAACCTTGCCCGCTCTGCTCGTTGAGACAGTTGTGCTGCCTTTATCTGATTTCTTAAGAATGTTTTTGTTACGTGATAGTTCTTTGATAGTTCTTTGAGTGCATGTTGCTCTTCCTGTGATAAGTTGTCGTTTGGCCAATTAAAATAGATTCTTGCAAGCTCATATTTAAAGTGTATAGGACAGATTTTTTTTATTTGCCTGATTGAATCTAAATGGCATCCTGATATGAATATCAAAAATTATTTTTCGATTTCGATTTCCCTTCCCCGCGTTTTTGCCGGTTAAAGACGTGAAATTTTATTCCGGTCATGTCAAAAACCACGCAAAGGGAGACCTGGGCATAGTCACATTGTGACATCATACCAGGAACGGAGTCGATGCCAAAATAAACTACGTGGGCGGCATTGCGGAGATCTAATACATTTTATTTTTCTTTATTTTGCAACCGCCAAATTAAGCACGAAATTATGTGAAACTGCTGATGTTACAAGTAATCTGGGCAGTGAATTGGAGCTTTTAGAGTCCATCGAAGGCGAATCGCCAACTTCTGAAGTTGAAAGTGAAACAGAAGTAGATATTAAGAAAGAAGCTATTCAGAACCAAAAGGTCCTCACGTAGACAATCCGCTTGCTGATGAAAATTGACTTAGAGAATACTATCAAGAGATAGAGGAGACAGAACGAAGAAGACAGAATCTAGAGAACCCATTTGATGGTACCGAAGCGCTCAAGACATAGCAAGAAATGCAACGATTAACTCTCATCTCCCGGACATAAATCGTTTTGGCCAATATTTGGTTGTTTAAGAAACGGAAAGTGTGGAGCTTTCTACACGTCTACTCCCTCCGCATGCCTCGACCCAGTTCGTCAAGCCAAGTGATTTATTGATATTATGTACAAAAAAGGTAGTTAGCATTTCCCCAGTGAACACAGTTTGTAGCGGAAATTACATTTATTCAAAAAATTGAATTTGCTGCCACAATAACAAATGATATCTCGTTGGTAAATCTACAGTAATAGTAACAAACGAATAATGTACACAGTTCTGTTTCATAATGTAGAAAGGGTGAAAAATACCTAGCACAGTTTATGGAAATAAGGCAGAAAAACGTAAATAGTTACTGTTCAAGGCAAGTAAAAACGAAGAAAACATGGTTCCTTGGACAAGGCAGCATTGTGCACACTCATACATGGTCTCCTTGGGGTTATTGCTGGCCAACGTCCTCCCATCTTTCTTACGCTGATCACAGTGTCTCTTGTGGCAATCTTTTCTGAAAATGAAATGTCCAGGAAAATTCTCAGGACTGGTAGCAGGAGCATGAGAGGCTGCTTTCAAAACACGCTTTGTTTCCTGGTTAGCTAGAGTTACCAGCAATCCGTTGCTTTCCAAGTGCTAACCGGAAATCGACCATAGTTCCTCTTCCAGACGTTTGTACAATTTCCTTGAACAAAATATGCGAATTGCAAATGGCACCAAAAATGAACCAGAACAGGCTTGTGCTGTAGTAAGAACAAAGTTGATCCAAACAATCCATGCCGCCCATGTGTTTGTTGTAGAGCTCTACACAAGCCAGCTTCTCTACTTGGGTAATTTCTCCGTTCTTTCTTTGCCTTTCCTTTATTACTGGTGGATCAAGGGGTAAACAGTTTGTAGATAAAATGTTGACATCACGTTTGTCATGCCATTTGGTAAAGACCATGTTGCTCTTCTGCTCACAAATTTTCTTGGCTTCCTTTTTTTGAGCTTCTGATGGGAAGATGGCAGCAATCCAGTACGTCCAGCATGAACAGTTGAACAGGCATAATTATCTTCCTTCCTTAAAAAGGTCTAATAACTTGGGGGAAATAAAAAATAAAGATGATGTTTCCTGTTGAAAAACGGTCATGTCAACTTAGCTACAACATAATATCCAAGACCATTTGCTTGCACGCAGCCGTTTTCTTTCCTGAGATAAACTTCGCGATTTATCTTGAATAGGCAGTGTATAGGCAGTCAAAGTTACCATCCTCACGCTGTGACTCGACCAAAGAATCGTGGTGTTTAGTTGGTTAAGGCCAACAAGCTTTTACGAGAAAGCCATCCAGCCATGCTTGTTAAACAGCAGGACAGAAGGTGACCGTGAACCTGTGTTATTCTGCACCTTAACCTGCATGTGCTTCTGCTGTAACCTAGGCTTCAACTTTGCTGGAATTCTCACTTTTTCAAGACAAAAGACAAATCCATGTTGATTAATCCATACAATGTATGCTGCTCTTCTTGAAGATGATGGGGTCAAAGGTTTCGCCAACTTCGCCACATCTCTCAGCAAATGCCAATTAAGCAATCTGAATGGGCTCCTAGATAATTTGATGGTACTTTTTGGTCAAAAATGTTGTCTTGTAGTGATTTTGATCGCATTGAGGTCCCTTCTAGGGTAGGGGTAATTGCAAAAAAAGCAAGAGTGAAATCGTGGTAATAAGAGGGGAGCAGTGGGGGACACAGGTGGTGTATTACCTATATGTACACCACCTTCTGCAATGCACTCCCTATTACTTTGGTTAATAATAAATTACTAATAAGTAAATAAATAAATACACAGATCAGATCACTGATCATAGTATTTACCCATTTACCAACGTCACAGCTGCATTGAACAAATACTTAACTTGTCGAGGGGTCGCCTCACACATGAGCCCAAATAACTCCATTTACGAGTTGTAAATGTGAATTTGCCGAGCAAAGTCAAACAAATACTGAAATGTATTGTCATGTTCAGGAACAGGCTTTGTGATATTCATCCATGTCAATTTTCTCTTCAAATGCTTTACAGTTGCTTTTTGCTTTTTGGCAGACCTTCTTATACAACTCTCTTTCCGTTTGCACACAGTTTAAATGTGCTTGTTGAACCTGGACTTTTCCCTGTTTGGAAGGTTAGCAGATTGCAGATGCTTGGATGTGTTTTGCTGGCAGGTTCAACAGAGGTTGGACATAGGCTTCGTGACTACAATGGTGGGGTGAAACAGCTACCACAAATAAATAAATAAAGTTGTTGTGACTGCCTCATAACGTAAACGTGAGGAGTTGCTAACCCAAACATTGTTTATTCACAGGTACAGAGATACCACACACACTTATCGGTACACCACATTCTGAACCCTGAGATAACAATCTAACAGTAGAAATGTATAAGCTTAACATGTGACTTCCAATTTACTAGACATTTGAATCATCAAGCGAAAATACTGTGAGCAATACGTACTGAAAAATGTTCCTTAAACTGCCCTTACTGTTGGGGCCGTTTACTAAAGGAAGAAGAATCCGGTGAACCACAATTACATTAACAAACTTGATCAAGCTTACACTTTGCTCACAGGCAAACAAGTGCCTCCAACATGGCAGCCAAGTCAGAGCTGGTGCTGCAGCTAAACACTTGTAGCACACTGCTGACTGCACGGCTCTGTATTCACGTTTGGTGTAGCAGACAGCTATTTAACCAGCTCGCTTTCTGGTTTCTTTGCAAGCTTTTTTTTAAATTGCACTTGACAGATATTTTGGTGTCACTCAGTGAGAGCAGTTTGATGTCATCGTTCTTATATAACCAGGGATCCTTCCCGGTCGAAGTACAGCGTTTTCCTTGATGTAATTAGTGTGGAAGGATTTAACATCGTCGGTTAAGACTTGCAGTGTGGTGTTGTGAGGAAGCTTCTTATGGTTGCCATGAACTGTCGAAAATAATTATTCCATTCGCCTCATGGTTTTTTTCAGTCTACGGAATGGGGAATAACTGATACCGTAAAGGTTCAAAAACATGTCCTTGCAGAAAGATTTGGCTTGTTGGCTAAAAGTGCATTCTGGACTCTGCTTTCTTTTTTCGCCACTTACTTCCATGCTGGTGAATGGTTGTATATTTGCGAGGATAACCAAATCCAGTTCTCTATGTGAAACGTCCATGCAGTTGTTTAGAACAGCTTTTTTCAATTTTCAGGCCTTATGAACATTTGCACCCAGATTCCACAAACCGCTTGACTATTTCTACTATTTCCCCTGGCTCAATTAATAAATCAATGTGCTTGCTTTCCTCCATTTTGGGGGTTTGTGTTTTCACTTGAAGGAGAGCAAGTACAACGCGCAAGTAGTTACCAAGACAACCCTGAACAGAGAGGAATCGTGGACACAGCTTGTGTAATACCTACAGGTGTAGACTTCTTTATTTCAAAAAAAGTGGAAGGAATAAAAATAAAGAGAAAAGAATAAAAATCAACAAATAAATAAACAAGTTTACAGAAACAGAAATATAAATTCAAAAACATTCATAAATTAAGAAAGTAAATTAATACATAACCAAAACCACAACTGGTGCAGCATCAGAGGCTGGAGGAATTCGTCGGAAGGAACTGCTAGCAGCTGAAGAATTTGAAGCTGGCACAGATAAAACAATGTGCGAATTGCTGGCTTGAGCCATGCGGCTGCTGGTGTGCATGTGCGAGTTGTAGACATAGCAAAAAGCAAGGCAAATTCAGTGAAAATCCTTCAAGTTATGCAGGGGTTGTATAATAAACTGGAAGCAAGGTAGCAATGGCAGGCAAAGCCTCATTCCCTGTAATCTGGTTTGGGCCCCCCCAAAATTGATGATGGAAATGTACTGTTGACTGGCATCTACCTCAAATTTAACTGCCTAAATAAAGTTAGCCTAAAAAATATCTCAAAGTTGTAGCTATTACCTTGATCAGGAGGACTTTTGTGTTTAGGATGATTGTCCTGTTGAAAGGGGTGGCCATTTAGGAACATCCATGTCATGAACGATGCTCTTCTTGTGAAAAGGGAGCTTTCATTGTGCCAGTGAGGACGACAATCGGTGTTGCTCTGCACGTTGATGGCAATAACTTTTGATGACTGGTGTGCAGTCATCTTTTGTGAGCTAGCATTAAGCATTTGTGAAGTCAACAGTTTTTGTCAATTCCAGCTAAAGTTGTTTGCTTTTGACATAAGTTAAGAAGCTACTGAAAGCAGCATCATCAGTTTGGTCTTTAACATAAAGACTATTGTTTATTTAATAATAAGGACATTTTGATCGGAGGAAAACCTTTCTTTAACAAGGAATGGTTCTCCAGACGAATAATTTCAATTACAGACCTTTTGGATGCCGAAGGACATTTCTTATCCTTAAATGATTTCCAAAGTATATACCGTTTAAGAAGGACTAACTTCTTACAGTTCTGCCAGGTTATCAATGCCATCCCTAAGCATCTACTCGCTAAATCAATCAACAAGAAGCTATTTGCAGCAGAATCAGACGACTTTGTACTTGATCCAACTTCTTTTTGTCTAGAATCTGGCCTAAAACTGGACCTGACCAAAATGAAATCGAAAGATTTCTACTGGTTACTAATCAATAAAACCTACATGGACGAGCAAACTGGCGTAAAAAGATGGAACAAGGTAATGCCTATCGAAAAAAACACTTGAAGGACAATCTTCAGCTCAGTCAGAGCAACTTGATAAGAAACAAAATTACGAGAATTTCAGTTTAAGCTCTTACCTAGAATTATAGTTACCAAAAAAGGACTCTTCTGATTTGGAATCAAAACTGATAACGAATGCTTATACTGTGGTGAAGCAGATTCGATCGATCATACGTTTATTAATTGCGAATTTTCCAAACATTTTATGAACAACATTATTCATTGGTTCAACGAAACTAATCATTGTAATTTTACGCCGGGAACAAAAGAAGTTCTATTTGGAATCTCAAACAATCCAAACACCTTAAACAAGAAATTCAATTATACTCTATTGTCCATGCGCTACTACATTTACAAATGTAAACTAAATGAAGACGCTCTACTCGTCCCAGCTTTCGTTAACAAACTCAAGATAGGATATCGTGTTGAATTTGGATAAAACTCAGGAAAGATACACCTCTTCCAAACCTCCCTACTTGCACTCCCCTCAGTCTCTCTCTCTCCAAAAAAAATTATCAGTAATATATTCAATGTATTATTTGTTAAATTGGTAATATTGCCTTGTAACGTTGAGTGCCCCCGGGTCCAAAAATTTCTAAAATAAGTTATCAGTTCAATGTAATCAATGTATTCAATGTAATTTATGTATTATTTGTTAACCAAGCAATATTGCCTTGCAACCAACTTATCCAATGTTCAGTGTGCTTAATTGCTAATAAAGTATTTTAAAAAAATAAAAAAAATAAAGACTATTGTTGTCTGGCAGATAGAGCGATTTTTCTAATCATCTAATAGTGATTCATCTTATGTGTTATGATGATGTCTTGTTGAAGTGGTTGGGGCTCAGCTGGTGTATTACCTACATGTACATGTTTGTCACCTTGTGCAATACACGACCTATTAGTCCAGGAAGAAATGAAAAAAGAAAGATTAATGTATAAAGATACATTCATAAAAAAATAAATAACAGGTAAATTAAGAAACGATTAAGTGCACGGAAACTGCAAAACCCATGTTACGTGGTGCAGGGACTCATTTCTGTTGTGGCTCAAACACCATTCACACCAGGCAAGAAATGAACCGTAACCAATTTTTACAACTTTGAGCACTGAGGGTGGAAGCGGATCTTTGATTGGTTGTTGCTCCCTTGTTCTCCAAGCGATGTCTCTCTGGTAGCTGCACTAAAACTTCCTTAGTCGGACAGTCCTCATGCTAAGGATTCTCTGCTGGCATAATGGTTTGAAATGGCTCTTGTGGCCTTAGCGATCTCCTTTGCAGTATCCTTGTTATCTGTGAGGACCTCTCCACAAAATGATTGCGCTGCATTAATTCTGGCATTTGTCAGCCTTCCAGCACCACTGATGCTCTTAGTACCTGAGAGTTTCTTTCCTGTGATTCTGAGATCATTGGAAAAAAATTAATTTTCGCTTACACTCGTCACTGAAATTCAGTACAGGAAATGGTAAGACATTCACGACCAATTTAAAAGAAGCAGCATGGCATTGAACCAGCCTAGTAAATTCAAATACACAAACAAACAAAAAAACTGGCTAAAATAATAAGAAAAAGAATGAATGAAAACAGTCGATCCTCCCATAGTAAACCTTCCAAAACGTCAGGGGTGCAGTATTTGGCTGGTTACATAAGATGAGAATGGACACTAAACTTCTCTTATATCAATTTCTTGTACATGTAGTTTCAGCAAACAGCAGAGCTACCAGCATATTGAACAAGAGTTTCCAGAACATAGCTGCCAGTTTACTAGGCTTACACAATATGCATAAAATGCAATGGAATGTCTAATATGCCGTAACTGCCTGTTTATCTGCTGCATAATTTCATGATAGCTCACGAGTGCTGACACCTCAGGAGTGTACAAATTCATGGATAGTAATGCGTATTGCACTCTAAAAATGGCATTACACTCTAAAAATGTTGTAAACAACACTAGGGGTGCAAAAAGAGTGGGAGTAACAAAGCATAGTGATACTCGGATTACTTAATCTGTGTTGAGGCTTACTACTGTAGTTTTTCACAAGAGCCTTCAGGTTTGTGCCCATCCTTCTGGATATGTGCAATGCATTCTTCTTTGTCTGTAAAAACAGCAGTTTCGTATGGGGCAGGTTTCTGACCATGTAGCTTTTGCTGTCAATGTCTCTATCATGTTATGAAATGCAGCTTTTGCCTTAACTCTGACCTTTCATAAATGCAGAATGTGTCTTCTATAGCATAAAAACGCACAAGTCACACAAAATTAAAATAGAGCGTCAAATAAGAAGCTATGACAATCACTTGGTCAACCTGAATGTATTGTAGGGTGAACTTGTAAGGGTTGATGCCGTCATTTACCCTTGCCCCCCAAGGGGGATGAAAAGGTTAACTACTAAGTGCCACTTCCCTGGCTGCTCTCTCTTAGATTAACGCTAAAGTTACTAATATGGAGGTTAGGGATGGGAAGATGCACTAGAGGGGCTGCCACTCTACCTAAGGCAACCTCATTGGCCAGGCAGGAATCAATGATGCCGGGATGTTGGTAGGCTGAAGGTTTGTTTTTGGTGGCACTTCTGAGCTTATGAGGGTAGAAATAGCCTACGTATGAAACTTGCTGTTGGTAAGGATGGTTTGCAAGCTCCAAGGCAAATTGATCCACCTGAAGCGGGGTGATTAAGGAAATAGGTGACAGCATGATCTGGGCTGCAAGGTAGATAGAACTATTGCATCAGCCTTGAAGGCAGAAAAAGGAAGGAATCCAACCCCCACCCCTACTGTAAAACAGACCTAAACAAGAGCAACTTAAGGAACAAAGAATTGAAACATCAAGGCCCCCAAAAAATACCAGCTTTATCTAAGCATTCACCAGCGAAAAGAGAAAATGACAGATTGAAAGGCCTGGAAATCAGACTGATATGACTGTGCTAGATCAATGTCAGACAAAAGTTACAAAAAACATATGTAGACCATCGCAGTGACGGTATTTCAACTTAAGCAGCTGAAAGGGGAAGCCTGTAAAAAATTCAGGCTTTAATAAGAATCGAACTGATGACCTCTGTCTATCCCGGTGTGGTCTGGACAGTCATGAAGCCTATGATTCATACCACACTGCTTGTACCTGAGGACAAAATGGCATAACCCTCAAGGGACAATACATAGCCAGTGGTTCCACGATTTGCACTTGATACTTGCTGAGCTGTCGCCAATTGGCTGAACCCACCCTGTCAGACCTTTACAGTAAGCATCATGCCAACGTAACAATGTGAAGAGGCTATGATGCCTTCTACATTATGAGGTTCCAGCCCGAGAGTGCTGTTTATAGCCAATCCCTCCATTCTCTCTTCTCTGGTATTTAGTGCTTTCAACGTTTGTGGTAACAGCAGTGACTGTGTCACACGAAAAGCTGCATATTAACCCTTGACCTGCCTTAAAAGTTAACAGCAAACTAACAACTAAAAATACCATTAATTTTAAACTTGACAACAGTTGCAGCTCAGTAGCATGGCAAAGCATTTCACAGAAATGATCTCCATTTTCCCTAGTCTTTTCTTCTGTTTGATTGCATCTCATAACCCAAACCTCCAGTGACTTTTGTAAACAGGTATGAAAGTAGTGATTATCAGTGATATCTCCCCGTCCAGAGCATGTATCAGCCACAAAAAACAGGTGCTTCTCAGTAATTCGTATGCTTGGTGCTACTCTGTTAACCCTAGCCTGAAATAAGGTTGTTGACTTCTAGAAAACAGAAATAAGGTATGTGAGATGTGGTTGTCGTATCTGTCCGAAGAAACAATTTTCCAATCAGCTGGGGCAAAACTGCATCAGGTCCTTGAACGTTTCCATTTTGCCTGTGGTTGGTTTTATTTTATTTATTAATTTTTTTACTTTTTTAATACACACGTTACTTACAGTACACTACATTATATAACGTTACTGACATTACTTTGCATTACGTTACATCGTGTTACACAAGCATACTACGTTACACACTTTTTGTTTCTACATTACTTACACTACACATTACAACCTAATTATGATACGTGCTACAACCTAGTACAATCTCTAGATAACTTGAAAATCGAATACATTATATTACAAAAAGTTGATGATAGGCTTCCATATGTCATTGTGAGTTCTTAGTTTGTTATTTTTAAGGGCAATAGATCGCTCAGTAGATTCGATATATTTTATTTTTATGATGACTTGAGGCAAAGAAGGTAAAAGTGTCTTAAGCCGGTTGTAGTAAATGACCTGTTTACCAATAATAATAATGTGGTTTAGAAAGATCCAATTGAGATTCTTTTGAGCTAAGCCAAAAATAATTTCGTAGTCATTTAAAAAACCAATATTAATGTGTATGAATTTCAGCCAATAGGTTGAAATTGTAATTAGCCGTGAATCTCAGTTGGGACTGTTGAAAAGCAGGCCAACAGAAAATGGATGAGTGAAAGCCAACAAAAGGAAACAATGGGTAGTTTAAGAAAAATTAAGCATCTGGAGAATTTAAACACATACAAATGGACTAGCACACTACAGGGAAAGGCGTGAATGAAAATATAAAAACATCAGAAAAACAAAAGCTTCTTGAGGCTCTCCATAATACGGTCCAACCTTGCAGTCACTTTCTCGGCCATGTCAAGAGCGTCAAATGCAATATCTCATGAACTGGCACTCTCTTCTGAGTAATTTCTTGTTTGTTTTTTTTATCAACAGGTGAAATAGAGACCCCAGTCTGCAGTGGTGAGTGGGTTTTACTCTTAGCGGACATGTAAAAATTAGACACAAAAGTTGCACTGGAGCAACCAACAACAGGTTCACTCCGCCATCTTACTTCACACCTTTGTGCCTGATTGGTGCAATGGTTTGTAGGACCTCTGGAACACCAATGTCTTCCTTTTTACCAATGGGTTGTTCATTTTCACCCTGAATCCCTGAAGGGCCTGGCTTTTTTTGACACAGTACCCAGGGTACTTCCTTGAGGTACTATTCATTGAAGCAATGGGCTTCAAAATGTTTCGGGTGGAGGTACCAACTGTTGTGTTTGAGATGCACATTTCAAACCTTCTGAAAATACTGGTACATGCATGGCTGATTTCTCTGAAAGCTTTGTTTGTCAGTGGATTTTCCATTTAACACTTTCAATGGCGTTTGCCTTCTCTCTAAGAGTGCTTTTGCTTCTGGACCATTAGCCCCTTTGTACAACTGTGACCTTTCACTCGAAAACGTACACTAACGGATATCCATTTTGAAACGGATAGCCGTCCGTAAGCCATTCGTCAGCCGTTCGAGTGGGATGGGAAGCCGTGCGAACGGCTTGTGGTATCCATTCAAAAAACATCCTCAGCCGTTCGAACGGCTCGAGCTATCCGTTCAAAAAAAATTGTCAGCCGTTCAAACGGCTCGAGCTATCCGTTCAAAAAAAATTGTCAGCCATTCGAACGGCTCGAGCTATCCGTTCAAAAACAATTGTCAGCCATTCGAACGGCTCTGGCTATCTGTTCAAAAGAATTCACCAGCCGTTCGAAGCTAGTGCTATCCGAGCTAGTGCTATCCGTTCCAAAAATTCAGCCGTTCGTGTGGAATGACTTGTCAAATGAAAAAGTCTAGTACCCTTCGCAGGCGGTCACGTCTATACGAACTTTGTAAACTTCTGGTATGCCTTACGAACTTTGTATGCCTTGTAAGTTTGAATAATCTCTTCAAAACTTATTAGAAGCTAAATTCAAGCCTGCCTTGGACTTCCCACCATTCGTTGTAACAGTATAATACACTGTATTTGCTACCGACATGTTTCAGATGGTTGCGTTACACAGTTTTGATTGTGACAGCTGTTTACACTTTATGCTTGCTGTTTACGACAGAATATGCGTTGTCTACAAACTTACCTCGTGAATAGTCAAGGTTCTTTATCTGCTTCTTAGCTATCTTCGCTGTCACAACGTTTGATTATCGATGTCCTTTTTATCCAAGACTCAAGTTTTATTCAACATTGACTTTCCCGGAAATGTTTTCATCTTTTACAGTATGCAAATTTGAAGTGCTTTTGATTAGAGGTCTAAAAATATCTCCCGTGGGATTACACTGTCGGCTCGTTTCCTAAGATAAAGGTTTTGAGCTATGTATGCTCTTTAACTACCCTCATAACCTTCATTGACCATTTTCATTTTTCCGGTAATAACTTTTGATTTACAGGCTTCACATCGAAAGCTCCTTGCATCTTTGCAGCGGCACTCGTTGCGTCTTCGCAGCGGCTTTACAAAGTTTCGCGCTTTCACTTTGACACTCACCCAATTTTTTTTATAAAATTACTTCTGACCCGTTCGAACTAAATCTGCACAAAGTCGTGAGTTTTCTGAATTCTATGCATCATGGGCTTCTAAAAGAGATAAACATAAAGATTACAGTACATGTTATTGACGTGATGAATTTATTTGTGGCTGAAAGCACACACAAGCGAATTTTTTTCAATAATGCGTGCATGACACAACTTGTGACTTGGCAAATCGTATGCAAATTTTGGTAACTTTTCGTAAAGTCATGTTTCGGTGAGTACAAACAAGTTCGCTTTTCAGTTGTGTTTTGTTCCTTGATTAAAGTCCTTGGAATCCGTTTTAAAGACTAACAGTTTAATCATCAGTGTGGAATAGCGTTTTTTATAACAACAGAAGCTGCTGGAAAGAAAATCTCTCAGTACGTTTACCGTCGCAAACAGCTACTACATTTCGGATAATTGTTGATAGTTTAGTTTGCATTTCCTTCAGAAAATTCGGGAATGAACAATCTCGTTTTAATTCCATCATTTATTTAATATAGCTTTAGACACCCCTTGATCAGTTTGGGTCTTACTCAGTTTTCGGTTCTCTTAAACCGTGTGTCGACTTTTCTTTCAAAATTATTTTTCTTTGGCTATTCTGTGTGGATCAATAAGCTGGCCGGTTGCGTTAACTCTTGTTATCAGTTGAAAGTTTTTTCCCGTCGCGTTATCTCTCTCCTTCTTCTTCTCCGTTCGAATGATAATGTTATTTGAACGGACAATAGCCTTTCAGCTGTTCACAGCCAACCGTTCGAAAGTTTTTGATGACCATTCACCCGTTCACCGTGAGCCGTTTGCAAATTTTAAATTTTTCCTAGCCGTTCACCCGTTCACAGCCAGCTGTTCGAAATTTTTCGTTGGCCGTTCAGCCATTCAGCGCAAGCTGTTCGAATTTTTTCTTTGGCCAATCAGCTGTTCACCGCAAGCTGTTCGAAACTTTTCTTTGGCCGTTCAGCCGTTAACCGCAAGCCGTTTGAAATTTTTCTTTGGCCGTTCAGCCGTTCATGGAAACCGTTTTAAATGGCTTGGCCATCCGTTTTTCATCCGTTCAGAAGCCGTGCGTTTTGCCGTTGAACGGATATCCGTTAGTGTACGTTTTTGTGTGAGAGGTCACAACTATATTTTGGCTTCACCACGTGGGGCTGCTTGCACCCTTGAAATGTACATATCAGCTCGTGAATCTTTTTTTACAACTGATTTTTATCCACCCTGAGCAATGTGATTGGGGTAGATGTATTTTTGATATTGTGAATAGTAAGCTCGTCGTGCTCAAAAGGCACGCATTTCTGAGCCCCAATAGGAGTGTACTTTAGTTGTTTTCCACTCACATCTCCATTCAGGCACTGTACCAGGATCTCCCCTGCCACTGCACTCTCCTCCCTGCCTTGATTTTTGCTTCTCCTCTTCGCTTTCTGCTTTTTTGCAAACTTCCTCCACAGCACCATCTTGGGACAAAGTCCAAACAAATCCTCTTGTGGGCAAGTGGGAATGAACTGTCCCATCAGGGAGACCTGGACATGGTTTGCCACAATGTATGCTGGTAGTGGCAGTGCTCGGCCATGCTGTGACAGAACATGCGGGCACACACGTCTGTTCCCACGAACGTGATCAACACCAGCCAATATTTTAATAATAATTTGAGACTAAATGACCACTGAATAATAGTATTTAATTAAAAATATATCACTGCTGTACTATTTTTATGAAACTACTAAAGAGATAACTACTGACTTATAGAACTTAGTTAGCTTAGATAAATAATTACTTATAATTTACTTAACTTTCTTTCCACCTTCTTTTTCACCCGAATCTTTCTGAACTTCAATTAATGTTAACAAGGCCACTGGTTCAATAGCATGTCCAGGCTATGATCACTCTATTTATGCCCTTTTCCTTTACCCTAAAAGAACACCCCCAGTGCTGCCTTGCCTGAGCTCTGTTTACTGGGCTTAAATAAAACACAACAAATGATTGGACTAATATGGCTATGGGCAAAGGCCCATAGCCGCTTTTATTTAAACATCCAATATCCTTAACAATCTTTTATAAGTAGTTTGGCCCAGTAAAGGTGTGGGCACTAAAATCGCCAAAAGCATATGGTCACATATGCTGCCCCACCCCAGGCAAGAGCAGCACAACAAACAAGACTCCCTCAAGGCAGATAGCCGATAAGGCAACAGCAGCCCAAGCAAACTGAAGCCACATAGGTGAAAATAAATAACCGAGACTGGTGGAGAATCTTAAAGCAATGTCTTAATAATAAAATTTTTATGCCTCAAAAGGGGAAGCAGCACAACAAAACCACTCATTGAAATTAATTGAACGAGTGTCCAACAGGTGAGATACAGCCGCCCATGCAAACTGTACACACGCTGATGACCCAAGATTACTTGAAACAAAAATATACAACAGTTATAATTTGCATATATGACTCAGGCACCCCATGCCCATTGCATAATAGAAACGAACAATACGATGTTAAGTCACATTATCATGCCACTCGACTGGAATTATACCTGTTAAATGTACACCCCAGCCAATGAATTTCATGTGGGGTGGGGGGGAGGCAGCAAGGTAGGAAAGCCGCCCATGCAAACTTAGCCCGCTCTGCTTCCCCCTTTTATGACTAAAAAAGAAATGACATGACTGTGTGAAACCTACCTATATTAACCCAAGCCAACAAAGTAAAAAAGAGGCAACAAGGCTGGACAGCTGCCCATGCAAGCTTAACCCGCCCTGCTGCCCCCTGCTTGTCTGAAAAGTTAATTAAAATACAATACCACTAGCTCATTTATTAAACCCCATGCACCCAGATCAACAAAGTACATGAGGGGCAACAAGGTGGGACAGCCGCCCATGCAAACTTAACCCGCCTTGCTGCCCATTGCTTGTCCAAAAATAATTAAAATACCAATATCACTAGCTCATTTATTAAACCCCATGCACCCAGGCCAACAAAAGCACATGAGGGGCAACAAGGCGGGACAGCCGCCCATGCAAACTTAACCCGCCCTGCCACCTCGACATGTCTGTGAAATAAATTAATTACTGCACCACTTGCCCATAGGAAAATTTTATGCACCCAGGTCAACTAAGCAAACAAGGGGCAACAAGGTAGGAAAGCCGCCCCTGCAAACATAACCCACCCTGCTGCTCCCTACATAAAGGTCTTGTATAATACAACAAACTAAGATGCGAGGCTAGGTATCCTTATATAACGCTGGAAAGCGTTTGATTTCCAACGACCTAACGCACGAATTTGGGCATCAGACAAACCTCGATCTGCTGCATGGGAGGCAGCCCCTCTGTGAAAACTATGGCCCTTATAATGGGACGGAGCCAGACCGCAAAGCTGAACAGCAGCTGAAAGGCGTTGAGAAAAATATGATCGAGAAACGGGCAACCCATCCACTGTAATAAAAATAGGGCCTGGGCCTGAGCCTCGCAAGGCTAAATACTTGTACAATAACTCAACCGGACAAGAATGAGGGTGACGGGAAACCACCACTGAAAATGGGCGCTCGTTATAACTATGTTTAAAATTGCCAAATGTCAACTTAAATGCAGTCAATTCACCGGCAGCATTTACCAATTTGGTGAGCTGATAAAGTTGGAGAGGGGAAGGAGCGCCCCGCTTAGAAACTGAGGTTATTTCTCCGATGCGTAAAAAGGCATAAAAAGCCAGTGAGCACATAGCTTGAAATTGAATTATTTGATATGCTGAACCTTCAAGAGAAGATGCAACAGCAACAACCTTGTCTAATATAGGAAGTGTAATGGGAAGACGAGAATCGAGGCGAAAGCCCACTTTCTCATACCCCTTAAGCATTTGGGAGACATAAAAAACTTTGGAGGGGTCAGAAAAACCCATTAACTTATGACTATAGCCAAGGGCAGAGGTATAAGTATTTACAGTGGATGGGGCATAACTAGCATTATACAAATAAGTTATGAACAAGGCCATGACAGATGGTGAGATAGGAAGTGCAAAAAAGGGGTGTTGGAATACTGAATTATAGAACTGATGAAAAAGTTTCCAAGCACGCTGATATGTGGGTATAGACGAGGGCTGAAGACTTGAACGCAGCAGATACGAGGCTATCGATGCCAATTGAGTGGCTGCAGATGTTGAGGGATCTCTGTGGGGAATGGATGCATGTGAGCTGGTGCCAGCTGCCTGAATGTCTGCAATTGTAACCGAGACAACGAATCAGCTAATGTGTTGTGTAGACCCGGAATATGCTTAGCTTTGAAGTGTACATTGTGACGCAAACAAACCAGCACCAGTTCACGAACAAAGAACATCAAGTCTTTATCCCGACAAGACTGTTTATTAATGACATGTACTAAGGCCTCATTGTCGGTAAAGAACAAAACTCTGCGGTTTTTCATCTCATGTCCCCACAGGTGCAAACTTAACACAATAGGATAAAATTCTAAAAATGCAATATTGCGAAGCCTCCAGCTATCAGGCCATTCCCCATAGCACCAATTTTTACGAAAAACAGCACCAAAACCAAGGGTGCCAGAAGCATCGGTATACAGTTGGAGTTGGTGAGAATCATGCCAACCATCAGAGAGAAAAAATGAACGACCATTGAAACCCAACAGAAATTTTTGCCAAACATTTAAATCTGCTTTCACCTCCCTAGACAACCTAATTTGGAAGTGAGGGCGTCTAACACCAATTGTAAGGTCAATCAGACGGCGTAAAAAGGCCCTACCAGGAACAACAACGGAACAGGCAAAATTAAGTAATCCTGCTAAGGACTGAATTTCCTGCAGGCTGACCTTGCGGCACGTAAGAAATGCAGAAATAAGAGTTTGACACTTATCTAACTTTTCTTGTGGCAACCGGGCCTCCATCAATATGGAATCGAGCTCAATGCCAGCAAAAGAAATAATTTGGGATGGGCCAACTGTTTTCTCAGGTGCCATGGGAATGCCCAAATAGCTACAGAGCATCAAACATAAATCCAATTGTTTCCCACATAGTTCCTCCCTTGGAGAAATTATTAAAAAGTCATCTAACAAGTGCAAAATATGAGTTATATGCAACTTATTCTGGGCAATCCATTCAATCGCAGTTGAAAAAGTCTCAAATGTTTTACAAGAACTTGAGCAACCCATAGGCATACACTGGCCATAATAATATAATCCTCGCCAACGTATTCCGAGGAGATTATAATCCTGAGGGCGAATAGGAATTATTCGAAAAGCATTTTTGATATCAGTCTTTGCCAGAAAACAACCAGGGCCTACAGTCTTCATGCGCCGAATGGCATCTTCAACTGTGGCATAGGAAACACTTGTGTGGTCTGTCGAAATTCCATCATTCAACGATGAACCCTTAGGAAATGAAAGGTGGTGAATCAAACGGAATTCTCCTTCAACTTTCTTGGGAACTAAAGCCAGAGGGGAGACACGAAACACTGGAAAAGGTGGCGAAGAAAAAGGACCGGCAAGCCTATGAGCGTCCAGCTCTTTAGCAAGTTTAGCATCCACGGCAGTGGGATTTTGGATAGCACATAGTAAATTGTTAGACTGACACGAAAACCGGGTTCCCTCGTAATGTAAGGGAAAACCCCTCATAAAACCATTCGCTAAATATTGCATGATTGAATTGTCATACCCAGAAAGAAATAAAAGTAAGTTACTAATTTTTACGGGTGTTGGCATGGGAGGTTGGGTTGGCCTGGGGCAAGGGGTATCCGCTAGGAGACTTATTGCCTCCTCGCACCGGGGAGGGCAATTTGGGATTTCCTCTGGAGCCACGAAAATTCCAATGAAGAGCCCGGTGAGCCCCATCGCATTTACAGCATGTATGTTTAAACGAGCAGCCAGCACAGTGACCACCCCGATGATATTTAAAGCAGTAACCCCTGGGGACACTTATGGGGGAAAACGACTTAACACTATTTACTGAGGCTGGCGGTTTCCTAAAGTTGCTCTGAGAACGAAGCCAAAGCTCCCAGTGCACAGTCCCCCAAGGCAGGCAAGTGGCTTGGGACTGGCGCAAAAACCTAAAATTCTCATTATAGAAACGCCAGTTGTGGCCACGAGCCGCGAGATCTTGGATGGTGGACCCATACTTCATGAGTCCTGGGGCTTCATTGGGGTAGCGACTGGCATAGATACCTTTGACGGAAACAAAACTTGCTCACCTGACAAATTGGTCTGCATGGTGTCCACTACCCGCTGCATAGGGTTCCCAACAATTGGCAACTCTGTTTGTCCAGCTGGCACATTGGGCTGTCCAGGTGGCACAGCTTCATTGGCCCCATTGCTTGGAGGGAGCTGAGGTGACTCGTTCACCGGGGGGACGTGGGCAGAGAGAAGTGGCTGTAACTGCTTGGTCACTTCCGTTGTCACTCTGGCTACAACTTGCTCTAAAAAACCAACAGGCAAAACTGTTTCCTGAAGAGCAGGGTTAACTGGCGGTGGAGGTGGTGTCTCATTGGATGATTGATGTTGGCCTCTTCTTCTGCGCACTGGAGGACCTTCAGAGTTCGCTACAGCCTCCACTGCTTGAGTGGAGGGGCGCTTCCTGCGCACAGACCTTCTGGGAGGCATCTGAAAAGGAACACACAAACACCAAGCAAAACTGAAGAAAAGGCAAGCATGGCCAGCAGTAGCAAATAATGTGGGCAACAAGGGCTCAATCATAAAATAATTTGAGCAACAAGGGCTCAATAATAACAACAATTTGAGCAACAAGGGCTCAAAAATAATAATTTGAGCAACAAGGGCTCAATAATAACAATAATATGAGCAACAAGGGCTCAATAACAATTTGAGCAACAAGGGCTCATTAATAATTTGAGCAACAAGGGCTCAATAATAATAATATGAGCAACAAGGGCTCAATAATAACAATAATATGAGCAACAAGGGCTCAATAATAATAATTTGAGCAACAAGGGCTCAAAAATAATAATTTGAACAACAAGGGCTCAATCATGAAATAATTTGAACAACTAGGGCTCAATCATGAAATAATTTGAACAACAAGGGCTTAAATATGAAATAATGTGAACAACAAAGGGGTCAGTAATGAATTAGTTTGAGCAACAAGGGCTCAATCAAAATAATTTGAACAACTAGGGCTCTATCATAAAATAATTTGAACAACAGGGGCTCAATCATGAAATAATCAGAACAACAAAGGGCTCAATCATAAAATAATTTGAACAACAAGGGGTCAATCATAAAATAATTTGAACAACAAGGGCTCAATCATAAAATAAATTTGAACAACAAGGGCTCAATCATAAAATAACTTGACAGCAAGGGCTAAATCAAGACAACACGCGTAAAGCATGCAAGATGGCGCCCCGATAGCTGCGATACAACACGTATTGCCCAAACGAATTCACATGGACTCCGTCCGAATAAGGGTTCTGAGATGGCTCAGAAAACCCGTGATGCTCCCAACAGAAAGCATTCGGAATGGGATCCAAGACTACATTAAGATACTGGTTGAGCGTTCGTGCAGCGGCGTTAAAAAGCGGTGCTCGAACACGAAGTATCACCTCGCACACACCAACATCTCGAATGGAGTAAGTTTCGAGCAACAACCGTACCAATTCCTCGATCTCCGATCCAACGACCTCAGGAGCTAAGGTAGAAAGGTCATTGGTACCTATCTCCAGAATAACAACATGCGGAGAAAGAGAAGAAACAACGCCAAGTTTAGACCGAACTAATCTTCTCACAGTAAGACCGCCGACGCCGTGCAAATGAACAATGGCATCTCTCGAGAGCTTAAAATTCACATTCGCCCGCTCATCGAACTGTGATTGAAGGTCCTCACTAAGCCTCCTAATAAACGAATGACCAAGCAAAAGTACAGGGCGAGGAAAAAAAGCCATATGAATGCAGTAGAAGCCAAAGAAATGCTCACGCGAAGCTCAGACTACGACAACGCTACGACAAACAAACGAAACAAAACAATATCCGAGACTATAAGCAAGACTTCGTAAAGGGAGTAAAAATAGACACTCCAAAATTCGATATAAAAGGTACAACTCGATCAAAAGAGGCAATCGAAGGAAATCAAAAAATTCCTTACCTTGAAGTTTAGAAACACGTCTTGCACCGCAGACAAACAGGACGCAATGACAAGCACATGGCTTCGTAAGTCATGTGATCTACACGTAACCCTAATAGGGGGTCTAATGCATTGTGCTAATACCGACAACCCTCCTGCTGGTCCCAGGACCTCTCCGAATTAAACAAAACACCATCAGAGAAAAAGTGGCATAAAAATCCTATTTCCAGTGAAATATTTTATTTTTGCACCTGCTGAATAATCTGTCTGTGAACACATATAACTTCATGCGGAATATTCTGCCTCCATAAGAAGCGGATGAAATCACATAGTGTGCAACGAAGCAGGAAAATAATACTTCTGCTTTTGTTTTACTGATGTGTGAAATTCTGGAAATTTTCACACTTGTTCTACAATTGTTCGTAGAAAAAGAAATTCACGTGCACATCGAAATCAAGTTAAAGAAACAGCCGCGCTTTGAAGGAGAACAACCAAAACACCGAGTCTCTAAGCACTTATTCTTTGAATCTCAACAAGGAAACAAACAAATGTTCCTTTTGGCTTCATTTAAAAATAGTCATATGTATGCGTTTCAGAAAATTGACACACCTCATTGTTAAAAACCTTCATAATGGTCCAACAGTAGTAGACTATAAGATGGGATGGCTTGAATTCTAGTATTTCGAGTGTTTATTATAATCAAGTATGTAGGTTTGTTGAATCAAGTATGCTTAGAATAAAATAAAGCAAAATAAAGTATGTTTAAAGAATGTTCTACGTTAACTGCGGTTTGTGAATAGCTCAGGCTGCCATCAAAGGAAAACTTTGTTCAATGCACACAGTTCGTTACCCAGTGGAAACAATAACTTTTCACTTCTTGTTTGAGTTACTTTTTTTATTTTCTGGAATCACCAACAAATCAGAGCTGTCTTTAGGTGACAGCCGATACTAGTTTATGTGACATCTCAATGGCTGACCTCTGTCATACCGAGTCGAGTCCTATAAATATGGAATTTTTACTGCTCAATGCCAATACGAAATGTAGGCTCTCAGTGAGTGGCGAAGCAATACCATTTTTGGACTAGTTTTTAACTTGTGAAAATGTGTACTCTTCAAACCTGTTATAGGAAGGTGCCAAAAAAAATTGGTCAGTTGTAATCTTGGGGTAAGGAGGGAAGGGTGCTTAACGTTTTGTTGTTGGTTTAGTTGAGGACAGGGCTAGGTCATTAAAACGCCATAAGTGGTATAAATTGCCCATTTGAAATATAGTGCGAATAAAAAGTGCATATTCATTCATGAAATGGATACTCTGTCTTTCTCCTGGACACTTATTTTGACAAAATTTATACACCTACTTTCTTATTCAGATACGTGATAACCTTGTATTTATTATCATTTCTCTCTCTCTTTGCTGTCAAATTTCTGTAAGCCGAAGAAAAGGTTGAGAAAGACACTGCCCCAACGATCAGCAAGCTACTGCACTCTTTGAGCAAGGTCATGTCAAATGCAGAATCTTTAGCTGATAGCAGAAAAAATAGTTGCAGTGTCTCTCTTTCAAAGTATTTTCTTCCCATCCATCGTCCAGTTACCATAATGTTTATGTATTTTGCATGAGTAACATTCCTTGGCCAGACGACTTCTCAAGTAAGCTCCTCGCATTGTGTGGTACACCACCACTAGATGACACTTTTTCTCCAGAATAAGGCGTTTTCCACACTTCCTGCAGTTCTCCCTATCAGTGACAAAGACTGTACCCATCGGTTGTCTGCACTTCAACACTTTTTTTCCACTTATATTTTAACATTATGCAGCTCGTAATTACGTAACATTAATAATGACTCCTAACATTCCAATCATTAAGATTTTTGTGACCTGATATACAATAAAGTAAATGTAAAGCAGACTCAGCAAGTTATAGCTTCTGACTACTATTTATATATCGTTGCCATCTAGCCTGAAACTTAACTTCTGTATTGTTTTTAATGGCTATGTATTTCTCTATTCTGAATTTCGCCTTAATGATTTCCTTTAAAGCGGTTAAATTAGGAGCTACACTGCGTTTCCTACTTAGAATAGGTAACTTAGAATACATTAACTTGTTGTTCTTTTCTACTAAATGAGAAAAGTTAACTAGAAAATGAGCTTGACCCCGCGAATGACTTGTTGTCTTCAACAGCTCTGTCATTTTCTTCCTAAAATATCTTTCAGTCTTTTTAAAACTTGTCCTTGTAAGCATGAGAAGTAAACAAGACGTTTTTTTTCCATCTCTCTCGGCTGAGTCAAGTTCGCTTAAACATGTCTCTTCATTGTGTAAAATGAGTTCTATTCCAGAGTAATCCTTAAATCGCTCAAAATTTTGAATGCTGTCTTTCAGTTTTTGTTTTACACTCGCAGCATTGCTGGATGTTGATGGTTTTTCTTTCGACTTTAAAACCAAATCAGGCAACAGCTCTTCATTGACGTGTAGTTCAGGGTAAATCTTTACCAACACTTCGAACAGTGCTTTAACCTTTTCACTCCCGTTTGAAGTATTCCCAAGTGCATCTTTCAGCTTCGCCAGATCACTTCAAAAGGATAAAAAACGCGTCTTGTCCATTTCTTGTTCTAACCAAACGACAAGAACTGTCTATTCACTCGAAAATCAAGCAGTTGAATAGATTTTTAAGTGTGTTGTATTAATATATTGAGCTTGTTTCCATAGAAACACAGCTAAATATTTGCTGTGAGAATTGTCTAGAATGTGTACACGTGGGTGTCAATAAGCGATTCTCACTAGTTCTTCGCAGAAAGGCACCTCTTTAAGAGCCTGATGTACCTCTTCCCAGCCCAGAGCCGCTCGCTGCCTCATTTTTATGGCGAGATACTCCTTGTGAAGAGCCTTATGTACCTCATCCCAACCCAGAGCCGCTCGCTGCCTCATTTTTATGGCGAGATACTCCTTGTAAATCAACTCCCTCAGCTCAGGAGGGAGGTTATAAATGGCCTCAAAAAGTTGACACTTGTTTGATCCACGAACCATAGCCGCTGTTCGAACGATGTAACAGGGTGCCGTTTCTATCTAAATAGTGAACCCCCCTCCCGGTTATGCAGTTTTAATACGGTTCGGGCGCTCCCCTGTTTTTACTCTTGTTCGACCTTATTCTCAGAGTCTTACTTTCGTGTTTTAAACCACCCAACGGCTTGCTTCGTTTTGTATGCTGGGAGGTTTAAAAAAGGTAAATAAAGGTGTAAGAATCAGGTGGTATTCATTTAACTCCAGCTATACTACTCCACTGTCACCACTTCCATTGGACAACTCGATCTGAGTTTGCTCAACTTCGGTGCGTGCATACAGGAGCTGCCTTTCTATCTCAAGCTGCAGCCTTTTCTTTTCAAGTTCGTGTTCCATGACCTTTAATCTTTGCTCCTGTTCGAGTTTCTTAACTTCTAACTGAGCAACTGCAAGCCTCGTCCTTGAAGATTTACTCGAGCTAGTTCTACGCTAACCATTATGGGAATACCCATTTGCTGAAGAACCAGGTCCTCTTTGGGATAATTGCTCACATGACGCATCCCGAGGAACAACATGCAGAGTCATGAGTGGAGTCTTGCTTGGAATCTTGCGAGGCAACTTGGGCGGAATCACGCCAGAGGTGGAAACACGTGGAGTCATGAGCGGAGTCTTGCATGGAATCTCGCATAGTAACTCGGGCGGAATCATGCCTGGTGTGGAAACATGTGTCAAGACTATTTCAGCAGACACTAACTGCCTCGCCGAGTTAAACCATTTCGTAAACTCTTCATAGAAGAGGGCCTTTTCATTAGCCTCACGGCGGTGGTAACTGGTTATCATTTCCTGTTCCTCCAAATCTACCACTGTCTGTCCCTGTGCACAAGTGATATCAATAAGAGTTCCTATAAGAGTTCACCTTTGCACAATTCAATCTCAGTCAAAAAACATGTAAGTAACCCAAAATATAAAACTTAAATCCACCTTTTGGCTGCATTTAACCTAAAATAACCACAAAACATTTCCTCCTTGAGTTGTCAAGGTAATTGCCTTTTTTATTTGCAAGGATCAGGTGTAACTTAGGCCCGGTTCAAACGTGCCACTTCTGCTGTGTCAATTTTAATTCATTAAGTTCAGCACAAGTTTGACTGTTGATTCTAATGTCAAATTCAAACGTGTTGCATTTGTGACCCTATTTGGGAAAACCAGGCTTAACGAAATTAGCGTTGAACCGTTTTTGCATCTCAACGCATTTTCAAACGTTGAGAATGCATTGGAGATCATTTTCAATGCGTTTTAAAACGTCGGCAATGTTCCCCAACGAAACCGAAATACGTTGAAAACCATTTCCAAATCGTTGCAAAACGTTTGTAATGCGTTGTCAAACATTGACAACACATTTCCACGAAACAGCCTTGCATTGAGAAGCATTCATACTCTCTGCCTATTAACGTTCTGTTTAAAGCTTGAGACAAAATGCAACTCAAAAAATGTTGTTATAAAATTGTTATCTGGGAAAACACGAAACTGTTCAGGTTTACCAGAAGTGGAGGTAATTAAAATTATCAAACTTCAGAGATCTATTCTATTTTTGTAGAGAAATGCCCAAGTTGAGGTTGCCAACAATTTACTCTTATCATGGATCTTGTGTCAAGTTCAAGCTGAAGAACTGAATGCGACATATACCAGAAACTCTAAACTCGCTTGCTTTATCATGCTCAGGTCACGAACATAGTCTTGCGGTCTTGTTATCGCTCCGCTCTGTTATTGCTTCCACATGTGTAAACTGCTATTAAAATGTCGCGCAATTTTCACGTAAATTGGTCGCATATTTAGCGAGAATAAACTCACCAAACGTCGCTTGTGTGCTTAAAATTGAATTCGAGAAAAAGCGAGTTTTAGATTTCTGGGGATTAGGGATTGTTTACACGACGGCGTTTCCTATTTGCAAAACTTTGATCCCATCACATGCAACCCGCTAATTAGACTGTCGGCGGAACACGTGCTGCAGAAAACTCGCTGATCATCGATCTACTTTTGCGCTTAAACTGAGAGATTTTAATTTTCCGTGTAACTGACCTCGATGGAGGAAGCTTCACCTAGTGGACCGAGTTGCTGTAGCAGAGACAGAAAAGGCAAACAGGGGGAAGAAAGAATGTCCTCAGAAAACGAAGTTAGTATTTTGATGCGCGTATTGAAGTTAATTTGTTCAAGTTCTAGCTGTGGAAATGCCTTCAAATCGTTTCTTTATTTGAAGCTACAAATGGCAATAGACATTTTCGGGATGAATAAAACAGACAACTTAAGAATTTTCCCTCTATTTAATCTGTACACGTACGCAAAGTTACCATACATATTGAGCCATATTGTTCTACCACAATAAACGGACGGTTGTCATTACAAACATGCGGCCGCTTCGTTCATCTGTTATGAATTGAAAAAAAAGCATTACCGCTATCTGAGGCTCTGCAGTCGATTCTGTGTTCTTTTTGGGACTGTTCTTTGGTAATTTTCCTAACTAGCCCCTTCTTTTACCATTTATTCTGGGCAAATTGATCGTTGAAGGAACCTTTGTCTCGCATCGTCCGGTCCGATTGAAATTTGATTAACGATTTACGTTAGGCTTCATTTTCTTTTTTCCTGAGTGATTTCCGGTAGATTTTGTTTTGATATAATAAATTTAACACTTGAGTAACAAAACAGTTTTAAAAAACACCGACTTGAAAGACGCTAACTTGGTGGAGAGTACTGCGATTTCGCAAGTTTGCAAAAAGAGTACAAACATCGCGTGCAACATTTCAAACATCTGACATGTTGCAATGTCATCAATCTTATACTTTCTTATACTTTTGGCGTTTATATCTCTTGATCTAAATAAGATTTTAACCTAAGCTTTTACCATTTGATAGCTCTTTTCCCTCTAGTACACATGAATTTTTGTCAGAATCGAGAAATATTCCATTTTTTTTCTTCCGTGTATCCTATTAAAGACGGTGTGTTAATTTCACCTCGCAACGATTTGAAACTGTACAGGTAGCATTATTTTTTAGACATTTTACAGTCGCTTTACTTTGAAGGTGCGAATAATATTAAAAATAGTAATAATAAATTGCACTTCGATGCAGAGCGAAATACAGGGTGCTATCATGTCAGAAAACAACAAAAAATGTCGACCGACCTCAATTTTGCAAGGATACTTGATGTTATCAAGTTTCAATTGTATCCCCGCCTTGGCTACAGAGGTCACGTCCGCGGAGTCAAACCGTCAAAAGTATGTAGCTTTCACCCGCCACTGGCTACAGCATGCTAAAGTCGGTTCACTATACAGTTCAGTCTTCCACTGTTTTGAAGCTTTTATAATCAGGAATTCAATGCTCATACGTTCATTTGTAACGAAATGACTTTGTGAGGCAACAACCCGGCGGTTACCGTTCAACTGGAATCCCATTCAAGCTTACAATGTAGTCACCATAGTTTTGCTGTGCAAACATATTACCATCTTCCATGCTATAGGATAAAAAAGGCACAACTTTCAAAGTAAAATTATATAAACGACGATCTATGTATTACAATAAATTTGATACCAGTTGCGTTGGGCCAAGAATTCATGTAGAAACGTTCAAATGTGTTGAGGATCATTATCAAAGCGTTGCAATGCATTTACAACGCGTTGAAAATTCTTTGAAACGCATTTCAATGCAATTTTCGTTTAGCCTGGTTTTCCCAGATAGGGTCACATTTAATGTAAATTTGAATCCACTGTAGTTCAGACAGCAGTAAATGTAGAAAGCAATACTTTTCATTGGAACAAACCAACCATATCAGCGATGTGTTAATCTTGCCACACTGCCTTTCTGCTGGTTTTCTTTGAACTGCGACTCTTCTCCGATGTTGGCACTTTTGACTCCAAATCAGATTCCACTTCTGCTACATCCATTTCTTTGTTTTCACAACTGCTATCTGGCACATCATTTCCAGCTAGTGTTTAGTGTTCCTTTGGCATATTTCTTCTGCAGATATTGAGGTTTCTTCATCAGAATTCATTATGAACAGTTTTGCACGTTTTTCTTTCTTCAAGATGCCATATTGAACACTGTGTGGCTTCGTTGTACTTATGCTGGAAGCAGGCATTTCGTACATTACAATAATGTATGCCCCGCACCACAGGGCAATAATGAGAATGTCATCTAACAGATGAGTAATGTGCTGAATCGAGCAACCTGTCGTGTCCATTGGATCAATAACACATTTAAGCTTCCAGATTTAACTCAACATGTTTTATTGGGCCGACAACATGGCTGCGGCTTCCGAAGCACATGGTAGGTTTTTCCCAACATGCTTTGCGGCCCGATACATTACATCTCCCCTTTTCTCTGATAAATGCTTCTTTACATAAACAAGTATTTCTAACTGCAGAAACAATAAAGTCAGGGGGGCGTTTCCCAATGAAACATGCAACAAACAAAACTTAACTGTTCAAACTGTGTTTTAAGTGAAATCAGTGTTCTCTTGAGAAAGTTACTGTAACA
This sequence comes from Siderastrea radians, assembly GCA_964017195.1. Lineage (NCBI taxonomy): Eukaryota > Metazoa > Cnidaria > Anthozoa > Scleractinia > Rhizangiidae > Siderastrea > Siderastrea radians. The sequence goes on along the minus strand of OZ024893.1, from coordinate 33,953,253 downwards.
AACAACATTGTCTCTTAAGCTTTCTGTTTAAACAGAATCAATGTTCAGTGTTCATGTTCCCCAGAGAAAGTTAACAACATAGTCTCTCAATCTCTCTGGTAATCTGTGTGTCCTCCGGGGCCGCGGGGTACTTGGTGTCTCTGATTTTGCCCCAACGCTCTCCGGTGTATCAAGGTAAACTTCACTGTTCAGCGGCCCCGTATCTGGTTCCTCTGCAGGTAGTGAGGCAGGTGTTGCCAAGACATCTGATTCTTGCTGGGAGCAGGGTCCCCCTCCGTGATGTAACGCTTCACATGGCTTGTGTTTCTGGAGTACTGGTTCCCTGCTGGACTTTCAATCACAAGACTGTTTCTGCTCTCACTGATTACTTTGAACGGGTTCGGGTTGAAAGCTGTGCTGAGCTTGTTAGTTTTGTCCTGTTTGACTAGGACTTCATCGCCTGCTTCGACTTTGGAGTGACTGGCTCTGCGTTGTGTGTCTGCATAGTCTTTGGTCTTAGCTTTCTGTTCGGCATTGCGATTGTGTAATTTCGTGGTCATAAGCGTGATCAATGCTTAAATCAGGGATCTTTCCTCTAAATTTCTGGTTAAACAATAGCTCAGCAGGACTCCTTCCAGTCGTACCTTGGGGAATGCTTCTATAGGCAGTGAGATACTTCCTTCATTCTGCCCTCCAGGGTTTGTTTTCTGCCTGAGCAAACTGCAGACGCTTCAATAGTGACCGATTCTGCCTCTGCACCTCCCCGTTGGCTTGGGCCCACTTGGCCCACTTCATTCTGCACTCCAGGGTTTGTTTTCTGCCTGAGCAAACTGCAGACGCTTCAATAGTGACCGATTCTGCCTCTGCACCTCCCCGTTGGCTTGGGCCCACTTGGCGGTAACTTTGTGCCTTGCTGTTCACAATATTCTCTAAATTCACTTGATTTGAACTGTGGGCCATTGTCAGATTCGATGGTAGCTGGTAACCCATGTCTAGAGAAGGTGTCTGCCAGGCGGTCAATGACCTTTCAGCGGTAGTGGATTGCATGACCTCGACCTCGACCTCGTAGAATTGGCTATAGTAATCGACAATAATAATAATATTTAACACTTATAGTGCGCATATTCTATAAATATACTCATTGCGCATTACAATCCTGCATTAAAGAATGACTGTACGATTAAAAGGAATAATAAACAAAAATTATAAAAAAAATTGCAAAAACAAGCAAAAATATGATAAATTAATTGTACGTCTTGGTAAATAAATAACTTTTAAGTAATCTCTTAAAATTGTCGATGGTACCTGCTTGTCTAACTGATAAAGGCAAACTATTCCATTGTTTTCTTTGTTCTCAGTGTGCTTCTCGCTAAGAGAATTCCGTTGCTATTACGACGTAGATCATAGTTTGACAACGGGAAAATTGCTATTAAATCAGAAAGATTTTAGGAGCTAGACCCTTAATAACTTTAAAGGTAATAAGAAGAATTTTAAATTCAATAAGCGGAGGTACTGGCAACCAGTGCAGCTCCATAAGAATTGGGGTAATACGACAAAACTTAGGCACGCAGTAAATAAGCCTAGCACTTGCGTTCATTATGCGTTGCAGTTTCATTATCTGACAGTCAGGAACACCGTAAGGCAGGCTATTACAGTAGTCCAATCGACTTGTGATGAAGGCATGAACCAGCTGTTCAGTATGCTCCCTTGAGAGGAACTTCCTGATATGATGAATGTTATAAAGATAGTAAAATGTACTGCCGCAAGTTTTGGAAATATGAGTAGACATATCCAGGTGGGAGTCGAACCAAGCGCCCAGGTTTCTTGCTGACCACACAGGAGCCACATCAGCTTCACCAACCTTGATGCTGTTGATAGACACCTTAGCTAGCTGTTGACCACTGCCAACCAATAGAAACTCCGTCTTTTCATCATTTAACCACAACGTATCCCCTCTCATCCAAGCATGCACATCAAGAATGCAGTTCTCCAGCGCAGTCACGGCTTCAAGTTCGCTCGAGCTATCAGATGGTCTGATAGCATAGCATAGCATAGCATAGCATAGCGTAGGCGTGCTCAGATGGGAGGTGCAATCGTATGATCTCGAACAGCTTGCTTGTGTAGATTATAAATAACAGCGGGCCTAAGCATGAACCCTGTGGAACACCGCATTCTAAAGCAAATGTGTTTGAGAGAGTGCTGTTAACAGAAATACGCTGCGCTCTTCCTTCTAGATAAGATTGAAACCACGAAAGTGCTTTACCGCCTAAGCCTAACAGAGTGTGCAACCTATGGAGCAGGATGCCATGATCGACCGTGTCGAAGGTGGCGCTTAGATCCAATAATACAAGGTGTCACATGATCCTTATCCATGTTCATGAGTAAATCGCCAACAATGAATGTCCGGACGGTAGTGGTCCCATCAGGTCAACTGCTAAGTCTTGCCAGGGCCCATCTGGTAGTGTTGTGGACCGGTTTGGTTCGGGAGGATCTGGCCGTGCCACTAACTGACACCTATGGCATGTTCGGCAGTGTCTGTCAGCTGCCCTGTCCTTTCCTGGCCACCACACCTTGGTCCTGAGATTTTGCTTTGTGCCAACCACTCCCAAGTGGCCTTCATGAACGAGGGCTAGGGTCCTCGGACGAAGCTTTTGGGGAATAACAATGCGTGTACCTCAAAGCACAAGCTGGCCAATGACACACAACTCCCCAGCCACCACCACGTATTGTTTACACTTCTCGAACTGCCCTGTTGCAATGGCCCTTCTTACTTCTATCAGTTCTTCATCAACACCTGATGCTTCCTCTATCTCGCGGGTTGTGAGTGCTGTCGGAGTTGCATTCACGGCAACAAATCTAACATATTTTTCTGCACACTGCTGGTGGTTGTCAGGTTTGACCTCCCTGTGGAGCAGCCGTGACAGTGGATCGGCAATGTTCCCTAACCCAGGCCTGTGTACCACACTGAAATCATATGGCTGTAATCTGAGAACCCATTGTTCTATCCGTGCACATGGTCTTGACCGTGGACCGTACGTATATCACCTCTAAGGGCTTGTGGTCGGTCTCCACAACAAACTTCATTCCATACAGATAGACCTGGAACCTCTCACATGCCCAAACCACACCTAACGCTTTTTTTTCTGTTTGGGAATATTTCTGCATACAGTCAGACTACGACTTACAGAACATACTGCTGTCCACGCGCCGCCCTGTTCCTGTATGAGAACCGCTCCTAGACCAACTGGGCTGGCATCTGTAATGACCTTGGTAGGTGCAGTTTTATCAAAATATGTCAGCGTGCATGCCTCTGCCATCTTCTGTTTGAGTGATTCGAAGGACTTCCTCTGTTCTGGCCCAAATTTGAACGGCGTCTCTTTCCTGGTCAATCTTCGCAGTGGTTCGGACAACATGGCAAAGTGAGGTATGAACCTGCTACTGTAGTTGGCCAAACCCAGGAAACTGCGTACATCCATGGCATTTTCCGGTTCCTTCGCTTCTAATACTGCTTTGACTCGGTCTTCTGTAGGACCAATCCCTTTCTCCGAAAGCAACATGCCCATAAACACCAACCTGTCCATGTTGAACAAACATTTCTCAGCATTCAAAGTGAGACAGCACTCTTGCAGGCACTGGATTGTTTGGTGGAGCCGCTTGTCACGTGTTTCCGTGTCAGGACCATGCACCACAATATCATCCGAGGTGTTTTCTGCACCTTCGATACCTGCAAGGACTGAAGCGATTTCATGATGATATTGTTCACTGGCAGAACATACACCAAAGAGTTAGAGTTTGTAGCGAAACAACCCATCGGGTGTGGCAAATGTTGTAATTTCCCTGGATTCTGGGCTCGACTCTAACTTATGATATCCCCATTTGAGGTCCGATTTACTGAAGATCTTAGAACCATTTATGGTGTGTAACACATCGTCAAATGTGGGTATTGGATATCGCCTTCGCATTATTGCCTGATTTGCCTGTCTCATGTCAATGCAGAGGCGGATCTCCCCATTGTTCTTTGGAACGATTACCACAGGATTGACCCAAGGAACAGGTCCCTCCACTGGTTCAGTTATTCCCAATTCCAAGAGTTCTGTGGTTTTGTCTTGGACCTTTTCCTTGAGATTGAAAGGTATTCTTCTGCATGGCTGCGCCACAGATTTCACAGTGGGATCTATATCCAGGGATATCTGCTTGTTTTTTAGCTTTCCGACACCCTCAAACACTTCTGGGTATTGCAGTTTCAAGTCATGAGCCTTGGTGGCTACCGCAGCAATGTTAATACCGACTTTTAGCACCCCCAATTCTGTTGCTGTTACTTTTTCAAGTAGTGACATCCCTCTATCCTTAATTACCAAGAACTCTGCTCCGGTGGATCTATCACAAACGGCCACCGTACACTTAAAACTTCCTTTCACTGGCAGTGGCTGATTTGATGCATATGGGTATAATTTTTTGTCTGGGGAAGTAGCCTGTGATTCACATTTCACCCCCTTCTCCTTCAGCTGTTCCCACGTCCCTTCGTCAACAATATTGCTGTTAGCCCCAGAAATGATTAGCATCTTAAGGTCCACCCCTCCTACTTGCACGGTGATCATTTCTGATTGTTCACCTTCATTGATACTGAATGCATAGTCATGTTGGGGGTCACTGGGTCCCTTTCCAACCTGGTGAGCATATGATTTTGTCTTGCAGACTTTCTCAAAATGATCCCTCCCACCACACTTTCTGCAACTCCTGCCTTTTGCTGGGCACTGGGGATGATGACCAAAATGTCCCTTTGAACCGCATCTACAACAAGTTTGATCTTTCGTTTGGGATCTCCCGTGTGTGCTAGTGCTCGGGTTGGTATCCCTCCCATTGACTCTGTTAATACTTTCTGGTTCTTCCCCTTTTGTAGAAAGTGCAGCTAGTGGTGTTTCAATTTTTTTCGCATTGTTCAGCGATCTCTAAGGTGCATTTTACGTTTAGGCCTTGCCCCTCTTCAAGCAATTTGCGTTTTATGTAGGTTGAAGCACATTTATTCAAAACTACATCTCGAATCTGGTTATCGGCATCGGTGCCAAAATCACAATCTTTAGCGGCTTTCTTTAAGCGTGTAGCAAATTGTTGAACGGTCTCACCTGGTTTCTGTGTGATCTGATGAAAGGTCTGGTGGGCAAACGCCGAGTTTACTTGTGGTACGAAATAGGCGTTTAGAATGTCGACTGCACGGGCGTAATCTGTATGTAGCGTTCCCGGTGTCAGTTAAGGTGGTAAATATTTCCTGTACGTCAGGCCCAGCCAAGTGGAGTAACATTGCTCGTCGCCTCTGCTTCGTTGATGCCGTAGTTGTTTCGTTTATAATAAGCCCTTTCCTGTCAGTGTACAACTCGAATGAATTCTACCATCTTGTCCATCGTGGGCCAATCGTCGCTGGGTCAGAAAAACAATCAAATTTTGGTAACATGTTCTTTTCCATCGCCAGATTGTTCTAATGTGCGATGATACAACTATCCTCGTCGCCAGTGTCGTGTCCCTTCGATCAATAACACATTTAAGCTTCCAGATTTAACTTAACATGTTTTATTCGGCCGACAACATGGCCGCCGCTTCCGAAGCACATGGTAGGTTTTTCCCAACATGTTTTGCGGCCCGATACATTACACAACCCATTCAACTGTAGTGCCAAAAATCTCAAAATGCCAACATGAACTCGCACAGCCTATAGGCGCGTACATGTCAAAACAAGTCCCGCCACCACAAACCTAGTAGGCCATAATCATCCGGGTGTATGGGTATGATTCTAAATGCATTTTGAATATCAGACTTTGCTCTGAAACGTCCCCTGCCAGCCTGCGTAATACATCTGATAGCATTCTGAATGGTAGCATACTGAACAGTGGTATGCCTCTGGGGTATACCATCATTTACAGAGGAATCCTTAGGAAAGGATAAATGATGGATAAGACAAAACTCTCCGAGACGAGACTTTTTAGGTATTACACCCAAGGAAGAAATTCCAAAGGGAGATTGCAGTGGTGAATGCAAAGGACCAGCCAATCAACAAGCTGTGGATTCTGGTAAGCAGATGCGAGATTCTTTCCCTGAAATGGCGCTTGCTTGCCCTCAAAATGTACTCAGAAACCATTGGAGTGGTCATACTCAGGCAAACGATGTAACAGCCTAGTAAACTTTACTGGGTTTGGGAGGGAAGGACTTGGTGGGTGAAGCACACTTTAAATTGGCTAGCTTGGTGAGAACCCTCGCACTTCAGGTAGGAATGTTGGAAAGAACAGCCTGAACAATCCTCACCCCCATAATACTTAAAACAATACCCTTTGGGGATAGCAGGAGAATCATGAGACCGGGCGTTAGAGAAATTTGTTGGAGGAGATCGTTTTTAGCTGAGATTGTGGCTGCAATAAATACTGCCCCGTGGGAATGCCGAAACCTGATTCTGACACAAATACCCGAAGTTCTCATCATAATGATGCCAATTGTGTCCCCGTGCTGCCAAATCCTGGATAATCTCCCCATACTTCATGAGGGTGGGGGCCTCAGTGGGGAATTGACTGGTACACACTCAAATGAAAGTTAGGACACTATTCATCCGCGACTCAGTGGTCACCATTTTCTTGAACTTCACAACAGGCTCTAAGGCCAGTGAGGGATGCTGACTGCCTGTGGCACTCTTAACCACTACCTGGTATTTTCTTTCTGTGCTATTTTACCCTACCATGAAACAGACACAGCACACAACGAAGTGGAGAATAATGAATGTGCAGCGGGAAACCGGCACTGTCTATTACAAACTATATATATGCATCAAGTCCAAATACAATTAGAACTCGTGGAAAAAAACACTCCTCGGGGGTTGGATACCCCAGCTCGTGTAACATTAGCTTTAGTGGTGGGAATCGGTTGAGATTTCACAATCGATCGTCGGAAATAATCGGATTGCCCCAACCGATCGATCATCGATTATAATTGGAAAAATCTACCAATAAGCATTCCATATGTTATTCATCTACATAGAAGTCAAAGTGATAGCTTAAAGTTTTTAAACTGTTTTTAATGTTATTACAACTTATTAATAATCATTTTGATTTCAACTTTAACAAAAGCTACATCACTACTAAAAGTGTGTTACAGTGCTGTAATTGGATGAATAAACTCAATACAGTGTTCTTTTACAAACTCAACTGTGTCTCTGAGTAATGAAATCCCTAGCAAACAACATAACATGAACTGGCAAGTCATTCTCATCAACTAAAATTTTCTCTCTAAAACAGCCCACTGAGTGCTTCAAACACAAATTACTACCAGTAAAGGCTCATGTTCTTTCGATAGAAAATAAACATGTCGACATTACTAGGGCTCGTGCGAGCCCTCTTTTTGCTCACAAGATTTCCTGCCAGGCTAAACACCCTTTCTGAGGGTACTGATGAGGCTGGTATGGCAAGATATTTTCTGGCAAGAATACTCAGATGTGGAAAGAACTGCTGGTTTTTCTTCCACCACAGTAAAAGCGTCAGCTCTGGGTCCATAGGAGTAGAGTGCAGATATCGACTGACTTCGTTTGCCACAACATGCTGACTTGATGTCACACTCTCCCCCATGCACATAATATCTTTCAGCCAGTCATCCATGTCAGCTGATCGTGCTTTCTTAGGTGGGGTTGGCTCACTAGGCTGATTAACTTCGTTAGACTGCTCAATAGGGGTGGCATCTGATTGATCTGAATCAGTACACAGGCAGAGGGGGTTCCTTTTGCTGTGTAACGGTACTCTGACTGTCCTCTTCTGGCTCTTTCTCAACAACAGATTCCCCCAAACTCACATTTTGAGCGTTTTCCAACAGTAGCTTATTGGCCAGTTCCTTTTCAGAAGGAGACAGGAATTCTAAACCTTTAGTAAAAGGATTTAACACACACACTGTCAAGGCTAACTCTTTGTCTTTGGTTCTGGAGGCCATTTCTGTCTGGATGATCTGTTTCACTTTCTGAATAACAGGCGGGTCCTCGTTATCCACCTGCATACACCTCTCAATTTTTACAATGATGGGCATTATCTTGTGCATACTAGGAACCTGCTCTGCAGATACAATGGTAGTGACCTTCTGAAAAGGATCTAGCATCATAATTAGCCTCTCTGCAAGGTGATGCTCCTCAAAATTGTACACACAGTTTTTAATTGTAGTTGTTGCAGCTTTGCTAAGTGTTGAGTCATTGGCCATGGCCAACAAAGCAGGTGTTTGCTCCACCAAGTGGCTGAACATAGCAAGGGTGCAATTCCATCTAGTTGGGACATCATTGATGAGTTTGTGTCCAACTGCATCACAACTCAGCAGCAATTTCTGCTTAACCTTCAAAGCATCAGTAGTACGTGATGACTGATGGAAGAAAGTAACAAGCTTCCTTCCTTTAGCACAAAAACAAGAGACCTCAGGAACTTCAAGACACTTCTTAACAAGATTAATTCTAAATAAATGTAAAGAAGATCCTCGCAGTTATTAACGCAACTTATGCAGTTGCGAAAAGAAAGCCTGAAAAAATCAGGCTTGCCGGGATTCGAACCCTGACCTCTGCGATACCGGTGTGATCAAGTTTCAGCTGGATCTTCTTCTGACTACCGCTACCCTCTGCTTTAAACTGATTCAGATGGTGACCTCAAGGTAGGCGTAACTCGAAGGCCTCGAGCCCATGATAAAAAAAAAAAGATTCAAACGTCTAGTTAGACAAACACTGGTGAAACTCCACAATGTGAAAATATCTAGACGGACACCTTGATATCAGGAAGGCTGTCATGGCATCTTCCAGGAACTTTTCTGAAAGGATCCAACCGGATTAAATCATTGACCACTTCCTGGTCATGTTAAAGCGAATCTTGAGTTGTGTGCTGAACTGAAGTCTTCTGAATTCCACCAGAAAGGTCAAACTGCTTCTTGATTTCTGTGACGCCATTTGCTGCTTGACAGACTTTGCTGATGGATTGCAGCTTTTTATTTGGTCCCGTTCTCTGGGCAATGCCCTTGCTGAGCCTGTTACTAATTTCTTGAGCCAGGTCATCTTCAGTGTTATTCCAACACCACATCTCCAGTTAACAAGGAAGCCCCATTTAAATTCTTGAGAGAGACGTAAGGTAAACAGGCATTTTATCTGTGCTACACTGACAAACATTTCAATTGCAAATTTGCTGTGCAACCCCCACCCCTCACCGATTCGAACACTGACAGCAGCAAGTTCTGATTTATTAGCGAGGGAGATAGTAGAACATAACCCAGAATTTCTCACAGAGTCCTCCTCCTAACTCACATTAGTGTTCGTATTCCTTTGAAACAGAAACTCATAAATGTGCCAAAGATATCGTCAAAGCACTTCTTGTTTTCAATAGACTACCATGAGATGTTTGCTGGGAATTTTTTTATGAAATCCCAAAGGCGACTCTGATATATTTCAGAGAGCTGACTTCATTTACAGATTTCTCTTGTGGAGAAATGAGTACCAATACAGCAGCAATTATGCTTTTGTTTGCCAAGTGGCAAACTGTTCAAAACGGTCAGAAGGACTGTGTAACCCAGACAGCAAGTCTTTTACGCCAGCAAACCTTACCCCCGTTAACTGACCTCTGGCAAAAGGAATCTTCATTTCATGCATGGGCTCATGAGGGGTATCTTTCCTGGTTGCCTTGGTGCTGCTGATCCCTCTGGAACTGGACGGTTTTTAACTTGGGGAAGTTTGTCCAGTAAGCCTGCCTCAACATATATTTCTGCGATTCATCCCTCATATGACCTTAGAATCTGAACCCACTCCTCATATTTACCCTCCTTTGGATTAAGAATGGGTAAATGTTTGATTTCTTGGTCATTTCCTCACTGTACTGGTGAGGAATGTGGGAAGAAAGAACTGACTTCATCAACTTGAATTTGGGGAAGAATTCAAGAATGATCCTCCCCACAAGTATTTTGGCTGATTCTGCATTCATCTTCCGCTCATTAACATTAAGTGAAAATTTATGGCGTGAAAAGTGAGAATGTCGCCCTTATGATGCACATTTAGCAAATGCAAAAAGTTGACCCTGTTTTCAGTCAGATTGGAGGCAAGCAGGTGAAGGTCTTCATTCGGGATGTCCTTCTGCATGTGTACCTTTCACACCTTTAAGTCCCAGTTGTCACCAGTTCTTGGAAAAAAGACTTCCAGGTCTAATCCACTGGACTTTGTCAGAAAAGTATCCACCTTGGAGTTGAATTAGTATGGACTTTTTTTGGGAGTCGATTGCTCTGAATTATTGAGAAAAACCCTTGACCAACCAATGCTACGGCCTCTTTCCTGCCTTTCCAAACTCAAAACAGGGAAAAAACCTGGGAACGAGGTTGACTTCGAAGCCTTCATGGCGCTCAACCCAGTGGGTGCGACAAAGACTTGTGAAGGTTGTGTGCTTTGTTTCAGGGCATGCCTTTCAAATGACTGCCTTTGACAGTATGGTCGTTTTGGGGAATAGTTAAGAACAACAACAATCTTCATTTAGTGTTGCAGTCATGTTACGGATTATTTGAATTTCGCAGGAGTGGACAATAACGAGATTAAAATTTTGCATGCTGCAGTGAGTGTAGACAGCTTTAGGACTCTTTTGTCTGATGAACGCCTGTGTACCTCTCATTGCAGGGGACATGTTGGACGCATGGACATAACCTTGTCCCCAACATTTCTTCATGACTAGTGACCAGGTTTGAAGGGGTTTAAGGAACGATGTTGCAACAGCTTCACTTGTTGTTTGTTCGCAAGGTACAAAGCCAAAACTTCTTCATTTATTTCACAGTTTTGATTGATGAAGCGGATGGATATGCACAATTGTTCAGTGTGGGAAACATCAGTTGCTTCGTCAGCTAAAACTGTGAAAAACAGGACTTGCTCCAGTATTTCACCGGGTAAGTGTTTCAACTTTAGTTCGACTGACTCCACAACACTGTCAAGCTCACTTTCATCTGACAGTGAATCTGTATTCTCTCTTACTGTCATGACTCAAAACCAGAAACCAAAGATACGCCTACAGTTTCATCTTTTATTGAACAGTTACGCTGCTTGAAAGTTTTCTGTTTTTCATAAGTATTGTTGTTAACCACTTCATTATTATGTTGCCAGCCTAAAACACTATGAACACTTAATGCGAACATTTGATGTCAAATCTAAAATCACAAGATTAGAAAATCTTGCTAAAGGTTGTGAAACAATATTATAGTCGACTAAGCCCAGCGAAAACTCTTGTTTGAATTTACCATTAGAACATTAATGTTCAAAATGTGCAGAATGCTTCTCAAAGATACTTTTGACCACATACAGTAATCAAGTATTTGGACAGTTGGTAAGTCGGGTACCCACAGAACAAGAATATGGTCACATGGGTATGTTTGTGCAGTTTCCGTAGTCTGTAGAGTTTTGCTGGTTGTGGTACATGGCATGGCATGGTACATGGCATCTCAGTCTGTTGTAGCATTGAATGATAGTGGCGTCAGTTTTCTTGAGGTCAAGTAGTTTGCTGTTAAACTATCACATGGAGCCTACAACCCTACAACATCTGCATTGCTCACAAACCTATCACCACTCTACGACATCTACTGATGAACATTAAAGACAAAGATGAACCGGGTGACAGACAGGGAGCATTTATAAGATCAAATGCTGCAACTACCAGGCCACTTATATTGGTGAGACCCGGCAGAAATTTGAACATCCGACTAACTGAACACAAAAAAGTGAAAAGAAATGGTGTCATCAACAATCACATTGCCGAGCACCAGTTAAAAATAAACCACAGAATCGACTGGGGCTCTGCTAAATGTGTTACCTACAGTACGAACTACTATCAACGAATCTCTCTGGAAAGCTGGTTTACTAACTTAGAACAAACACCACTGAACCGTTGCCAGCAACTACCTGAACCTTACAAACGACTTATTGACGACAAGAACAGGCAAACATTAGACCAACCGGCTAATTTTAGTAACAACAGACCAACAGGCATTTGATCAAAAAAAGACGGGTCAAAATGCACCAATCATGTTTTACAGTCTTCACAGCCGGTAACAACACGGCTTAACTGACAGACGACCAATAACATGGTGAGTTCATCGACCAATCAGCACAACAACCAGAGACTTATAACATCAACTAATGATTGATTCTGATGATGACTTTTGCTCAGGTTGGTGAACCTTCAGTCAATGTCATCACAAACAGTCCTACACTCACCTGGACTACACTCACCTGGATGATCATACTTTACTGACTTATCACGTGACTCCTGGGCTCAAACCATTTACATTGTTATGACTTGCAAATGCAATGATTGAAGTTGGCTATTTATTCAATATTGGAAAAACAAACAAAAGCGACAACAGTCAGTCTTGAGCATATGACCCTTTAATTTCTTCGTGTTAGATGCTCCAAAGCTATCAGATAATATAAGAAAACAAAATATATATATAAGTTTAACCCAAAGTCACCAGTACATTTTCCATTGAACAGTGTCGGTTGATGTTTATCTTGTCTGTGAAGTCTTCCAATTGTGAAGTCATTGCAGTGCGATATTGGTGTTTCTGCAGCAAGCTTGAATCTGCTTAAAAAATATATTTATACGATGCACGTCATGAAAAGTCATAAGACAGAAATCTCTGAAAGCAAAAATAAGATAAAACAGAACAAAATCGTAGATTGGAGGTGATGGACTCTTTTTTACTGACGAGGCATGAGAACATCTATCAATATATAGTTGAAATTATTCTCACGTTTTCTGCATATTGTAAGGAATTGGTATCCTCTTTTCTGGGGAGCTAAATGCATCCTCACTTGACGATGGAAACTGTATCACTTTCTAACTCAGAAGAGCAGCTACAGCAGTGGACCGCCTCTTTGCGAGTTCCTGAAGTTTGTGCAGGTTCAATTGCTGATAAGTGATTCTTCACATCTCAGGACGACCAAAACGTCTTCTCCTCAGGGCTGCTCCAGCAGAAGGTTTTCCCACTCTTTGTAATCTTCCAGCCCAGGGAAATTAATTCCCACGACCGCTATTTCCAAAGCTTGAAAAGCTTTCTGAGGTTGCCATATTTTCTCTGCCTTCTGGAGACGGTTCGATACTGAATTGGATGGGTTAAATATGCTGGTGTGGGACTTGCAAAAGTAGTTGAGACATTTTCTAAAATGTAATGGCAGTGTACTCAGTTTCACTTTTTGCTGTTCAGAAAAGATTTTCAAACACAAATCCAACCTCCCCCTATCCAATGTTGTACCGGGATAAACGCTTATTCCCACCTAGCAAATTCAACATTGTTTGGGGCGGTGGGGGGTATATTCTAATGGGTAAGGGGGATTTTAAAGCTAGGTATGCCAAAAAAAGGGAATGTGTCAACACTTTTGATGCTCGTTGTCTGAATGTGAAAACTTGGTATATTGGGAAAACAAAATGTTGCGTGACTCTGATTTGAACATATAATACGCAAATTAGCTAAATAATGACATTTATACTGATTTGCTTGACTTCCCTGGTGAAAATCTTTTTAAGATCCTCGAGGATCTTTAAAGATCTGCGCAAGGATCTTTGTGGATCTTGACAAGGATCTGTAAGGATCTTCATCCATATCCTCAAAGATCTTAAAGGATCTTTGAAAATTCTTGCAGGACCCTGCAGGGTCCCTGCAAAGATCCTTCAGGATCTTTAAAGATCCTTAAGGATCCTTCAAGATCCTTAAGGATCCTTTAAGATCCTTAAGGATCCTTTAAGATCCTTAAGGATCCTTCAAGATCCTTAAGGATCCTTTAAGATCCTTAAGGATCCTTTAAGATCCTGAAGGATCTTTGCAGGGACCTTGCAGGGTCCTGCAAGAATTTTAAAAGATCCTTAAGGATTTTTGCAGGGACTTTGAGGATCTTTGCAGGGTCCTGCCAGAATCCTTAAGGATTTTTGCAGGGAGTTTGAGGATCTTTGCACGGTCCTGCAAGAATTTTAAAAGATCCTTAAGGATTTTTTGCAGGGACTTTGAGGATCTTTGCATGGTCCTGCAAGAATTTTAAAAGATCCTTAAGGAATTTTGCAGGAACCTGGAAGATCTTAACAGGAATATGAAGGATCTTTACAGGAACTTGAAGGATCTTTACAGGAACTTGAAGGATCTTAGCAGAAACCTGAATGATCTTAGTAGGAATCTCAAGGATCTTTACAGGAACCTGGAGGATCTTAAGCAGGAACTCGAAGGATCCTGACAAGTTCCTGTCTGGATCCAGCAAGGAATCGACAGACTAAAAGGACCTGAAAGATGTTATTACAGTCACTGACTTGGTAGGATCTTACTGGGTCCCTGCAGTGACTTTAAAAGGATCTAATAGCGGGGCTAGCTGATTAATCACCGCTATCAAATCCTGCAAAACAATTAACACTCATAACTGATCTCTGTTTATATAATTCCAAATTTATTTTATTTCTCAGATAAATTGTTCTCATTTTTTAAGATATGTTACTGGTCTTACAATGAAGTGTCTCATTGATTTAAAATCAACCTCTTTACGCAGTATGAAACAGTAACGTAAATATAAAAAGTTAAATGTTAATATCTTTATATTTCCAGCCTTACAAAGTAACCTTTTAAAGCTTTCATTAAAGTAATATGGGTAATGTTTTCTTTCAGTTTGTCACAGTAGTGTTTTAAATTTGTCCAAGTCTAGCAAAATCCCAACAGTATTTGGACCTTGTCTGCCCTACTGTACTTCTGTAAATCATAAGTCACTTACTTTATGTTGGGACAATTTTCAGTTAAAATAAGCTACCACATGAAGCCATATTGAACCTAATTAATTTTGTCTTGTCTGACCAAACTGGTGAAAAAATAAAATTTGCAGCCTTAAGATTGACGTTGTTGGTTATTCCCTGTTACAAACTGTGTTGCAAGTTGCAGAAACAAGTCACACAAATTTGATCTCTTTTAATGTTTGTGCAATGTTACTACAAATTGTAACACAGGTAGTTGGCAACAATAATTGTTGCCAACTACCTTTTCATAGTCATGGTTTTAATGAAGTTGCATGACAGGTGGAAAGGAAAAGTTTACATGTGTGCCATAAAGCCATAATTTCAAGTAGGAAACACAACTAATTGCCAGTTCCGCTACTCTTTAGCTTTGTCTTTTCTTGTATTTTCATTGATATGACTGGTCATAAGTGAAACAACAACATGGCACAAGTTCAGCTGCCTTTTAGCAGCCTTGTCTCCAATGACAGCTATAAAAAACTCTTCAATATACTTATAATAGATATGAATTTAGTTATCTAATTCTAATTTATGAGCCACAAACCTCACACTAAGTAGACTAAAAGAATTGATTTTCTCCAAAAAAGGAGGAGTTACCATAAGCATTCTCTCCTATAATTTATGACATGTACTGCATGTACTGCTACAACAGGTACAGTTGAACACTATTCAATATCCCGGAGTGGGGGGGGGGGGGGGGTGGGGTTTGGGAGAGACTTCCATTTGAAAATGACAATGATGTCTGCTCAATAAGGGGTGTAATTTTCAGGCATTTGGTCTCAATTAGTGCGTTCCAAGACAGAATACCTTTTTTTAGTCCTCAAAGTTTTGATGAGGCGTGCTCACCATTGAAAAAATATGACATTGCTAAAGAGCATCTGTGTCGGTTTTCATATGGGAGTACTCCAACCCACCCGAACCCCAGTGTAATAATGTACTTGTAACTGATAATTATAATAAGTTCTCCACTAAAAACTGAAACATTAAAAGTTGTAAAAATAATAGCTACAATAAGAAGTTTAGCCCAAAGAAGAGTCCTTTGTGGCATCATTTCCTGATGCTTCTTCAGATTTCTCTGTCAATTTTGGCTTTTCCTTTTTGCGCAAGTCGTTGCCCTTTTGATTGACGGAGCGGCGTATCTCCGGCCAGTACTTCTGCAACACTTTATCGCCATATTTCCTTGCCATGCATTCTACAATTATAGATAAAAAATAACATTTTTTTAATAACGGAGGTTTTTAACCCGTTCATGTACATGGGGATCCCAAGGATATCCAGGTATAGATTTCCACAAACCTAAAACTGAACACAAGTGGGATGCATTTAGAGCTTTTAGTCAACCGATACTCGCATGCCTTTTCACAATGTCTAAGGATGGCCGACCAGAATCAAATGCAACACTGGTTTTTAAAAATGTGTGGACATTAAGGCTACCAGGCATCTACTTAGACCAAGCTACTTATTCCCAAGTAATATTCTTCTATTGCTGTTGACAAAGTAGTAATTTCTTTGAGTGGTTTAGCTTACAAAATAAATACAGTAGAACCCCGGTAACTTGAACTTAGATAACTCGAAACAACCACGCTAACTCAAACAAACTTCCATTTCCCTTGGATTTGAACTTACTTTTCAGTCATTTTTACTCGGTTAACTGGAACTTGTATAACTCAAAAACCCTGCTAACTCGAACATAATTTTGTTTCCCTTGATCAAAATTTGGGTCAAATTTACCCCGATAACTCAAATCCCGGTTCTTGCAATTCATTATGGTTGCCAATTTATTAGAGCAACAAAACAGATGACGTATTTGACAGCCTTTTTCCACTCTTATTTAAGAATTGATGATCGTGTTAGAGTTTCTGACGAGATAAGTTTAATTTGCACTGTACTGTATACTGAAGTGCTGTAAAATCAGTAAACTATCAATTATTATCTTGGCAAATTAAATATTCAATCTAACCTGATAACTCGAAACCCTGCTAACTCGAATGGATTTTCACTTCCCTTCAGAGTTCGAGTTACCAGGGTTCTACTGTAGGTTGTACATAACAGAACTTTCACAGCTGTATTTGTATGCTATTGTAAACATTGCGCCTTTCCTCATTAATATTGTTTTAGCTGCATGACATGAATGATTAAATTAGCTATAAATCATGTTTATATAAGATTCATACAGAATCAAACCAAAATCAATGTCAAAATCAATCAATGACAGTCGAAAATCGATCATGTTGAAAGTCACAAGATTTTCCTTTACCGATAGATCATAGATTTCCAATATCAATCAATTAATTGGCATCGATGGTTATCATTTATGATCGATTAATGATTTCATTAACTGGTCAGGCCAGAAATCAGATGCTAATATGTGGAACTCACTACTTACTTCTCAAAAGTGCAACTTTCTCTTTATCAAATTCGACTTTTGTTCCTGTATGAGTAAGGGGAGGGATCATTCCATTTAGAAGTTCTTCACGGGTGAAAAGAACTCCAGCAACTTTTGTTGCGTATCTTGTTGGCTCTTTGCTTGGAGCTTTTAGTGCCAGCAGGTCTATGTTATTGTACACCTACATACAGGGTAAATACAAAATTGTACAAAAAAGATATTAAATGATCTGTTTGAATAACTTGTAGTTAGTATAACCACACAATACAACTTGTGTGAATATAAAAAAACCAGTTTCCATACATTTTCTTAAGGTGGCTGGTAATGGGTGACAGCATTTTTGCTAAATGTTTCATACATGTAACTATTGCAGTTGCTAGTTACATGTTATAATCACCATGGCATAAGGTAACCACAGCAATAAACACTGTACCCTTAACTTAAGCTATTATTATTAGTACTTAAACTTAAAAAAATGTCTCGATCAGGGGCAGTCAAAGCATCATTTTTTGGAATTGTTTCTGGTATTAGTGTGCTAATTCTCATTTCTGTCTCAAGTGGTTTTCTTGCCCAATGGTTTAAGGTTAACTTACCAGCTCATCATCGACTTCGCTTGCATTGTCGTCTTGGTCATCATCCAATAAATTAACCGATTTGAGTTTGTACTTCTGTGGAAGGTATAAAAAAGAGGGTATGACTAATGCTTTGCTGCAAGACTTAATTTTGTACACATTAAACTATCCAATCAGTAAGCTGTGTAGCAATTGCAGACTGACTAAGCTGTGGAACAGCTCTTTCACACTCAACATGCTCACCATAAACACTGAGTACACCATTAACAGTTACACTGAGTACAGGTGAAACTGATTATGCTAGAAGTGATTCAAGTAAACCAGCGTATGCGTATTGACACAGTTCAGGATCAATTTCTGGGATAAGACTTCTAAACTTCTTATCTAAACCCACATGTTTAGAACTTTCAATGTGAAAGTTTCCATTACTGACTGTCATACCTCAAACGTTTGATGACCAAACATGTTCATGCTTAGATGCAAGTAAAGGTAATTAACATGCTCCAAACTCAAACTACAATTCAGATTAAATTAAAGAAGCACAGCCTTCAAAGGGTTTTCAAGGAATTTGGCACCTAGAAGAATTGGTTTCCCTTTTTGTTAATATAATTCACTATCCAGTGGTTAGCCTAGTATGTTTTGCTGGATAGTGAATTATCTGGCCCCAGTTGTTCAAAGTTGGCGTATAGCGATTTTTCTGTTGGAAAGCCTTATCCACCCTTTGAACAACTGTTTCTTCAAATCTTAATCATACAAATTATCTTGAGAGAGGACTCGGCAAGCATTAACACCTTTTCCCACAACCCTCCCAAGACAGCCTGCTACGCATGTTTCATGTGAGACTCCTGGCCAGTGCTTTTATTTGTAAAGGCCAACATGCATGCAGTCAATTTTTTAAGAGCAACGTGTTGAATTTGGTCCAATACAATTTAACCTGTCAACACGCTTAGGTGTATTTACCAATCACTTCATGTGCCATGCAAACAACATTTTTCTTTATTTTTCAAATAAATGAAAATATCAAAAAATAATTATGGGTGTCCTGTATATAATTTGACAACAATATATTTTTTCCTTCTCATTCTGCAGACCTACCTCCACGCCAGGTGAAAGTTTAGGGCTTCCTCTGTCTTCTTGGCATGATGAGTTATTTTTGAAACCTTTGACGGACTTTTTTAGCTCATCAACTTTACTCTCTATGGAGTTAAGTCTTTTAACAATGTCTGACAGGCCCTGTGAACAAAATTTACTCTGGTTAATGCTCCGTTTGGATCAGCCAATCACTTAGTTACAAGTCAAGAGTTAGTAGTTGTAGAGAGGCTTCTAAAATATGTATTACTGACTGGCTGCATCTAAGTGTGAAAGCATGATCTAAGTGGGTATTAAAGATTGCATGATTCTTCATGAAACATTTGAAGTTTGTACAACACAGTTGGAATCACTTAAGCAAGTTGTCAGAACTTTAAGGACAAAATTTCAAACCAGGAGATCCCTAGACATCTGCTTAAATTACAAACTTTTGACAATGCGACAAATCAGTTCCAACCTTGTTGTATTTTGGGCATGAAAATTGTCGACATGTTAAGGCTTGATGCAAACAATGGTGTTATTATTCTGCAATAACTATATTAGTGCGAGGTTTAACACCAGGAAAAATAAAACTTAAGTCAATCAAATGTTTTTTGCCAAGATGTCATAAAGCTGATTTAATAATTTATTAATTAACACCTAAATTCAATAATAATTACCACATGACTAAACTTTGAAACAGAAGAAGTTTAAAAAAGTGTGGCAGTTCTTAAGAGTTTCATGAGCATCAGACTTACATGTTTAAAAATGACATCAAGAGAAAACGATCTGCAAACAAGAGAGGTTTTCATCAATAGCACCTTATATAAAACGACTTCATCAAAGGAATAATAACAAAAATTAACAAAAACGCAGGGGGGGGGACTTAATCTCGGCCATAGGAACAACAGAGCAGTTCTCACAATACCTACAAATAAGTTAAATAATTGATGACAACATCCATTTACATTGATTACTGACATATGCAAGTCACTTAATATTCGCATCATGTTATGTTCACGACACCTTTCGGTATTGTTCGTGTCACTTTAATTTGCAAAATTAAAGTGTCGCGAAAATTTCATGTACATTATTCTTACTAATTTTTGCAAGTACTAATTTTTGCGATTTCAAAATAATAGCAAAAATTTATACGCGCGAAAAAACATTGCGCGAATCTTAAACACGCGAAAATTAATACCATATTTTGTATCAAAACATAAAAAAATTAAATGTTTGGAACTGCAACTATCCTTCCTTGAAAATATCTTTCCATCTTGTTTTTTGACTAGCACCCTTCCTCTGATTACCGTTTTCTTTAGCTTGTAAATCGACCAAAAGCTCTTTAGTACAGTCACTAAAGTTTCCGTTTGCAGGCTCCTCGTAGTTATACTGAACCAGACCATCGTATATTTCTAGTTGTTCCTTAGTCATATCATTGACGACTGACCCAGAAAACACTGACAAAATCGCGAAATTTAATAAACTTTTTCTCCAAGTTTTCCTGCAATTGCGAAAATTAATACTCGCGAAATTCAGCTCCCGCGTTTTCGCGAAATCAAATACGCGGGAAAATTAGTAAGAATAAGGTAATAAGGTAGTAGAAACCTGCAGACCATGCTTTACGCTACAAATGAATTTTCATTAGTTACCTTGTTTTGTCTTCAGTTTTTTCTCCCAATATATTTTTTAACTTAATCTGTTCCTCAGCCAGTGCTATTCAATTTAAAAAAGATATCTCAGTGTGTGTGAAAAATAATAAAGAGCACTGGAAATAACAATTATATATTCAAACATAAAAAGATAATTAAAAATAATTTAAAAAGATATAAAAGACATAAATCATGAACATTTTGCCTTAAAAATTATAATACTAGACCTAATCCCAGATTGCCAGTGAGGGCAGGCAATGTTCACTTTCAAAAATTTGGATTTTAGTTTGAAAAAATTATAAAATTAGACACACCTTTTGAGGATTCTCCGAGTGACTTGCTGCTACATTCAGCCTTGTCTGTGTGTATTAAAACATATTTAGTAGGATGTTTAATACCCAGTTAGAAATATCCACACCCATCCAGGAGCCCCTACAGGGTGCAACGAAATATTGCAGCTTGCATGAAGGGCAAGCTTTACCCAGGATGTACAGTCTAGCAACTTTCCAAGTTAAGACCACTTTAGTAAGTTGCATGGCGAATAACATTTTGGAGCTGGTGACTAAAATGGAACTTAAATCCCCAGCATTGAGAAAAATGATTGAAAGCATGAGCTAAATTAGCTACTTAAATCGCTGGCGAACAGATTTAACAAGTCAGTGGCCACTAAGGAAAACAAAAATTCGGAGGTTGTCTATCCTAAAAGTCACATCAACTGGTCCAAAAAAGTCCTCATAAGTATGTTTTAATTCTTCCAAAATTTTCCCTGAAAACTTTCACTTGCCCTTGGTCATAAATTAGAGAAGGATGATTCAGAAATGCTAGCTTTAGGAATAAAAGCCACTCTAGCCCAGCTGCAAAATCATCTATCAGACATGCACTTCTTTGCGCGCTGCCCTGTTAACCATGAGGGTAAATTATCAACGAAATAATTTACTCATTACAAGAAGTTCAGTTACCTTGTCTACTCTTTTTGGCGTCTCCTTGGGCCTCTTTTGAGCTTGTTGTAGTTCTTCGTTTTTTTGATTTGTCGTCTTAAAAGTAATAATTTATTAATATTAATATATTTTTTGTAATGCTGATTTTTTTTAAGCAGGGGCTGGGGAATAGAGAATCTGCTTTCAAAAGAATATTATATTTCACTGCACAGTCGAAAATAAGTAGTAATGAGAAGAGGGTTGCAAAGGGTTTTTGCGTGACATGTGAAAATAGGGCAAAAATTATAATGTGACGAGTGAAAATTAAAAAGCTAGAAAAGACGTGATTTGTGAATTGTGCTGTTTTAAGTATTGCGACGTGTGAATTTGGTTGAAATTTGTAATTGGAAATGGGATAATGGGAAATGGGAAATGCTACCCTCTGAGTAGTGCCCACACATTGGAATTTGAAAACTGAAATTACAAATAGAAGTAACATAGCCTTCTTTGTAATTTAACATATGCAAATATCTGTTTACACCAAAGAGAGAATTGCTACTGAAGAAAGTCTATGGCACATTGGAGTTTTTTTTCTCTCTCTTCAGGTCAAATCACTTGTAGAATATGGCTGTGATTTGAAACCCTTGAAATATTCTTTAGTTGAACAAATGAAATCTGTTTAGAAATAAATTAGTAGCTATTGGTAAAATTGGTAGCTGTTTAACTATGAACATATTTATATTTACTCATCCTTTACCTGACTTCTGAGTGAGTAGTCGAAACTGTGCCTCACAGTCCTCTTTTGTTCCTACATGTATACAATACATTAGACAAAAATAATGTGTGCGCAAGAACTTTGAAATGTCGGATTTTTTTTGTTTGTGTTTTTTCTTTGGGGGGGGGAGGGGTAACGTTGAAATCTCACAGAAATTAAGCTTAATAATAATTATAGATCAAGAGTTTGACGTTTAACATCAAAACAGTCTCAACAATAGCAGTGTAACATATAGAAAATCCTAGAATAATAGCTGTTCCTAAGCTTATTATCTCCCCGTCTGGAAAACATAATAGGTTGATATAGAACACTCTGCAGTTCGAACTCGATATTTAGATCATAACGTACCATAAAAAACTTGTTTGGCAGGATAAAGCTTCGAATTTTTGCCCCTTCCCCAATACACCTGGATATCTTCCAAATGGCAATAATCACTTTCTTCAATACACTCCGGTGTCACCACATCATATTTATGTTCGGCCTCAAAATATACCAGGACATGCTCTTGTTCAACTTCATGATCTGAATGTCAACAAAAAAAATAATTAATATACCAGTAGAAATAGTATCAATCAATATGAAGTATGGTTAAGAACTCTTGCCAATGCAACTGATCATGATTTGCTGCGGAAATCAATCGATGTGTGAATTGAATCGGACCGGATGGAAGCTGTCTTTATGAAATTCATTTGAGCTAATAAAAACGCATAATTCAAGTTAAATGGTCAGAACTAAAGCTTACCCGCTCTCTTGATCTGTTGGACAGTCAAAGCAAAGTTCCTTTTAGACTTGGCAAATCCGAATAAAAGCTTTTCTCCCGCTTGATTTCGAAAACGACAACAACGGTTCGAAAACCTCCACATCACATGGTATTTCCATATTAGGCTAAGACGACCATCAAGCGTCGCGCGCGCGCATTGTGCATGTGCCGTTCGAAAAAAATGCCGCGAGTTTCCCGAGAATTTTGTATCCGCAAAGAAATTATTGTCTTCCGAGACGACTGCCGCATAATCGACCTCTTAGTAGTGATGGCATCAAGCAGTTGGTCTTCTTTTCCTTCAACCACTCGCACGAGCAAAATATGTATGGTGCGCAACAACGCATATAAAATTACTCTACTGTTCAGCATTTTCTGTAATAATAATACAATAAGGAAATCTCAACTAAAGAACTGGAGCAGTTTCTGAAGGTTACGCCTCGCTTTTGCGTTAGCTGACTAGCCATACAACAATTAATATGTTAAGACCATCTTACTCTGAAAGCACCTTCATGCTCGCACGCTCCAAGTAAAACGTGGCCGCCCCTTTTGCAGGCAAATCAATTTTAATCTTTGTCAGTTTCGACCATCCCACTTTGTAAACGACAAAACAATGTTTATCACTCACTTAGTTCACTACTTGGAAAAATCTTTTTACGTTTTTACTTTAACCAGTATACAATTTTAAAGAAAGAATGTTGTTAACATGTCCGAGTCCGACAGCGTGACAATCCAGTCTCTCAAGATGCAAGAATTGTGTTTTGGGATTCTCTTTCATGAATTTGTTACTACATTCAGCTGTACATTCAGCTCGCTACACGTAACATACAAAATTCTCTTAAATCTTACCAGAATTAGCCTCTGATCGTAGTTGCTGCAGCTGAAGTCTTTCGCTCAAAGCACCGGAATGGGTCATGTTGTTCGCCGTTCTTGCAAATGAGACGAAGAAGAAAAAGTGCGAATCTCGGTTTTTATATTCTGTCCCCCACTGTCAACGAATAATGATGCCATTCATGAAACAGTGCCCATTGTCATAAGACAATGACCAATAACATCCGTGCATACGCCAAGAGCTGGAGGTAAAGTGTGTTATGATTGGTAAATAAATGGAGATGTGTGAAAATCACCGTCATTGATGAAGTCACATCAAAGTGATGTAAAAAGTGTGCTTTCATTGGTAAAACAAAAGGACGTGTGATTTTTTTTAATATCAATAAAACGAGTCGGTGAGCAAACCGAGCCGTTGGGCGCCTTCAGCGCAGAAAAATTCACGTTGCCCCAGAATAGAGAGCCTGCTCGCAGGCTATTATCCCGGTGACGTGCATTCTTGAATAGAGCACTTAAATTTTTAGGCTGGTTCTCATATGATCGCCCCGATCGTCTCTGTCGCTTCTGTCGCTTCAAAAAGTTTGCTTGCTCCAATCACCTCAGACTTCGCAAATGACAGAAGCGACAGAGACGATCGGGGCGATCATATGAGAACCAGCCTTTATGCGCCAGCCTCTTGCGGCTTCACCGCTTGCTTGTGCGCGCTCTAAACTCTCACAAAACCGTCAGCTACGCAGGCTAGTGCTTGTGCATTGCGTTTCAGTTTGTAACAAATTGTGGGGTTTACCTCCGTGTAAGAACCTGTGATATTTTTCTTCGTTTTGGAGATTTTGTTTTTCTGCTCTGTATTGTTTTTGACGCTCTTCGTTTGCTTTGTTCGTTCTTTGTTTTACGTCACCGGTGAGTTTCACAGGTCCTTTATACACCGAGGATGAGTCAAATCATTAAGCGGTGGGATACATTATTTATTTATTAAAGCTACGCAAAAAAGTAATAAAAAGATATTTTCATGTTTCAAGTGAAAATCGGCATTATGCCCGTTTCCCGCTGCAGATCACGTGCTCCATGACGTCACCATAAAGTTTCGCGCCAGATTGTGCGACTTCGCTTCGAACGCTCTTACGATATATGAAAGCCAGGGAAAATAGACACAAAGCATGGGTGACAAGGGTTCCGCGTCCAGTGACAATTTAAGCTCATATACAGAGTCCGATGCAGAGCCTCCAGACGAATTAGATCGCCAAACTACAGAGTCAGACAACGATGAATTAGATCGCCAAACTGCAGAGTCAGACAACGATGATCATGAATTAGATCGCCAAACTACAGAGTCAGACAACGATGAATTAGATCGCCAAAATGAAGAGTCAGACAACGATGATCATGAATTAGACCGCCAAACTACAGAGTCAGACAACGACGAATTAGATCGCCAAACTACAGAGTCAGACAACGATGAATTAGATCGCCAAAATGCAGAGTCAGACAACGACGAATTAGATCGCCAAACTACAGGGTCAGACAACGATGAATTAGATCGCCAAAATGAAGAGTCAGACAACGATGATCATGAATTAGATCGCCAAGCTACAGAGTCAGACAACGACGAATTAGATCGCCAAACTACAGAGTCAGACAACGATGAATTAGATCGCCAAAATGCAGAGTCCGATGCAGCGCAAGAGTCTACAGACAATGACGAATTCAATCTTGGAACATCTTTTCGCCGAGTGACACCAAGATTACACGTGAACGATAAAGAACTATTTTACAAATCTCCACTAAAAAGAGCAGCACCGATATTACCGAGTGACGATGAAGCATCTGAAACACCTTCAAGGTGTAGGAGGACAAAGTTCAAAAGAAATAAACCAACATCAGTCTTTGGGGAATCCAACTCGACCGTTGACAGCAGAAAGTTGCTAAAGCTTGGGGTCGATCGCGACTCGCATGATGATTCATCTACAGACGATGAAGATATTCAAACGGGACGACAAGACGGCAACAGCAGAACGCTTTGATTCTCGAGCGTCGTTTGAACGAAAAAATCCAGGGCAATTACAGCGCAAGTGACTCTGACGACGATCATGAAGTTCGTCGCAGTCAGCCGATAACGAAAGATATCCCAGTTGCGAATGCCGAAGGTAAGAATTTATAATGTAATGCACCTATCAATGTTAAACCGCTTGGGGGAGGGGGGGGGGAGGCCGGACATTGGCAGGGGATTTGACAGCCATTGTTTGACCGTTTTAATGGAATTTCCTACAACTTTTTATTGAATTTTAGTGACTCGTTTGAACATCCACTAATTCCCTGGGGTTGGGCATTTGAACAGAAAGTCTCAGCTAAGTTCAAATGTCCATCCTCCCTCTCCACCCCCGAGTGGCTCAACATTGATAGGTGCATAAATGATATTGTAACAAATAATTATATTGTAATAACAAAGATATTGCTGTGTAACAACTTACCACTTACCCATAATTGTTAAGTAAGTTATGTCTCTAGATATTTTAACTTATTCACTGCCAGAGACAAATCTTACCAAGAAATGTATTTTTTTGAAGCCCAACTAATAATGCAGATGAAAGAAGTCAGTTGAGCATTCTTTGGTTAGACGGCAAAGTATATCAGTTGTAACCATTCAAGATAATGCAATAAAGGAAGTAACACTTGGCCCGTCTATTAAGCCACATGGCATCTTTGCGATGTGTTACATCCTATTCAGATCATGTGATGATTCATCTGGGATGTTACAATAATTGTAACATCCCATTGTAATCATTGTAATCCCATTCTGTTTCTTCATTCTCCCATACGCTCAGTTCCATGCGACTGATCAACTGCATATTTGTTACCTCCCACTGAATCATCATAATTTATGACATGAATTGGTAGCAACAAGGATGTAAGCGCATGAGCTGTATCCATCTTACTGCCTGCATTTTACTCCATTCAGATCAATTAGTATGAAAAGTCGCAGGTCCTTTAAAGTACAATAAATTTGTGATTAATAAACATCATGAGTACCTTTTAATTGCGAATTTGTACAAGAAGGTTTTGCAATTTTCATTTTATGGTATACTCAACAACATGACAATTTGGAATTGTAAGCTTTATTACTGTACAGTTTATCTTCAGGATACTGACAAAGGCTAATAGGCTAATCTACAGCCCGACTTTGGAAAATTATTGGAAGTCTTACATGTAAAACTGAAGCTGTCTAATTTTTGTTACACTTAATTACTTGTGCAATTATAGACCAAATCGGACTCAACTAAATCCTATTATAATGTTATTACAATAAGAGCAGATTTCAATTGAGTGTTGTAAAACCAAAATCAAAGTAATTTACCCTGGCCAATAACAAAGGACACAATCCAGTAAGCCCATCAAAATTTTAAGCTAATACTTGCAGCTGGCGGGAAGTGTGGAAAAACTTGTGCAAGGGAAACACTATTGGTTTTAGTTTTAGTTCTGATTGGCTGAGAATGTGCTAAACCAAAGCAAACGCAAATTACTTTTGACACTCAAGTAAATTCCACTCATGATAAAAATTATTGTTGTTCTTTTTTCAGTACAATTACACTGTACTATCATCATGATATAAGGAATTTTAGTTGATATTTCACAGTGGGCAAACATTGATTGGAGTCTATTTTTTGCAGATAATGAACTTCAAAGTGCTGCAGATGATTTGTCACTGTCGTCTGACTCACATAATCACAGTGAAGAAGAAAATTTGGAAAGCACAAACAGTGAGTTTTCAAGTGATCACAGCGAAACCAGTTCGCTTGAACAAAGCTCCCACAGTGATGAACAGGAAAGTTCTTCAAATGAAAGTGTGCCTGACAGCGAGAAACCTTTCTGCGCAGGAACAGCTTTAAAAAGAAAAACTTTTGATGCAGCATTTCTGGCAGTTTCAAACAAACACAATTTTTGTAAATCTGCCAGAAATGATCTCCTCAAATTTCTGAATGCAGTGTTACCTGATGTAAATCTTGCACCATCCAACTATATGTACGAAAAGAAATTAACGGAAGCAATGGATGTGCATTTCACCAAATTTGATTTATGTGTGGAATGCAACAATGAGCTGACTAGAAGAAAGTGCACAAATGCAGCTTGTTCTGTCTTTAACCAGAAACTTTATGACCACCAAGTAGAAATCTGTTATGTCATCCCAATAAAAGACCAACTTCAAAGAATTCTGACAGGTATGTCCTATCGAAATGATACATTGTTCAGTGTGTTATGCAAATTGGACTAATTAGCAGTAAGAATAGTCATGAACAAAAGAAAAGAAGCAGTCCAGTAGTCATTCATATTAATGCTATGTTGTTTAAAAAAGTGAGAACTCTTTGATCAAAGGTGTCGCATGTAATAACAAACCAGAAGAAGGATTTTTTTTGGAAAGGAATTTTTGTCTGTGTTTTTGTGGTTTATTAATTTTATTGTTTTTTGTTACATACCTTTTTTTCAAAATAAATTATTTCTCTATGATGTTGCAGTTAATTTAGAGATCACTGTGTTTGGTTACTGTGTGTAATTAAAGTTGTTCACGCTAATATTTCTTCAGTCACACAATATTTAATTTCCTTTCTCTTCTTGCTCTCTTGTGTAGCTTTTAAGTTCAGAGGTAAAATTGTTTGATACAGAATTTTAAAATTAATTTATAAAGTTAAATAAATCTTGAGACTTTGATTTGTTCTCAATTTGTTTTCTACTAGTAGTCAAATACACAGTTATGACACAAGAATAGCCAAGTTTTATAGACCACATCACTGTTGTACAAATCTAAAGCAGTTTACAATACTTTTCTAGGGTCCTAAAATTTGGAATTCTCTACTAGAATCGATCACTGGTTTGAGTAGCTTCTCTTCTTTTAAGAAAAAAATGATTAAATTTCTAATAAAATGAGTCTAAAATTGGCCTAGCTGTACATTCACAGCGAAATTACTAACATATTGCTAACCCGAGGTGGCTTCCCCCATAAGCCTTGCGGTTTCTTGGAGGCCTCCTCACCCGATTTGTTATTTTGTACGTGTTAATTTCTAAAGTGGCAAATAAAATAAAATGATGATGATGATGATGATGATGATTGTGAGTCACCTGCACATATGATTAAATATGTGCCTGCATTATGACAGACAGCAGTTTCAATTTACACTTCATAATAATTATTATGTCAAAAAAAAGTCTTCTTAGTTCCTGTGCCTTATGTATTATACCCAAGTCTCTAATTAAAGAAGATTGGCTAGTAAATTGTTATAAGGATAGACTGGAACACTGTAATAATAATAATCATCATTATTTTAAACCACACATGGAAATTAATTTGGCTTTTTTATCTGTTTCTACTGCAGAACACTGGGACAAGATTATTTCCTACAAAAGGCAACATGTACATGGTCTCGGAGTTTACTATGACATATGCTGTGGAGAAGTGTATCAGAGGAAGCCTGGAAAAAACGACCCTCAGCAGCTAATCTCCCTTGTATACCATATTGATGGTGCTCCAGCTGTCAAGTCAAAGTCTATGAATCTGTGGCCTATTCAGTGCTTTATAGTCGAGCTTCCACCAGAACTCAGGTATTGTTTTTCCAATATCTTAGTTAGTGCTATTTCATGTGGACCAAAAAAGCCTGATCTGAGTACTTTTCAAGACAAATTTGTCAATGAAATTGAAGAAATTCAAGGTGGCCACGTAAGTGTTACTACACCTGGTGGTGAGATCTCTGTAGAAACTATAGATGTTCATGGGCATCTAGCTGATCTAGTGGCAAAAGCACCCTCTTTGTGCTTCTCTCAGTACAATGGACAGAATGGCTGTTCAGTATGTTTGCATCCTGGTGAACGGATCGAAAAAGGAAGAGGGTACAGTCGTGTCTATCCATACAGTGATGTTGGTCATCCTCTTCGCACCCACGATCAAACATTATTACATGCCAGAACAGCCGAACACACAGGGAAGCCAGTATTTGGCATTAAAGGTGTCTCACCACTCTTGCGTGTGATAGAAGTACCAGACAAAGTACTGCTTGACTACATGCATCTTGTCCTTGCTGGTGAGTTTTGAGGAGAGTCAACATCTGGATAAATCCTCAGAGTGACAACGGGTTTTTATCCACAGTCGATGCTAAAAGAGAGGTTGATGAGGCAATGTTGGCTGTTAAATTCCCTCATGACTTCAACCGTAAACTGAGGCCACTGAGTGAACTTAAACGATGGAAAGACCGTGAGCTGCAGAACTTGTTACTGCATGGAAGTCTGCCCATTGTGAAGGCATATTTTCCACCAGAATACTTTTATCACTTTGCCCTTTTTGTTACTGCCATCCGTTTGCTAACGGCTGATTCCGTTACTGACAGAGACATCAACTTAGCAGAACTTCTCATTAGAAGCTACCTACGCTTGATGCCAAGCCTGTATGGTAAAACAGAAGAGACCTACACTTGTCATGCGCTAATACATCTCCCAGATCAAGTACGCAAGCATGGCCCTCTTATCCTACATTCTGGTTTTGTCTTCGAGGCAATGATAAGCCACTTGAAACGACAATTTCATGGAACCCGAGGAATAATTGCCCAAATTGTGAGGAACTTACTCTTTGCCCAAAACTCTGGTTCTCTTATTAAACGCGAAACTAAGGAGTAACAAGAAGTGAAGTCCTTTATTGAAGACCATGTCATCACAAAGAAGAACAAGAGTCTTCATCAAGTCGAGGGTAATTGCCATTTCGTGCTGCCTTTCACAAGTCACCCAGAGCTGCCTGAATCAGTGATTCAGCAGCTGGATTTGGATGGCCAGGAAGTTCATCAGGCAAACAGGATGATGATTGACAATCAAATGTTCCACAGTTTATCATACAGCAGGAAGGGTGACAGCTGTAGCTTTATTGTGCAGTACAATGATGGTTCCAATTCTAAGTTTGGCTTAGTAAAGTACTATTTGCTGGCCAGAGACACCGGTTTTGTTGTGCTTTACGTGTATGAGAAACATGGAAACATCTGCTTATTTGGTCTTGATGAAGAACCCAATGATGTGGTTGTAAAAGCCTTTAATGACAATGGGATTCTTGGGCTGCACTTTACAGCAGTAAAGGAAACAAGGACAATCCAGTGTGTTTCATGGAGGAACATTGTTTGTCGATGTATTTTTGTACAGTCAGAGGAAGATGGAATAAGTGGCTATGTCTGCCCTGTGCTGAAACATTATCAGCATGACTGAGGAGGGGAGCCAGCATTAATCACATGTCCATGTCAGAGACGGGCCATGCTGCATTATACTATTCTCAGAAAAATACTCGGTTCCGCCCGTGTAGACTGTAGATATGTAGACAATGCTTGATCAGAAATGCAGGTTGGGGCTTACCGTATTTACTCGAATAAGCACCCCCCTCGAATTAGCGCGACATTTGAGACAAAAAAGTTAACAAGCGCCGTGGCAACTATTTGAATAAATACATTCAATGGTACTGTACCCACCACCAAACAAATGAAACTAACATGCAAAAACTGGCCCTCTGACTTGCAATGTAAACGGACCTCCTAGCATTAGGGACGGACCATTAGAAATAACCCGGAGGGGGGTAAAAAAAATTTCAGTGCAGAAATTTTTTTGAAGGCCTACTTGTATGCAGGATTTTTTTTCTGGGACACATTAGCTTTGCATGATTTTTTTTCGCCCAAAGATACAGATCTTCTTTTTGTAATGCATCTAAGATTTACACAACAATTATCACTATTAAATAGCATTGTTTCATTTCTCTCAGATTAAGGACCGTTAATTTTTTGTGGGGTAGGGGGGCTGAAGGGTGCCTGTTATATATAACCCCCCCCCCCCCCTTAATTAGACATTTTTACCCTGGTCCCTCAACATAAATGATGAAAAAGATGACAGCTAAAACTTATCAAGCTAAACTTCAAAATATCAGACAAAATTGCAGTTTAAAGTGATATTAATAATACTGTTTGTGGATTTCCTGTTTACTGATGGAATGGGATTGTTAGTGTGGGTGCAGGTGTGTTTTCAACCAAATAGTTGATAGGATTGAGCTGATGCTGTTTACACAGTCCACGACAAATTAGAGGGGTCAGGGAGTTTGCTCCCCCCCCTCTGCCTATTTCTAATGGTCTGTCCCTAATTCGAATAAGTAATTTGCATGTACTAAATTCTATAATCATAAGATATAATTTTTATCACCATTTGAAACTTTTTGAATAGTTCATTTTACATTTGTTCTCCAGTTGCTGGCAATAATAACTTACAATAAAATATTATTGCTCAAATAGAGAGTGTCTAGCACTGGTAACAATATAGGGTAGATTCTAAAGTACCTGGCAATGTAGGTCTTTTTTCCATAACCAGAAAGAAAAAATAAGTACAAATAAATTTTTGGCATGTACATTTGCTAGATACTTATACTGTCATTCGTTTTTCCTCTCCTTTATAATGCGATCAGTTACAAGTGTAGAATAAACCTCAACTTGACATCAAATTCTGGTTTGGATTTCTGACAAATATCTCAATTCTTGCCTCTTGCTGAAGCCCATTTTTAATGAAAAAAAAAAAACAACACAGCTATCATTGCCAATGTAATAATTATTATAGTGGAAGTTTTATGCTGAGAACATCTCAGAGAAAATAAATTTTAAGCAGATTTGAGGTAAAAGTTGCAGCCAATCGCTATGCAAAGTCAACATTTACAGTTTGTATGAATCAAAGTTTCGTATGCATTTTCATGTAACTTGTAATTAAAATGTTTACTGTGTACTTTGTGGCAAATTATTTTGCTATTAGCTTGTGCTTCCTTCACGAGCTAGAGGTCATCTAGCTCACGATCATCAAGTCAGGCAATTAGTGCTGTGGTTTTTTTTTCTTTGGCTTCTTCTCGGGCTCATATATATGGGAAGAGAAAGCAGAGCCACATTTCAAAACGCGTCGTATTGACATTGCGACAGATCGATTACCGTTTAAAACTCGCAACATAAACCACCTTCGCTCTGATTCAAATCGCCCCCAAAACCGGTTAAAAAAAAAACACAAAAACGCAGGTAAATAAGGACATTTTTATTTTAAGATTATGAATAACTAATACAGCGTTTGGGTTCCCTGTGATGATTCCAGAGTATTATTGAGGTCGTCATTGAATAATTGCAGATTCTTGAGGACCCTGAGAAAGATCTCTGAAGGATCCTTTATAGGATCCTCTTAAGTTCTTTTAAAGGTCCTCATTAAATCCTTGAGGATCCTGTGAAAGATCCTTTATAGGATCCTCTCAAGTTCTTTTAAAGGTCCTTATTTAATCCTTGAGGATCCTTAGAAAGATCTTTCAAGGATCCTTTACAGGATCCTCTTAAGTTCCTATAAAGGTCCTCATCAAATTCCTTGAGGATCTTTAAAGATCCTGCCAAAGTACTTTGTAAGATCCTTTCAAGAACTTTTTAAGATCCTTCTAAGATCCTTGAGGATTGCAAAGGACCCTGGCAAGGAACTTTACAAGATCCTTGAATAGATCTTAAGAAGAACCTTGTAAGATCCTCGTCGAATCTTTGAGGATCCATAAGGAATCCTTAATAAGATCTTTAAAAGGATCCTTGAAAGGATCCTTTAAAGATCCTATTGGAATCTTTGAGGGTCCTGAAGGATCCTTGCAAAGATCTTTGCAAGAATTTTTGTCAGGAACTTCATAAGATCTTCACAAGACCCTCTTGAAATCTTTAAGAATCCTTGCAAAGATCTTTGCTAGAATTTTTGTCAGGAACTTCATAAGATCTTCACAAGACCCTCTTGAAATCTTTAAGGATCCTTGAAGATCCTTAAAAGATCCTTGTGTGAGAGGATCTTTACAGGACCTTTGCAGATCTTTGAAGGTCTTTGAAGATCTTTGAAGATCTTGCAAAGATTTTCACCAGGGTTCTCGCTAATTAGTGCGAAAATAAAGTGATTTTTTTCATTTGCACAGTGACGTCACAAAAGTGTGAAATGCATCTCCTATAGAGGGAAGATGGCTTTTACCAGTAAAATAAGTCCAGAAAGTCGTACGTATGTCCTGTTTGCAATGAAATGCAAACGCCTGAGAAAAAAGGACATTATCGAGCAAGTTAATATATCGTGGGCTTCACTTAATCGAATTTTAATTTTAATTTTTTAGCACGTACCATTATCCGTTCTTATGTTGGATATAGGCGAGTGATTTCATTCTTGTGCCAATGCCAAAGCAGTCCAAATTTTCCTTTCACCACGGCCTCTGATAACTTCTGAAGCTCATTAAATGTTGTGTGCATTTGAAATATCCCTTTTTAATTGTGACTTTTGCTGTCTAAGGCCCGTTTTATTCCATTAGTGACTTGTTGCATGTCCAGCTTACTTTCAGCTGCCATTGTGAAATTTTATGTTTACAGTAACCAGGCTCCACGCAGCCACTGCAAAATTGGCCCAATTTCAAGCAATAATTTCCAAGCGTGGTTAGTTCCACAAGTCTGGTCAACCAAGGATGGCGACAGGAGTTGAAGATATCTGATGGCCCTGGATTAGCTGTGGCAGCTGTAGTAGCACCTGATGGCCCCGGATTAACTGTGGTGGCTGTTGTAGCACCTGAAAACATTCAGGAAACACTTGAAAATAAAGTATTTCATCTTTTACTTCCCACTTTGAATTCCCCTCCCTTAAGATAGTATCACACCCCAAATGACCGCTTTGTGTTCGCACCATCTTACTGTGAGACATTTAACAAACACCCTGACAAACTATATTTTCTGAAAGCTTAATAAGCAAAAATTACCAAAACGTTTTCATTAAAAGGAAAAAACATAAACGCTGTGAAAGTAGCGATCATTTTGGAAAAGTACATGAATCGCAATATTAAGTTCCTGTGCTGTCAAAAGTTATCTAGAGGAAGAGACAAACATCTCGTGGAATTCTTAACACCTTTATCTCAAAATCGGTGTCAGCAAATTGAGATTACTTGTTTGGTTTGTTTTCTACAACAGTTAGTTTTAAAGTGCGAGGTTGGAAAAAACCCTCATCTTCCTTCATCTATTTATAACTCTTGAATAAATGGACAAAACAAAAAAATGCCGACATGGTTTATGAACCCCATGTGGAAACAGTCATGCCAAATTTGAGCCAAAACGGTTCAAAACTAGATGCATGTAAACTTAAAACGTGTGCTACATTTCTTGAAAATATGGTTCTGAGAAAAAGAGCAAAACAGTTACGGAGACGTTCTTCTGGTGTAAGGAGCTCAAAACACCTAGGTGTGGAAGAAGTTACCTGCAGTTTATAAGCAAGAGGTTCAACTTACTTTATAACAATAGTGCTCAAATGGTGACCAGAGAAGATGTCAAATACTGTTCCACAATGGGATTTGCCATCACATTTCAGCTCTACTAAGTGCTCATGGGCCACTTGCACTGAAGGTAAATTTTAATATGAAGTATTTTAGGTGAGTTTAGGAGTTTTCATTTTACTAACTTGTAAATTATATTTTCAATAAGCTAAGCAAACATTACAGTGTAAGAATGTCAAATCAGCTGAAAAAGAGGGCAAAGACTGCAAAGAAGCCAAGAATTTGAAGCCACTACACGCACAGGGTAGCCGGTACAAGAACAAGCAGTGAAAATCCAAAGGATCTCATGCTTTCTGAAATGTGAGCAACTGTGTAACAACCTCAAATGGCTTGAAGAAATGGCCCCCGTGTCCTGTTCTTCAGTGCTCAGTTCAATTTCATCCTCGAACTTGTTGTGTTTATAATATGACCTTTTGTCACTTGCAGTTGAGAGGGACAACCCTTGTCAAATGATTTTATGGAAGCTTTCCATCTTGCCTACTTTTTGGAAACAGAAGGGCAGCTGATCGCTTTTGCTACCTTCTGGAAGACATACTCACAAAGTGCAAAAATGCTGCATGGTCGGCCGTGTTGAAACAAGGACACTACCACACATGATAGTGATGTGTGGACATGCCATTGCAATGACTCTTCAACATTTAGAGGTAATTTGTGAAGAAAACTCCATTTTGTCCAGTACTTTGCATAGAATTAAAAATTAAACAAGCCTTACCTGTAAGGTGAAGTTTGATTGGAATTCTACCTCCTCATTGATGCATAGAGAGATCACATGAGATAGCGCATGCGCAGTGAAGATCATCCTTTAAAGCCATTGGCCCATGTTTATAAACCCCTCATGGGGGGGGGGTGGAAAGATTCCCAAAATATCAGGGTGGGCATGTGATCTCTCTATGCATCAATGAGGAGGTAGAATTCCAATCAAACTTCACCTTACAGGTAAGGCTTGTTTAATTTTTAATTCTACCTCCTCATTTGCATATTCAAGATCCCATGAGACTTTAAAGCACATGGGCCACATAAGCCAAAGTATCAAATAACAATCTTTAACAAAACAACTGGTTTATTGCAACCTCAACTCAACAGTGGCAACTGATTCTTACAGTAACTGATAATTAAAGAGAGCAATTTAGAACAGACTGTCCATAGTTGGTGTCCTCTTTGGTCTCTTACAGTAAGTGGCAAAAGTACACTGTTGACCACCCTGCAGCAGCCATTATAGTTTCTAGAGGTACACCCTTTCTTAATGCAGCTGAAGTGGAAGCTGCTCTGGTACTATGTGGCTTGAAGTGCTCAGTGTTTATACCTGATTTCATCCTAACTGTTTTGACCCACCTTGAAATACTACTTTGAGAAACAGATTTGTGGGGCTTACTATAACTAAGAAATAGTCTGGTGTGTTCAGAACTTCGAACTGATTCTGTTCTTCTGAGATACTCTTCTAAATACGTCATTACACACAATCTCTTGTCTACAGGATATGCGGGCGAAACCAGCACTGGTTGTGGTTTTTTCCGGTCTAGACTGTTTTACTAGTTTGTCAATGTGAAACTTGTATGATGACTTTCCTTTACACAAATGTTCTAGGTCCATTAGGTGAACTGACTGGCACCTTTGTCCAGTAACTAACGTACACAACATAACTAATTTAAGAGTTAATAATTTCAAGTTCAGTTCTTTGCAGGGCTCCAAGTTTTAAGGAGGTCCAGGACTTTGGATACATCCCATATTGAGTGATATCTTGGAAGTGGTGGCCTGGACTGGAAAGCTGCTTTGATTAATCTCTTTATCAGAGGGTGTTCACCCACTGTGTAAGGACTATCAGCCGTCTACTGCTGCAGATAATGCAGACCTAGCAGTGTTAATTGCTGAGTAACTGCTACCTGTGTCATACAAGTGTGTCAGGAAATCAATAACATTGGCTACAGATGGGTGAACAGGATTTTCATTTCTTGCTGTTGCAAAGTTCTTCCACTTATCCAAATACACTCTGTACTGCTTGGTGGTCCCAGTCCTCCATGATACCATGATGATATAGCAAGTTCGTGTTGAAATGTTTTGCTGTCTGAGTCTCGTCCGGACAAGAGACATGCCATCAGTTGAAGTTTGGGCCACAACGGGTGTACTTTGGTTCTGTTGTGAGGCAACTGCAGCAAGGAGTCTTCCTTCGGTAGAAGAACTGGTTGGCTGATTAACATTTGACACGTCTTCGGAAACCAAACTTGTGTTCTCCACAATGGCGCTATGACTAAAGCTCTGCCTTGATCTTCTTGCAACTTCTGAAGAACTCTGGACAACATGCTGAAAGGGGGAAAAATATACACATATTTATCTTTCCAGCTGAAACACATTGCGTCAGTTGCATAAGCATCAGGATCTGCATGCCATGACACAAAAGGCTTAAATTTATAGTTATGTCGTGAAGCAAGCAAGTCTATTTCAGGTCTTCCCCATTTTTTTTAAACATTTTGAAGACACTTGGCTTCAATTGCCGTTCAGTTCTATCCTGAAATTTCTGACTGAGTCTGTCTGCAATTTCATTTTGAATTCGGGGAATGTGTGTGGCAGTTAGCCAAATTTTCCTTTGGATGCACCACAACCAAATGTCTCGTGCGACCTTGTTACAAGGCTTAGAGTGGGTGCCACATATAGTATTGATAAATGTTACTGCAGTAACATTATCTAGTTGTAAATGACTGTGCACATGTTCTTCTTTATCACAAAGTGCCATGAGACCTAATTTAGCCGCTTCAAGTTCAAGGCAATTAATATGTTTATCTTCAGCAATTTCTTGTGCAAGCCATCTGCCTCCCGTGGGTTCCATACCATCCCGGCATGCACCCCATCCTTCCAAGGAGGCGTCAGTTGTTACAGTAAAATGAGAATTGCCATGAGAAATTGTCTTGACATACTGCAATCTTTTTTCTGTCCACCATTTTATGTCTGATCTAGCTAGTTTTGAAAACCTCCATTTGAGCTTCAAAAGATCCTCTTTGTGTTTTAAGAGCATCAATCTTTTCAATTTCCAGCTGCTTGTAGAACAGTGGTCCATATTCTACAGCTGGGGAACAAGAAACTGAAGTGCCAGTAAATTGGGCAGCTTCTCTGATTGAACAAGACTGCCTTTTCAAAATGTCTTGTCCCAACTGAATAATTGTTTCAATTTTGTACTTAGTGAGACTGTCATATCAATCGAGTTCAATACAAACCCTAGCTGTTCTATGACTTGGGTTGGTTGGGTGATTGATTTTTCTTTTGAAACATTAAAACCAAGGTCCCCAAATAAGGCATAAGTATTGTTTACATTTGACTGACATTGAACATACATATCACCAAGCAAAAACTATCATCCAGATAGCCACTAGAAATATGGCCTGTGGTTCGTAGTGTGGAGTACACTGGTTTCATGAGTTTGGTAAAAATTCGAGGTGCAGAACTCAAACCATTTGGCAATGTAATAAATTTATTTTACTGGCATCCAACTTTGAATTTTAAATACTTCTGTGATTCTGGACTGATTGAAACAGAGTAATGTGCATCTGTTAAGTCCAGGGAGCCCATATAGCAGTTTTTCTTCATTAAAGTGATGCATGATTGGAGTGTGTCCATCTTGAAATGGATATGGGCAATATGTTTGTTCAACTTTTTAAGATTCAAGATCATGCGATATTTCCCATTTTTCTTGGGACGCAGAGAAATTGGTGATATAAACTCCCCTTCTTCATGAAAACATTCTTCAATCACTCCTTTTTGTAGAAGTTCTTCCAATGGAGTTTTTAAGGCTCTTTCCTCATTTTCCTCAAGTTTTGGTTGTTGTGGGGGGGAAATTCTGAGTTGGTACTGAAATAAAATCAATCTTGTAATCTTTTACAATATCCAAACTAACCTTATCAGAGGTGATTTTTTCCCACTGCCTTAGGTGGAATTTTAATTGACCAGCCTGCACAATTTTTCACTTCGCCAGTGTCCTCTCACACTGCAAACCAGACTTCTCTGGTCTCATCTGATCATTAGAAATATCTCTCACCTGAAAACTATTTACAGGTTTCACTTCTGGCTTTCTCACTATCGCCGAGGCTGGTAAGGGGGCTGGTTTCTTTGCGGGGGGTTTCTGTAACTGCCCCTCTGCTTGGCCACGGCGCCTCTGCCTCGGCCTAAAAAAGGAAACGGCTGTCTGAATTCTGTTTTTCCCTGATAGTTGTGACCACTGCTGTGAGGTCTTTTTGGCTTCAATGTAACTTTAGTAGTCACTTTGCTGGCCTCTGACAAATCTTTCTCTGACTTGCCAAGTTCAGTGCCAAACAACAGGCCATCTTCAACTGGATTTTGGTCACTACACAGCAGTCTATATGCTGTTTTCATGTCCCCTTTGAACAAAGCTCTCCTTCTGAGGTCAATTTCAGGCGAGGCATCACATAACAGTGAAATGCTGTCAGAGAGTGTTTTCATAACTGTTGCTGAGGAAGGAGCAGGTTTATTACCTTTTTCAGCTTTCATAAAGTCATCCAGAATTCTGGTGACTGCCGTTATACCCTTTAACAAAGGCTTTTGAGCTTTCTGTAGCATGACATCTTCGGTTTTCACCCCCTTTCTAACGCTGTTAAATATCCCTGGATTGACTCGCACGACCTCTAGTCGATTGCAGTTTCCCAGTGTCGGGAATTTATCCATCATTTCATCACGTGCTTCTTTTGTTGTGCCTTAACTTAGCAATTGTTAAACGAGTTCGACAGCTCAGGTGTTAAATCTTCGCTGTCTTGTTGCGGTTTGTTGACCATTTTGGCCATGACTGCAAGCATGCTCGAGTCTCCTTTTGCTTTCTTTTTTGGAGGCTCTTCCAGCACATCTGCATCATCTGCAGACGAAGGGTCAAACTCTGCAGCTTTGCTTCCATCGTCGCTTTCGTGATCAACAGCTTGATTGTTATAGTTGTCATAGGCCGCTTTAATTTCAGTTATAACTGGTGTAATGCTCGAAAGAGAGCCAGTCAGCTGTTTAAGCTGATGTTTTATGTCATCCATTTCCTCGAATAGTTTAGAGGTGTCAACGGCAGCAGTTTGTCTCGCCGTTTTAGTTCCAACCTCGTTGGCTTTTAGCAGAGCCTGTTTGCTCGAGGATTTCCCGCGAGTCGGTTTGCAACTCTGTACGGTCTTTCCAGCAGACGTTTTTCCCTTTCGGGTAGGATCTTTAGCAGCAGTTAAACCCTTGTGGGGCTGCTTGTCAATAGCTTCACCTTCAAGTGAGTGAGCATCATTTTCAGAAAGACTTTGGTCGACCGAGTTGACGTGTGTAATGGCGGTTGCCGTAACTTGCTCGTGGTCTTGCGGCATTGTCGCGGAATTGGGCTAAAATTCACAAGCAATGGACAATTCAACGTTTCCAAGGACTCTCTCAGGCTTTTGCCTGTAGTTAGAGATGGTTTCTGGTGGCCGATGCAACAGATTTTAAACGGATTGAAGAGAATGAAAAAGTCTTGGACTTTCTTCACCGAACGCAATGCTGTAATGATCTTGACTGTGCATGCTCTGTCTCATGGGATCTCGAATATGCAAATGAGGAGGTAGAATCAATACTTTTTCGAGATTTTGTAGAGAATGATTGGACTGAGATCTATCTGAATATTCTAAAATATTGGTTTTTATAAAGATGGTCACTTTTGGGGTGGGATGCTACCTTAAATTAGAGAATCACAAGTTTGAAAGAGAACCCTGCTGCTTCAGATCGTATATGCATGGTTCAATTATTGCTGTTTACGTGACCCCCCGGAATTTGCAATTTGTTGTTTCTAAAACTGTTTATCCCCACCCCTAAGCACACCAGAAAAGGGAATTTCCCATCCCCATGAGTTATGTGTGAATGAGAATACGCTTTGCCGTCTTTCTCACTGATTCATTTCTGACCCTGGAAGTAGGTAAAGAGGTTGCTGAGGTGTCGTTGGGTGAGGAATTGCAGCTGACAAGCTAAGGAGTTGGGAAGAGTTCTTCTTTGTTGTTTTCCAGTTCTTGTGGAGATTGTGCCTCGGCAGGGGCTCCGTAACTCTTTTGACTAGGTGTTGGTCTTCCTTGCGAAGACTTGCAAGCTCTGCACACACCCTTCTCCGCTTTTCCACTGCCTCCGTAGTGTTGAATGGGCCGCAGTTACAATGGTGCAGCTTGAGTTTCTCACACAAAATCTCTGATAGGCTTGCACTTTCTTAAGAAGAGATGAATCCAGAGCCCTGTTACATTTCTCAGCACATTTCTTCACGTCCTTCTCTGTGGACCTGAGCCACTTTCCTGTGTAGGCTGAATGATGCAGCTTCTCAGCCACCTTCTGAACAGGTTCGTGCCTCTGGATATCTTGGACAATTAGACTTGGATTGGGCTTGTTGGGGTTGATGTGGAGCAGTCTTACGTTCTAGCTTGAAAGGCTCCTGCATCAAAGTAGCGCTTGCTTCCTGGCATACTGCTCTTGTTGCAACCACTCTTCCTCGTTACTTTTTCCCTCCATTTTCAGCATCCACTCAGTGTGTGACTGCTTGAGAAGATTTTGTAACTCCTTCACTCCATCGTCAGCCAGGGAGCAGTCCATGTCGGAGTGTTTGTCGGTGCATCTTGAGTCAAGAATACATGCAGGGAAAGAGCTCTTATCACTCCCTTCTCCTTCAAAAGACACCCGCGACCAGCCACCAACTAGTGACAGCTGTGAAGGGCCCACCCTTGTAGATTACCCAAGTGAGGAGAAAACCAAAATTAATGTGGGTACCCAGTGTTGTGTGGGAGCCAGGTACCGCATTACTCACTCAGTTTCAACAGAAACTGATGTTAAAACATATGCTGAAATAGGAATCCAAGTAAACATTGACCCTGGAAATAATGGTGCAAAGGATATCACCCCAGAAACCTCTGCACAAGTTTCCCCAAAGAAACCAAAAGGTGAAAATGATAAGCCTGCCTGCAAAAGGAAACTTACTTTATATGAGGAAGTTTATCCCTCAGATGAGGAGCCATTGCCTTCTCCTATTCCTCCCATTGATGATGGTGATGATGACAATGATGATGAAGATTATAATGCTTCAGATAAGGAGGGATCTGTTTTGGGGAACTCTGATGATGAGGGGGAATTGCAATCCCCCTACGAAGAATCCCCCTATGAGGAGCAAAAATTCATTGTCTTCGAGTCCTGCTTAAAGAAACTCCTAAAATTCTGCCCTAAATGTGCCGATGTAATCTCCGAATCAAAGATGACAACGTGTGGCAGCATGCTTTCAGTTAAGGTAAGGTGCATAAATAACCATGACGACTACTGCTGGACCTCACAGCCAATGATGATGTTAGTAATTTACTAACATCAGCTGCCATTTTGTTTAGTGGAAACACCTTTTCCCGTGTAGCCCAATTTGCATCCTTTCTTAAATTAAAATTTTTTAGTCACAGCACCTTTTTACAACATACAAAACAAGTTCCTCTTTCCACTGGTTGATAAGGCCTGGATTGAAGAGAGATCCTCTGTTTTAGAAGCTATTAAAAGGGATGGGCCAGTGAATTTAATTGGAGATGGACGTTGTGACAGTCCTGGCCACAGTGCCAAATACTATACCTACACTATGATGAGTGATGAAGGAAAAGTTGCCTATTTTAGTTTAGTACAGGTAACTGAAGTGACGTCATCGAATGCAATGGAGAAGGAAAGGTTTGAGTGCTGCCTTGCAGGGCTGCAAGCTGAAGATGTTACAATTAGAAGAATTGCCACAGATCGCCACACCTCAATTTCCAGTGCCATGAATAAAGAACACAAAGAAATCAAACACCAGTTTGATGTGTGGCACTTATCTAAGTGGGTTGTGAAACAGCTTACCAAAAAAGCGAAAGTCAAAGGCTGTGAAAACCTCTTTCCCTGGATACGGTCAGTATCGAATCATCTCTGGTGGTGCTCCGCAACATGTGATGGCAATGCGGATGTCCTTCGGGAAAAGAGGAAGTCGATTCTCCACCACGTCACCAACAAGCACAAGTGGAGTGGCTACAACCACTTTCATGAGTGCTGTCACCCAAGGCTGACAACTGCTGTGGCTCGGAAGAAGAAATGGTTGAAGCCTGACACTCCTGCATATATTGCTCTTGAAGAAGTGGTGTTGAACAAAAAACTTCTGAAAAATATCGAGAAGCTTACAGAGTTCTGCCACACAGGAGAGGTTGAGGTGTACCATTCCGAACAGCTGAAATACTGCCCCAAGCGTGAGCACTTTTCCCACAAAGGCATGCTAGCATGCACACAACTCACAGCCCTGGACCACAATGCCAACACTGGACGGAAGCAGGCAGTGGTGCAATCTGGAACACGCAGTGGGGAAGCCAGATACAAAGTCAGCTTTCCCAAGACTCAAAAACAGTGGGTGGTTAAGCCCATTAAGGAGAAGAAGTCCTATGCCCATGTTGAAAGTTTAATGGCTGATGTTGTGACAGCTTGCCACAGAGGAGGAGTGGATCATGAGCCAGAGGCAGTAAACCTCCCAAAGAACATTTCAGGGACTGTTGCGCCGAGCAAACCAGAACTTGTCGAAGCACACCGGTCTAGGTTTAACAGATGAGTACACATACAAAGTATGGGTAACATGACCTGTTTGTTGCCTGGTTATTCTGTAGCCAGGAAAAGGTAATCCAGGATTTAAAGTTATACGAGAATTTATTTTCTTTTGTTCAAGGGAAATACTTGAAGAATCTACTTTTAGACTTCAGGTAAAA
The DNA here is from genome assembly GCA_964017195.1 of Siderastrea radians. Classification (NCBI taxonomy): domain Eukaryota; kingdom Metazoa; phylum Cnidaria; class Anthozoa; order Scleractinia; family Rhizangiidae; genus Siderastrea; species Siderastrea radians. Next base: position 33,909,472 of record OZ024893.1, on the reverse strand, counting down.
ACGCAAGAAGGAAATTGAAGGGACAAAACCTCTTAAAGAAGTCTCCCTTGATTGGCTAGTTTACTTGATTCAAGGTCAGTAATAATCCTGGATTACCTAACCATGTTTTGAACAACTCAGCTAAGAGCATTTTGTACAAACAAAGCTTTTAATCCTTGGGTGGTCAGTTGTACAGCCACTGACCACGTACACTTAAAAATGATTTATGGCATTTGGGCCTTCTATTCTCTTGCACCCACATACGTTTGTTTAAAACCCACTGGATTCACAGAAGGGAAAAACACTACAGATGCCCACATTAACATTTAACATCTAAGGCTAACAAGAATTGAGAATTTTTTTGTTTGTTTAAAACATCAATATTTCATAGAGGAGACCTTTCTGTAATGAGGGAGTAATAAAAGGCTTGAACTGTCTCGCAACTGTACTTCAGTTGCATGGAGCAAAGGTGGTCAAAAACTGTGGGGCTTAAAAGTATAACTGCAAAGGGAAATTAAATGTAAGCTAATGTGACATAGGATACCCTTCAAGGGTCGCAGTTTGTGTATTTAGGCTTCCTAAGATAGAAATAATAATAAACACTGTTCTCATGTAGTGACCATTCATACAAGAACTATCCTGGTATCCTATGCCGAGACATAAAAATTCAGATGAGCATCCTTGTCACTTTTATATTTGTCTCCCTTACTTAGGAACAATTCAAGAAACTAAAATAAATAGGAAAGGTCAATACACCATGAGGAAACAAAATAATTGCTTTAAGGCTATTGTCCTGCACTCGGGCACCCAGATCCCTCTCCAAGTTTCAAACTCGTGATAAATTTTAAGCCTGATTATTTACTATGAACCTATTCACATGCCTTTGATTAATCTATAAAAAAGAGGCATTCTGCAGGATACTTAAAGATAATAGTGGAGGGTAGGAATTGTTTCGCAAGAAACGACGATAATCCACTACTGAAGAATACTCGCAATTGTATAACTGATGCTTTTTTATTCGATCTGAAATCAGAATGTACAATATATTCTACTTAACCAAATCAACTAATAATAAAAACGAAACAGTAAAAACGAGCGAAGCGGGAATAACATATAAAGGCTTAAACAATCATTATGCCATGCGGTTAATCCGACGTAACATTCAGAAGCTCACAAAATCTATATAAAACTAACAAAACTGAAATGATTGACAATATTATAAAACAACGTTCATAAACTTACTTCTATGGCGAGTTTTCTTAACTTTCCTTGATCGGGACAATCATAAGACCAGGCAACGGGTGAGCGGTAAATTACGGTGAACGTGTTCAACACAGATCTCGGGTAAAACTAAACTACTTAGTTAAAGTTGATCTAACATACTATTTTGCGTTTCCGTTTGGGCGTTTAGGAAACTACCGCAAGTTCCTTACTTGTAAATTCTTCGCATAGTTCAATTACTACGTTAACATTCTCCACCCCGATGAGGGCAGTGTCCTCATCCTAAACTATATGCAAACTAATCAGTCTCGTATCCTTCTGCGGGATAGATGACTACAATCTTTGTAATGGGCCTCTGGTACTCTGAGGTTGGCGTCTTAATCTTGACGTTCCGAACTCTGCCATCCTTTCCTGGATACACATTGATGATTCTGCCAATGGTCCAGTTTCCACGGACAGAGTTGGAATCCTCCATGATGACTATGTCGTCCACTCTCACAGTGCGCTTTTCAGTATTCCACTTCTTTCTTGGAACCAAAGACAGAAACACGTCTCGGGTCCAACGTCTCCATTAGGTATCCACAATCTTCTGTACGAACTCTACTCTATGTCGGGGGTTCCTGGTTTCTCTGAACGGTCCTTGCGGCACTGTTGATGAAGCTCGTCCGAGAAGCATATCATTGGGACACAGATATGAGCCGTCATCCGGGTCGTTAGGAACTCTTCCAATAGGGCGTTGGTTCATGAGGTTAGCCACTTCCAGTAAGCACGTGTATAATTCAAAGGGTGTCAGGATTTGTTCACCAATTGCTTTCTTCAGGGATATCTTGGCGCTCTTAACCAAAGCTTCTGTGCAGCCGTTTTGATGTGGTGCTCCGGGAGTATTAAACTGCCATTTCATTCCCTTTTCAGCACTGAACTCTTCAAGCTCTTTAACATTCCATCCTTGGATCATCTCTTTGAGTTCGCGCTCTGCACCCACAAGCTGGGATCCGTTATCACTCATCATCAGCGCAGGTTGTCCTCTGATAGCGAAGAATCGCCTCAGCGTCTGCATGAATTCCATAGTGGAATAATCCATAGCCAGCTCCAGGTGTACAGTTCTGGTATTTAAACAAGTGAAGATCACTCCGTAATGTTTGGTGGTTTTGTTTCGGCTTATCTTCACTTTGTACGGTCCAAAGTAGACACATGCTGTGTAGTGGAATGGGGGCGTGAACGGTTCCAGGCGGGTTCTGGGCAGGTCAGCCATGAGTTGAGTTTCAGTTTTGCTTCAATCTCTCGGCAGAGTATGCATCGGAATTTCACAGACTTGGCCAAATCATGACCTGTTATGATCCAAGACTTTGTTCTGATCTTTGCCACTGTAGTTGCCACCCCTGCGTGTCCGATTTGATGAAAGTGTCGAGTTATCAGCAGAGATATCCAATGGTCTCAGGGGAGCACAACCGGGTGTTTGATTTCAAAAGAACCTAAAGCTTCATCTACTCGACCACCAACTCGGATGATTCCATTTTCGTCTGTAAATGGACTTAAATTTTGCAACTCTCCTTTCTTCAGGCGGTCGTGAAGGGGTTTCTGGCTTTCTTTAATCCAGTACTTCTCGGCATTCTCTAATTCTTGAGGCGTGAGTGATCCACCGTTCAATTGAATCTGGTCAGTGGAGTTTTCGGGTGATTTCTTTGCTTGGCATCAAGTATGTAAGTTCCGGGTGAATCTCAATACATAAGCGGTTATTCTGACAAGTTTTCTCCAACTTGAAAACTTCTTGTAGGCGATAACTTCGGGGGGAACAGGTAAGCAGAACGGCTTGAACTTTACGGCGTTCTTTTTCTAATTCATTCCGGTCAGCAGTTGAAGCTTCTTGAGGCCACTCCTCCTCCGGCAGTAGTAAAAATTCTGGTCCCTGTTTCCATCTGCCAGTCAGTCGTTGTGCTGGTATGCCACGAGATATGTCATCAGCCACATTTAAGTCTCCAGGCACGTGTCTCCACTGAGAGGGGTCAGAATTGCTTTGAATCTCTGCGACTCGCGCTGACACAAACGGCTTGAACTCTCTTTTTTGACTTCGAATCCACGACAATACGATGTTGCTATCTGAAAAGAATGTGACTTTCTCAAACTGGAGTCGAGATTCCTCTGCTATGGACTGGTAGAGCCTGGTGGCCAGTACTGCTGCTTGTAACTCCAGGCAGGGTATGGTCAGCGGTTTCAGTGGGGCTACTCTTGATTTAGTGGCTATGAATCGTGTGTCATACTTGTTGCTCTTGGTTTGCCATCTGATGTAAGCACAAGCTCCAAAGGCTTCGTTGCATGCGTCAGAAAAGATGCAGAGCGTTGGAATTCCAATCGCATCCTCTGGAGTCAGGGATCTCTCAAAGGTCACGTGATTCAGGTCTCCCATTTCTTGAAAGAAGCGAACCCACTCTTCCCGTGCTGGTGAAGGCAGTTCTTGATCCCACTCTAAGCCTTGCTGCCACAAATGCTGCATTCCGATTCTAGCACGAACTAGAAATGCTGCTGCGAATCCAACTGGATCAAAGATTCGGGCAATTTGGCTCAATATTGCTCTCTTGGTGAAGGTAATATCCTTGGCCGGATTCACGTTAAAGAGTAGTACATCTTCAGCATGATTCCAAACAGTTCCTAGTATTTTCTCTTGTGATGCGCCTTGCAGTAATTTCATTTTGGGTTTCTCTTGTTCGGTAATTTCATCCTCCAAAGACCGGTTTGAAAGCCATCCCTTGACTTCAAATCCACCTTTCAGTAATACTTCATCCAGCTGAGTCGTCAGTCGCTTGGCTTGCTGTACTGAGCGAACTGAATCGCAGATGTCGTCCATGTAGGTGTTGTCCTTCAATACCTGGGCAGCTTCAGGATACGTACCTTTTGATTGGTCGGCGGTTTTTCTCAGCGCGATCTGTGCCATAGCTGGCGCAGGTTTATCTCCGAATGTCAGCACCGTCTTAACATAAACATCAGGCTCTCGATGGGTTTCCATGTTCCTCCACAGGTACCGGTGGACATGCTGATCTTGCTCGGGGATGAGGACCCTGTGATACATTCTCGAAATGTCACCGGTCACAGCAGCTTCATGCTCTCTGAATCTCAGGGTTACACCGAAAAGGCTGTTCAGAAGGTCAGGTCCCTTCATCCAATAATCATTTAGGCGGTGACCTTGAAATGAAGCGGACGAGTTGAATACTATGCGGATGGGCGTCGTCTTTTCGGGTCTCACTACCTTATGGTGGGAAATGTAGTGGACTGGGCCTTTGTATTTTTCCAGCTCTTGTTTCGTGAGTTTACGTGCGAACTTCATCTCCGTCATTTCGATCATTTGTTTGTCATAGGCTGCTGCATGTTCTGGTGTTTTTGACAGGTGATGTTCGGTTGTTTCCAGTTTCTTTTTAGCTTGTACCTCGTTGGTGGGCAATTCTTTCGGATCCCGTTTCCATGGATACGGTATTAGCCACTGGTTACCTATTTCCATACAGGAATCTTCGATAACTTTCACTTCTCTGCGTTCCACGGGGCTTAATTTCTCAACTCCACATCCACATGGCTTAGCTGCAACCCCCATTGTCTCTGTGGTCCAAAAGTCAGTCATGTCTACTGGTGTGGGTACCTTAACGTTAAAAACGCGGTTCACTTGCGTAGGGATTCCGGGTGTGGCCCCAAAAACGACCCAGCCAAGCGGAGATTGCCATGCAATCAGGTTAGCAGCTTCTCTGGTCTCACCCGTATGCAGCTTGGGGTGATCAATTCCAACAAGTAGGTCAACCGGGCCATCTTTTCTGCAAATTTCCGTTTCCCCAAGGCCAAAGAATCCAGCAAGATGACTGAGCTTGATTTCGGTAATGTCGCTGCGTATACACGGAATGCCCACTGCCGTTATGGTATGTATTTCGCATCGGTTTGCCATTGATCGAATGCGAACACGGAACAGCTTCGTTGTCAATTTTTCTTCCTCCCCTCCGACCTTTGCTAAGGTGATGGTGACTTCCTTTCCCTTCAGACCAAGCTGTTCGGCCAGTGACTGCCTAATTAAGCTGACTTGGGCACCAGAGTCCAGAAGCAGGTTTCCTTGCTTGACGTTTTCTGATCCCAGGATTTCCACACTTACGATGGGAAGTATTGGCTGTTTGCTGGTCGTAACCAATGAAATTGTCAAGGCTGTAGCAGGTTCGTTGCATTGGCAGGGTGTAACAGTGGGTGATGAAAGTACTTGCACTGACTTCCATTAAATGTCTCACTGCACTGACGTCTGCGGGAACAGTTGGAAAAACTGTGATTGCGACGAGCTCGTTTTAGACAGCTGAAACAACCATGATTCTCCTTGACGGCTTTGAGATGGTGGCTGGGGCTCATTGACATAAATTTTTGACACTGGTCCGTCCAATGGGTTGACACTTAACACAACCATTCTCCGATTGCTGATGTCTGATTGACATGCGTGACGTTATGTTTAGAACTTCTCAGTGGTGCTGTGGCTCGCATTCTCGAGTTCATTTGGGATGTCATCCATGACGTTAACACTTCCAGCGTGGCGTGACTTTTTGTGCTCTCCAAGAAACGTGACCAAACTTTGCGGTCATCGGGACACATTTTCTGTTCAGTAATCGCTAACATGTGATTATTGTCCATGTCATTTTGCCGCCCAACTTCCGTAAGGGTGTTAAAACTTCGTCTGACCAGGTGCACTAGATCACAAAAACGGGCATCTTCTTCGTCACGCAAAGGCTTGAATCGAGCGACGTCTTGCGTGTTAGTGTCAGCAACAAATCGCGGATCTCCATAGATGGATTCCAGGTACTCCCACGCGGCATCGTAATCCTGTCCAATTCCTTTGATTAACTCCAATGGTCTTCCATGCAAGTTTGCTCTCAGAATAGTAATGGCATCACGCTTGCTGTATCTTGACTCGATCAGATGCTTGAAGTCCGCTTTGAAAATAGCGAATTCCCTCACGTCACCAGAAAACTTCGGCATTTTGGGTTTTTCCATCCGGAAAGCTGATTGCGTGTTGTTTGCGTTGGCGGGTGGCGTAATGTCTTTAGAAGTTCCATTGTTCCCCGGTGCGACATTGTCGGGAATTTGTGCATTATCAGTAGGATTTTGTACTTTGTTTTCATCCAAACTTGTGTTTTCTTCATGACCAGCTGAATTTTCTTTGTGATTTTCGGCGTTATCGGCGTGATTTTCGTTTTGGCTGACATTAATTCCGCTGGGTTTTTTTAATGGGTCGGCAGGAGTTCCGTTGGTGCCTTTTTCGCTTACCGAAATCCTGTCGGTGGTTTCTTCGCTGACCAAAATTCCGTCGGTGGTTTCTTGGCTGACCAAAGTTCCAACGGCGGTTTCATTGTGTGGTTTTGAACTTCTGACCGATTTTTCCTTTTCTTTTGGAATCGCAATTTCTCTAAATAATCTTCTGTATCAATTTTTAGCCTTAAGTACATTTCCTGGCAATCTTCCATCCAAGCTTCCTCGCGTTCGAACTCACTGTCGTCTTGGAGCAGCATTGTGAATTCTTCGTGCTTCGATAGTAACTCCGAAAATGCCTGTTCGTATTTTTGCAGTGCTTTCCTTACTTCTTCTGCTGGCCGATTACCAGAAACTTGGTAGCATAAGGTTTTTCCATGACGGGTTAGCGCGGCCTTGCCATTTCTTCGTTTAATTTTGGCCTGTTTAATAGCGTTTTCGGCTTCAGCCATTGGTTATCGTCTTATTTCTTTACGGACCTTGGTTAGCCAGAAATCGAATGTTTCGCAAGAAACGACGATAATCCACTACTGAAGAATACTCGCAATTGTATAACTGACACTTTTTTATTCGATCTGAAATCAGAATGTACAATATATTCTACTTAACTAAATCAACTAATAATAAAAACGAAACAGTAAAAACGAGCGAAGCGGGGATAACATATAAAGGCTTTAACAATCATTATGCCATGCGGTCAATCCGACGTAACATTCAGAAGGTCATAAAATCTATATAAAACTAACAAAACTGAAATGATTGACAATATTATAAAACAACGTTCATAAACTTACTTCTATGGCGAGTTTTCTTAACTTTCCTTGATCGGGACAATCATAAGACCAGGCAACGGGTGAGCGGTAAATTACGCTGAACATGTTTAACACAGATCTCGGGTAAAACTAAACTACTTAGTTAAAGTTGATCTAACATACTATTTTGCGTTTCCGTTTGGGCGTTTAGGAAACTACCGCAAGTTCCTTACTTGTAAATTCTTCGCATAGTTCAATTACTACGTTAACAGGAATTGAATGTTATTGATAAGGAAATGAGATTATACAGTCTGTATGCTGTAACTACAATAGTGATACTGTGATCAAAAGATATACTTTTCCCTTGGGGAATGTATCTTGCTAGTATATACCAGACCTATGGGTAATGAAAACGTATATATTTTTTGTGGGCCTAGAACAGCTACACAAAATTGAGATAGCATGTGCTATTCACTTCTGGTCAATGAAAAAGCACTTAAGTTTTGCATACTCTGACAGAGACAAAGACTGGTTGTTGCAATTTTGCTTATCTAACACGTGTGGTATATACAATAAAAACACCTTTCCTCGTATTGTTTGTGACCAGGTATGGATATCCACTTAACCGCCCTGAGGTTAATTATTTACCACTTGTCCAAAAAAAAATGGGCAAATTTTATTAATAATTACTCATCAGGAAAATGAAATCCCTCAAATAAAAACTCCTCCTCCAGCTCTAGAGGGGGAAAGTGTGCCCGAATACAACAAACTGCACATGAGGGCAACGGCACCCTAATTTCCTTGCCAATAACTCCCCAGCACCAGCATACAAGTTGGCGGTATGTAATATGTCTGCTAAGGTTGTCATCTGGACCATCATAGGATTGGTAATATTGTTGCTTATATTGATACCAGGCTGCCTGTAACACCCATCTGTTGAGACATACAGCTTGAAAACCTGGATGTTCAGTGATACAAGATGGTGGTTGCTCACATTCACCAACTTCTACAGCCTCTTTATTCTTTGCCACAATCTGTGGAAACTCTAAGCAACACTGGCATTCAGCTGCAGTTGGCAATCGCTGACAATTTTCACACGTGCACCTGAGTAAACATTTGCCGAGTTTCAAGAGATAGTCAAAAGGCGTACAATTTGAAACGTATACCGTTAATAGAGATTTCTATAGGCGAGTATCTGTTAGTTTTGTCTTGGTTGATCTAATTTATCCAGGGCATTTATCGTAATATACTTCCCTTTGTTTGAACACACCAGCTGCTTATTAATTAGACAGCCAAGTAACGATGAGTTCAAAGTGATGCATTAGCAAAGATGTGTGTGGCCAAAACAAAATTTTGAAATGCCAATAAGCTAAATCTTTCACAAGTAAACAAACGCCATATGCACCTCCGGTTTACAATACCTTGGGTTTTACCACATACCTGACATACTCACGTCCTACTAAATCAAAACTGCCTTTGGCCATTAATATCACAGAACTTTGACTGTTTCAGAACACGTTTTGTAGCTCTTACCAGTCTAAGTTTGTGGTACGGGATTCATCGTCTTCTTCTGGTGGATGTACGATGTCTTCTAGCTCTTCAACCGACGAAAACTCCGGCTCGAACTGGTAAGGCTCTCTTAAGCTTACATTTATGGGCTCATTTTCCCCACTTTCGTCGCCGCTAGAAAGACTCAGTTCACTAGAAATTGAAGGAGTCTCCTCCTCATGAACGGAAGACATCATATGGTCGTAAAATATTCCGAAATGAAAGTTAAATATTGGCTCGAGAACACACAGACAACTCCTATGCAAGGCAAAACAGTGAGCGTCACCTCCTTCGCTGCTGCAATCACGATGTGACGTCACATCCCAATCCGCTGACAGTTTCCGCTACCACAGTACAAAGCCAAGATGGCGGACCGGGTCTGAAGGTTTAGCGCAGATTTTTTGAAAAATTGTTTTCCGTGAACACCTTTCATGCTTGGAAAAGTACTTGAAATTGTGTAGAGATTTATTTAATATTTCATTGAAATTAGGCCTTAGTTCTCCTTTAACAAGATTCAATGTGTGTTCATCAATACATGTACCTAACAAAATATTCATAATACATCCCTCATTATCGCATTGCACTTGCCTCACATTGTACTTAAGGCACGAATGAGTTAGGATGGCAACACCTCATGCCACATTAGTCCCATGAGTAAATAACACTTCAACATCCAACTCGTGTTTGATTTGCATTTCCATGTAAACAGTCCAGTGCATTTCTTGCAAAAAAATAGTGAATCTCTTGCAGCTGAAAAACAAAAACACTGATTTCTGTTGGTGAACGGAACGGAATCCCTGACCATTTGCACTGCCACGATAACCATTGATGTAATTGGTGAGAGTAAAAGTGAGTGTAAAACGTCCATGATGCACCCTGAACTAAAAGTAAACATCATGAATGACTCGTTTTACTTGTCAATAATCTAACGCTTTTCTCGCGCTGTCTTGCACTGTTCAAGTTCGGGACAGGGTTAATGTGTTGCCATCAGCGTTTTTACATCTGAGTCGCTGAGTCTGTTGAGTGTTGACACTTACATCCCTGTACTCTATGATCTGTTTCCATAACATCGGGGATTTAGACTTTATGTTCTTTTCGATCAGATTTATTCTCCGAAGTTTCACCACTAGATTCCTCATCACTGACAGGCGTATTATTTGCTGGCATAACATTTTCAGGCACATCAGCAGGCATGGAAGACTCTGGTTCTGCAGTATTCTCATTTTCCTCCTTTTGATCCTCTTCTTCTCAAGCATTTCTTTCTTTGCACACATAGGACGTATGCTCTCTCTCTTTACAGATTCTACATTTAACTGTAGGGGAATCTTTTTCGAGTGTGGCCCATTTCATGACAGTCACTACATGCCAGCTGTTGATTGTTATGGATGATCCTGCGCCCTTCTTCTGCAATCCGTAAAGAATAAGGGATAGACTTTCTACTGAACAACATTTTGACCAATCAATGTCTGTAGCCCCGCTAGTCCGTGATTTGTTACATATTTGAGGCGAATTGCTGTGCCTCTGATTTCACCGTATTGACTTAAAACATCCTCGACATCCTTGTGCTCAGTGTAGAAACGTAGACCCATGATACTGACATTTGCATGTTGGCTGTGTGGCGGGTGACAGTTGATGTGAGCTTAACGAAAATAACAAAGCCTTCTTCAGTGAAAGATTCTGCGATGTGGAATCTTTGATCAAAGCCAAATTTGTTGACTCGCAGCCCTGCTGTGATGAGTTTGTCTATGGCTGTTGCCAAAGAGGATTGGAAACGTCAGTTAACCAGAGTCACTCGGGCCACATTCATCTACAAGCAGTTGCAAAAAGACTTGAGACTCTCACTTGAGACTTTCAGGTCATTTCTGGCATTCTCATAGTCTAGACACATTTATCTCCTCCTCCCTTATCAAAGTTGTTATGGATCTAGTAATGCCATTAAAAGTAACAAGAAGCAACATTGAAAGGGCAGGGGGGTTAGAAAACGCGAACAAAAATGGTTAGCTGTATGTATTATTTGGAGAATTACTCTATTGTGATAATGCCAACTGATGTGAAAAGTCTTTATTTCTGCTCATAGTTAACGCTTTAGGTGTTGCTAATTTAATGGCAACAAACCTGAACTTTATGGCCGCTACATGTACATCGACGATTGCATTGGCGCTACTTCATCTAGCAGAGAAGAACTTGATCATTTTATAACTTCTGTTAACTTCTTTCATGTCCAAAACTTCAAGTGCTTTTCTTGATATCCAAGTTTCAAGCAATGGCAACGGCCTAGCCACCAATGTGCACTGCAAACCTACAGATTCCCACAGTTAGTTGTTGCATTCATCCTCTCATCCTTCCCACATCAAAAACTCTATCCCGTTCTCTCAATTTCTTAGACTTCGATGTTATGTAGTGATGACTCCGATTTTTCCGACAAATCAGAGGAAATGTGCCATTTCTTGAAGAAGCGTGGCTATCCTGACTCTGTTGTCAACTAGTCTCCTATGCAGCCGTTTTTAGTGGCGTCACGCAACACTCCCCCCCACAAACGGCTGCTGAAAACTGAACCGCATTCCTTTCCCTTTGTGTTTGCGGTAAATCGAAACAGCCAATCACGTCTCGGCAAGTTGACAATGACGTTAATTTTCGGGTGAAAAAAGCGGCTGAGGGTTTTCCGGTGATGTGCCAGACATCTTAGCTAATGATTCCGTTTCGGGTGGCTGAAACACTGGAGAAATTTCTAGAAAGCGGTTTAAAGTGTTATACGTGCTCTTCACTTTGTACGGTGAATGAAAAAATCTTTTATTTTCGGGAAAAATACTGCAAATTTTGCAGAAATTATCCAGTCCGCTTCAAATATCAATATTAACTGCTCCGATAACTCTGATTTGTTTATTTGCAAGCGTGTTTGCTATATTATAAGCAGGGCTGGTGATAATTTACAAGAAGTCAAACAGGAAATCGAGGAGGCCTTCAAAGCCAGAGAGAAACCGAGAGCTAAACGGCTGCTGCGATCTGAAGGTGGAAAGCCCGACGAAGCACTGCTTCTCGTCAGTCCTGGAAACCCCTGAGCGAAAGGTTTGAAATCGCTGCGATTCGGAACAGAAGCTAGCACTCTACCACTTGTACTTCTTCTGATTCTAACAGTCAGCCCTTGTCTGATATTGCGAGGCCTCTTGTGTACTTTCCTGGTCTGTTATCGCCAATTGGAAATCATCCGTATCGTCTCGTGTTGAATGCCTTCCCAAATCAACATCTTGATTTGCGTTTGTCACGTACACGTGAGTCACCGATAAAACACAAGCTGTGATTGGACGAGTCTCCCAACAGAACATTTGGCGCGTGATGGTTCTGAATTCTAGAACCAGAGCTGTGATTGGCTAAAGGTCGGGAAAGGAATGTCGTTCGGTTTTCAGCAGCCGTTTGTGGGGGGAGCGTTGCGTGACGCCACTAAAAACGGCTGCGTGGGAGACTAGTTGTCAACACGGCTCAACACCGTGCTCAACAGATTGATCGACAGTCAGCAGTGCAAACGTCACAGAAGGAAAAGAACGAGAGAATTCCATTTACACTCACTTACCATCCACATAACCTCGTAGCCAAAAACATCATTTTAAAGAACTTTAAGTTACTCCAAAATGACAATGCAACAGGAAAAATCTTTTCACAGCCTCCATTGATTTCTTTCAAACGTGACAAAAACATAGGGAACTTTCTAGTTAGAAGTGTACTTAAATCTGATGGTCAACCATGTACTTTTAAATGCACGCAAACGATGCAACACTTGTCCTTTCATTCACAATGCGGACAAAATAACAGGACCCAAGCGATCGATTAAAATCACCAATCACTTTACATGCACCTCCGCAAGGTTATCTATTGCATAACATGCACTTTATGCAAAAAAATGTACATTGGCAAAACAGGGAGGAGACTAGGTTAGAAGTGACAAGGACGCATCCAAACCAGTCGCCTGACATTTCAATCTCCCTAGTCATTCTAGCCAACACATGACGATCTGCGGCCTTTCCCTACACCGGGGTAACACGGAAGGCTGTAAAAATCTAGAACAATAATTCATTTTTTAAATTGGCACACTTAATCCCCACGGTATCAATGAACGCTTTTCATTCAACTAGTTTATTCTTGTTTTTGACGTTGCCATGTTCCCACCAATAGCGCAGCCCCACCACTCCCCACATAAACGAAGTGCAACCCACAATCTTGATTCTCTCTGACAAAGGGCTAACGCTCGAAATGTCAGCTCTCAATCTCTTTACGGTGGCTAATCTACCTTATCGACTCTTTGATAAATCCAAAATTTTAAGTAATGATAAGTGGTTGTTTGCACAAATGGTAGTCCCAGAATTCACATAATAGACTGGAGCCCTTAAAAGTAGCAAACAGCAACACTGAAAGGGGAGGGGTTTAGAAAACATAAACAGAAATGGTTAGCTGTATGTATTTGGGAGAATTACTCTATTGTGATGATGCCAGCTGATGTGAAAAGGCTTTATTTCTACTCGTAGTTATCGCTTTAGGTGTAGCTAGATAGTAATGATAATTGTTTGTTTGCACAAATCTCATGTCACAAAATTCACGTAATAGACTGGAGCCATGAAAAGTAACAAGCAGCAACATTGAAAGGGGGGGTGAGAAAACGCGAACAGAAATGGTTAGCTGTATGTTTTTTGGAGAATTGCTCTATTGTGATAATGCCAACTGATGTGAGAGGGCTTTATTTCTGCTCGTAGTTAATGCTTTAGGTGTAGGTAGATAGTAATGATAAGTGGTTGGCACAAATCGTACGTCGCAAAATTCACGTGATAGACTGGATCTCCTTTAATGCCTCAATATTGTTTGTATCTTTTGTCACGACCTTTGTCGAGCTTTCCTTGGTCTTGTTACATTGAGTAAAAGGAACCTCTTTACTGGTACAATCTTAACCATCACACATGCATAAATTTTTGCAGTTTGAACAACATTTGTGCAATGGACTTACACTGTCGACTGGTACATTCAAGTGTATCAATAGAGCTTCCCTGAAGCAGCCATTTTATCTGGCAAAATTCGTAATATCAGTCTCGCAATGGGCCAGTTTGTGGCCAGTCGTGATTGCAAAATTGTAGGCTTGCCTACCATTTTGACCTACACTACCAGACTGCTGAATATGATCTACGATACTCTGAGCTGGGCCAAGGTGAACAACATAATGTATGTCAGGTAAGTTCACCCCATGCTTAGTGCTGAAGAGGCAAGTACTATGCATACATTTCCTACATTGATTTTGAAGGAATTGATGGCTCTGTCTTTGTATTTCTTCAAAGTCATTGGATTGAAGATCCCAACTATTCTATTGGCTGGTGTTTTGCACTAGCCTGAGACAAACGCGTCATCCTGCCGTATGCGAAGGAGGTAAACAAAGACTGCAGCAATTCATTGTACATGGTGCAGAATATTATAGTTTTGGGTGTAGATAGTGCAATATTTGCTAGCCACACCAGTTTATCCATGTCCTCTCCTTTTTTCACCAAATCAACATGTTGGGGAACAAATGCACAGAATTCGTCAACATGTCGGTAACACAACTTTAATTCCAGATAACATGTTTCAGACCTTTAGGTACAGATGACAGACAACACGTGTCCACGCAAACAGATTTAGGCATTCACTGCGGGATTACAACATTCAACGGCGGTAAAGAACTAAACATAGCAAGAAGGACATAATGAGCCAAATGCTCAAAGACAAAAAGCTGAACAGCTTAATACTGTAGTCAACTTACAATTCCGTGGGGCTTTCAAAGGGAAAGAGGGACAAATTCGAGTGTATTGATGCGACACCCATGGCCACATGTGGCCCAAGGTATCATGTGGCCAAATTACTTAGTTCAATGTCATTTCTAACAAGGCCTCCGATTGGGCTAAACACCACATGGTACATTATCTTTGTCCTGTTGGGGCTCACCAGTATCTCTTGTGTTAGCACTCATACACGAGCTTTTTTACTTTCTCTATTTTAGCCAATGATGTCAGGAAAGTGACGTCTGGCTAATTTCATCAAAGCTTAAAAGAACGGCGCCGTCCGTCATAGGACATACGATATATGACATACGATGTACAGTATCTGTCTTCATCTGTGAGGCTGGGGGGTATTCTGTGAGACATTAGGGAACTTAAGCACCAGACGTTTTCGGGGCGACGGCAACGTCGATAACCGAGGGAGCCTGGGTAAGAGAGTGCCGTCGTTCCCGCCAAATTACAAAAGTTAAGTGAAAACAAGTTTTTGCGACGGCAACTTTTCGAAACTTGCCTCTAAACCTTAAGAAAACCTCTTTGAAAAAATGTCTTGTCGTGAAATAAGAGAGATGCTGCTAATAGCTTATGACAGTAAAATAATTTCAGAAGAAGAATTCTTGGTCCTGTGGGAGAACTACCAGTCCAAGAACCCAGAATTTCCGTACAGTTCGTATGCAAGATTTGATCTTCAAAACATCGATGAAGCCGAATGTTTAGCAGAGTTCAGAGTCCAAAAGCAAGACATCCCTGTGCTGGCAAATGTTCTTCAACTACATGTAGTATAAAACATGTAAAGATGGACAACAACTCCTCGTTTGTCTTCCGAAAAACGTGTTGGTGGCGAACAACAGCAACACTTTATTATGTAATGTAAACACGAAGTTTAGGATACCTGTACCTGCCTTTATCTCCTGTAAAAGTTTCATGGGCCAAAACGCAGTGCAGAACACCTGTTAATTTCAGTGGCAGCCCTGAATTCGATGCCTATGCAGCATATCTCATGTTTCCCACCAAACACTTGGCAAGAAGCTCTGAAACTGTACTTTGACCTTTGTCGGCTTGCAGTGTAAACCAGGAAAGACAAGGAGAAAAAAGGTGGCATCGCAGTTGTTCATATCTAAAGCATTCACTTTTAACACTACCTTTTATTTCCTGGAAATCATGCATCGTAAAAACGCCTCAAAAGATTTGCTTGTTTTAAAAATACATGATATTGCAAAAGTAAGAAATCAATGAAGTGGACTGTGCATCATATTTTGGAATCGCTTCTTTGAAGATATTTGCACTGTAGTGGTAATCGTACTGACTTTTCTCGCTTTATGTTTTGCCACTGGGCGAATTTTCGTGAAATGGACCGATATTCATCTTAATAGCCTCAATGTATATACTATATGCTATATGCTTGGCCCCCTCTTTGCCTCCCTGTTTTTATGCTGACAGTAAAATACCTTTTTAAAGGTATATCAACAAAATACTCAGTTAGGGCTTCTAAGCAATACACAGATGACTTCAAATCAAGTGAATACAGCCCGCTCAACTGTCGAATGAAACGTATAAATGATACAGTTAATTTAATAGATGGCCCTATAGCTCCATGCACTCGCCAGCCGACCTGCTTTCATAACACAGCGTATCCTAAAGTTTGCCAAAGTCGTGGGAGACCTCTTTTATAGCTCTGACAATAAGGCCCTCAAATTCTTCGTAGGAAGTAATGCCCCCTGGTAACTTTAATCTTAACCCACAAGTGGAAGTCATGGGAAACCAACGTGACTTTGGATCAAATAATATTTCAAAAATTGATGTCCATACTTTTGGGAAATCCCAAAACTGGAATATTGTCCTCAGCTATGATGAAAATTAACAGCTGAGGAAGAAGGCATTCTGGATCGGACCACTCCAGGTTGGCTAAAAACTCTTCCCACCATAAAACGGTGGCTTCCTCCCCCTCTTGTGCTTGATTGTTTTTGTTGCTGCCAGTTTCAGAATAGTTTATTGTTAACAATCTCCTGAAAGATGCCACAGTTAGAAGGTAAGGTGCAAAAGAAAACAATTCCTTTGGAGAAGCTGGATTCTCTTTAACATATTTTAGAAGGCCTTCAAGAAACTGGTCTAAAGCTGCCTTATTCCGGTAAATAACTATACTTTTACATAATAGTAACTCTAGAGCATGCATTTTACTACAATTTCAATAATTTTGCTGATTCCACACATGATAAGGAATTCTAATTCCTCACGCACAGCTTGCTGGAATTGGTTGTCATCAGCTGCTGCTTATATCTGCCAAAAAACAAAAATGCATGTAAGGTTGTGAGAGCAGACAAAACGATCCTTTTTACATGTGTGCTTACAACACGATACGAGGAAAAAGGGGCGTGATGTCGTGATAACACATTTCATCAAGATTAACCCAGAGTCACTTTTGAAAGAGCGGCCACTTTACTACTAAACTAGAAATACGTGACTCGCAGAACCTCGCGAAGCTGGGGCACGGGTGCACCACAAAACTGATTGATGGGGGTCGGGAGAGGATAGAATTTCGGTTTAACTGGAGGTGTGGATGGGTGGCCACAATGGTCCCGAATTGTGAGTTAAGATCAACATTCTGGTTCCCAGTCGTTTCCATGTAACTTGCATCCAATCCTCTGTCATGTATAAGAAAATACGTTCAGCCCCCACCCCACCACCCCCCCTTCTCTTCATTCTGACATAAGGTAAATTGCTCTCTAGAGAGGATGTATATAGTATTGCTGTGGACCTGTTGTCAGGGCCAATGTGTGGTGTTTCTGTTTATTTTGGTTGGGTGAGAGTATAGGTTTATCAGAAATGCAGTTCAAATTCCAACTTGGAACTTGTTATCTCCAAAACATTTACCCAGCCATTTCCTTTAGATTCTGTTGTACAGCTTTTGTTCTATTTACTGGGTATTGACAAGTGTCAATAGCTAACACAATTCATTATTTCCCTTGAATGGTTGAGATACTGTAGCAGGAGTCTACTACTGCTGAAGAGTGATGCAGTGTATTAAAAAAAATTATCCATTTTTACCCAAAAATTGAAATAAGAATAATACAGAATAATGGCAAGCAAAGCACAGAGTTTCATATTGATGTGGTAGCATGTTTATTCATTCCCCCCAACACACTATAAAAATTGGATTAGATAATTGTCACAATAAAATAATAAGTTAACCCTTGAATCCCCAGTTACCAGCATCTCCCTACAATAGCAATGCTTTAATTAGGTCATCAGAATTAAGGAATTGATCACCAAACATGAATAGTGTTAATTTCAGTAGAAAGAAGTTCTCTGCACTAGTACTACAAGAAATGTATAAAGACCAGTAAGGAGAATTTGCAGGCTTACATTGGGGCTTAGGGAGGTCAGTTGGTATGGAAAGCAAGAGTAGCTAATTAAGGGAAAGGGTGAATGTAGATTATAGCCTGTGAAACCTTCAGAAGTAAGTAAACTTTCACATAGACAGATCATGCTGAAGGTGATCAGGATCTCAATTCCCCTGATTTTGGTGCTTGCTTGTGCACTGCGAGGAGACCTGTGATGCTGGTCACTGTATGTAGCATGAAATTATTGTCAATAATTAATGTTAAGCAGTAATTTTTGTTTCACATCAAATACATGCATGTATGTTCCTATACCCGCTACACAATTTAAAGTGGTAATTGCTGGGCAGAGCAGTACTTGTGAGTGCATTTCCAAACCAAATTGTGAACAGAAATTGTCCTTTCTGATCCATCTGAATATTATTTTTAAACTATTAATAGGGTCAATATCCATAACGGAAAACATAAACTTTTATAAATTCTTACTGATCCAATATGAATTATTTCTTTCAAATATTTTTCGGGAACGTCCTAAACTTAGAATTTGAATTCTTTTTACTGCTCATACACAAATATGCAAATTGTTGTGGGAACTGAAACCTATTTTGTGAAATAATTTCATTTCTCTTGTGTAATCTGTAATTTTGATCATACTTGGAAAAGTAATTACATGTTGATAATAATTACTAGTACATCAAGAGTAAAGATAATGGTAGAGAGAGGAAATAGTTTTGAGCCAACCTGTTCAGTCACCGCCCGTTGGAAAGGTAAATTTCTAGCAAAAGTATTTTGATGATCTTGCATTTTTTGTCGCCTCTCGTTGCTTCTATAACAAAATCCTTTTGTCGAAGCACTACTAGTCGGTGTCGCCGGTCCTGATCGGTTTCAGCACACATTTTCTCGAAGAGTTTGTAGCCGCTGAGTTCATTGTCATTATTCAATCGGTGTGACTGAGTTATAATTTCGAAGACCTTGTATCGCGCGATTCTGGCGTTGTTGGGGAATCTCGTTTTGTGGCAGCGCTGTGCTATCAAGCTAAATTTAAGCTACGTTGTGTATGTTCCAAGATTTCTCGCCTGTAATATTCCAGTCTCCTGTTTGTGTCCTGCTGACGGCTTTAGTCTTGCTAGGCTATTACCGGTAAACGATGTTCTCCTACCCGTGCTTTCTTGTCGTCGACTCTTTCGCCTTCGTTGCTCGCGCTGAATTTCAAGTCGGCATTCACGCTCAGTTTCAGTTGTAAATCTACCCCGGAATGGATTTTGAGCCACTTGTTAAACCAGGGGTTGCTGTCAATTACTTGTTCACAGAAGATGAATAAAAATATCAGCACGTAAATGTACGTAGCGAAGCAGGCAAGAAATGAAGAAACACACCGAAGAAACATGAGAGTGCGCAACTGTCAGCGGTCGCGATTTGGTTTTGTTGCTAGGCAACTGTGCGGACACCATCGAAATATATACGGGCAGATCGAGATTTGTTCGCCCTTAGCAATCCTCGCGCGATCCCCACGCGACAAATTTATAAACCTCGCTACGCTCGGAGGGCCTTCGGCCCTCCTCGCTTCGCGAGGAATGATAAAATTTCGCAATTTCCGAAAATCGACAAGGACTTTGAGTAAAGGTGGGCTTTCAGCATGCCAATATGACTGTCCCTTGGTCCTTTTCATTTCCTTTGGTGTGGACAGTTTTCTTGCCCATGGTGTTGATTGTGATTTGGTGCATGTCAAAAGTGAGTGGTGTTTCATTCACATTCGTCACAAGGTGCAATGGGGGCCTGTGTTCATTATGGCAATCAATACCCTGGAACCAGAGGTTTCTCATAATTTTTCTCCACCAAATGAAGCTGTGAAGCAGCAAGAAAGAAAAACCTCTTGTTACCTTGGACTTGAATCTCTTTTTCATGCAGATGCCAACTGACAAAAGTGTCAAATTGGTAATTAAAAAGTGTCCAATGGCAATTAAGCAATCACATGCGTATCGGGTGCAATTTTTTTTGGCAGGGAAGACCTGTCATTGGAGATTAACGATACAGTGGGATTATCCCAGTTAGTGTGCCAGAAGTGTCAGCAAGATGTTATGAAGTTTTCTAGAGTGTTGGAGCTAGGAAAAGAATTGATATTATTCCAGGATTAATATAACAAGGCTTTACACGATCAGCTGGCAGAATACCATTTAAAACAACAAAAGCACTGCACCAAGCAATCACCTGTGTCAAGTCTCAACCGACAGGAAAAGAAATCAGCTTCTTCATTGTCTAAGCCTGTTAGAAGAATGCTAATCCCAAAGAAAAGTACTGAAAAGGAAAGCTTTGCAGCACTTCGCTTCTGTGAAACTTTCTTTTGATGCTAGCCTGGGCCCAGTTGCATAAAGCAACTTAAGATTAAGTGGGAATTTCTGCAACCATTCCCTGTGTTCCGGAGAATTTTCCTGCACGCTATTGTGGATAAATTGGTCAAAGGTAGATAGAAACACAATCACGGTGTGCAAACATCCTCCGGAAAACAGGGAACAGTTGCAGAAATTCCTACTTAATTGTAAAGTGCTACTAGGATGAAAATTTCTTGTTTTGTTTTCAACTTTTTTAAACTTCAAACTGTTCAATAGACCAATGGTGGCAAACTATGATAGGGACAGATGTTCCAGAATGGTGTTGGAAGAAGAAATTTCGTGTGCCTAAGGAGCGTTTTTATGAACTAGCTGACGAGCTGCATCCCTTCATTGGTCCACATCCAGACTCTCCTAATCGTAGGGCCCTGAGTGTGGAGAAACGTCTGGCAATAACACTTTATTATCTGAAAGACGCGGGCTGTTTGTGGATGACAGCCAATGCCTTTGGGATTCATCAGTGCACAGCATCAAAGCACATACACTCCATGTGCGAGGCGATCAACACAAAGTTGGGACCTAAGTATTAACACTTGCCAAGGGACAATGAAGAAATGCAACGCAAAGTTTCAGAATTTGAGACGAGATTTGGGATGACCCAGGCATATGGTTGCATTCATGGTACACACCTACCTCTTAAGCGACCACCCCAAAATTCTCAAGATTATTTTTGTAACAAGCAGTATTTCTCTCTCAACATTCAGGCCATATGTGATAGTAGAGGGTACTTCATGGATGTCAAGTGCAAATGGACTGGATCAGTACATGATGCCAAAGTGTTTGCAAATTCCACCGTCAGCCACAAAATGAATGCTGGAGAACTTCCCAAAACATTTATTACCCTTTTACCAGGCTACGAGGCTATTCCTAACTATTTGGTTGGAGATCCAGCCTATCCCTTAACACCTTTCTGCATAAAGGAGTACCAGACATGTACCACAAACGGGAAGTTGTTTTTAACAACATGCCTCGCTCAGCACAAAATCAAGTGGAGTCAACATTCTTGACCCTTGGGTTGGGTTTTTGAATGGTGTTGCTGTTCCCAGGGAAAGGAATTTCATGTATATTTGATTGAAAATATTTGCCCGTGGGTAAAATTGATAGGTGCATTGTATCAATAATGCCGGCAAAGGTGTGATGGCTTTTAATTAGTTCCATTATCATACAGATCAACCATCCAATCAGAATTTGAGGATAAGAACCCAACCAACTTTAACTTGTGACCAATCGATTGGTTTCAAGGAAACCGTCATTGAATTTGGACTGGATAACCAGTTTCAACAGTGGCCCCAGTTGTTAGGTGCATGCACATTGTGTGGTTCCATAAATTAACCATACCCCCACCACAGAGGGTCATTGGAAATTCTGAGTGGGTTGGGGGGGGGCTTAAATAGGCCAAAATTTTTAAAGGAATGTATGAGCCTAAACTGGAATTTCTGAGGGCTGGGGGGGGGTCAAACCAAAAAACCCTCTGTGGAGGGAGTATGGATATTTTCTGGAACAACACTTTCTAATACTATTAATTTACACTCCAAACACTCCAAATTCTAGTCTTTTTGCTTAACCCTTTAAGCAAAAAGACTAGTAGCAGAAAGACTTAAAAATAGCGAACACAAGTCATAAAACTACTGTGGTTCCTGCTACACCAGAAAACATGATCCAAGCTTCTTTTATCAAACATTTATTAAGTACTGGTGATACCAGTTTAATTTCCTTTTAAATAAAGGAAGTAAAATCCAAACTTAACGGTTGTAGAGTAAAAATGGTAATAGGGTCAGTGTGCAGTTAACAGAAACCAGAGTAATTTTTTAATGTTATGCTTACGAAAAAAGATTATGTTGTTGTTCATCCCAGTTTGAACCTATCAAGAAACCGAACAATATAAACCCTAAGGTTTGGGGTGGGGGACGCAGATGTAGGGCATGTGAATGGCTTTTTGAATAATTTTTTTTAGCAAATTGCACTCCCTGGAGCAAAACATGGCTCAAATAAGGCCACATCTTTAATAATATTAATTGTTTTTTTGATGGGGATAGAACAATATTAAATTGTTATTCAATAATTAGTATTGATCAAACAGTAAACAAACACCCTACATCTGCTCAAGGTTGCCATCACCACGTGCTTTAAACATCGATAGGTGCGTAACTTTAGGTTGTAAATTATACTTTTGTAGTTCAGCCAGGAGTAACAATTTGACATTTTTAGTAAACTTAACAAAAAAAAAAACAACAACAACAAACAAACTGTGCATTTAACTCAACAAAGTAACAGTTCTTTACAAGGAATGGAAATGCTTGTTGCCATTGTTATCCATCCCATTTTGGCTACTCTCATATGTGTAGGCTTGCTCTTGGTATGATATGTTAGGCTGGGTGTAACCTGTGGGATGTACTGGGCCATAACCTGGAATGTCATTAGATTGGTGGTAAGGACGATATTCGTAAGGTGGCTGGTCAGGGTTGTTGACCATGGCCCTTGCAAGAAACTCAAATGATCGAGTGAACCCCTGGGCTACCTGTAGCATTGACATGCTCATTTGCTGCATCGACTGAGCAAAAGTTTTGTTGGACTGCCGAATTGCGTCAGCTATATCTTTCTTGAACTGGGAGTCCTCTTTTGATTCATTCATCAACAGCTGGTCTCTCTGTGATGCACTTAATTGATGCTCGAGATGTTTCCTTTTATTATCAGTTAAATTTGGTACAGGATTGGGAGGGACCCTTTTTCCCCTTTGAGACCTTTTCCTGTTGGAGCCCTTTTTTCCACTACTGTCACTAGTACAACTATCACGGTCAGAGGAGCCTTTATCGCAATCAGATTGACTAGCACTTGATTTTGTGTGATCCTCAATACCAGGATCAATAACACTTGAAACACTTGAAAGTGGTACATCTGACTCAGTCTTACTTTCATTGTCATCACTGAAATCATCGGTACTTACACCACACGACAGGGGCTTTGTAGACCTCCACCCCATATGTTCTTTAGCTGATCAAAAAATTCCAACGCGATTTTGTCACTCCTGCTCCTAGAACCAGTAGTGACTGCAGTTGTAAAATTTTGGCGTTTCCTTTAACTCTTCTTGAACGCGAGTATATCCTTTTTTGATTACTTTCTCGTTTTTCTGCCTCCTCTGTGTATCGGCCATTTCTTGTTTGTCGACCTGGTCTGGCGCTGGCAATGGTGTAATGGTGGGTGGCCCAAAGAAAGTCGGTTCACCTTCATATATCTGAGCCATCGCTTCCCGAACATCTTCATACATCTTTACCTTATCGGCATTTAAGTCAATGGTGTTCCATTCCATTTTCGATTTGTAATTAGCCAAGCAGCATATAAGATTTTCGATTTTATCTCCTTTATTCCACTGGAACCTCGAGGGCGCCATCTTTTTTTGTTGAAAACGCAATCACTGCGCATGCACAAGCTCACGTTTCAGCCCGTGCTGAAATTTCAATGCAATTACATGAGGTTTTTCAGCCCGGGCTGAAATTTCAATGCAATTACATGAGGTTTTTCAGCCCGGGCTGAAACTCTCTGCATGTAATCGCAAACGCCTTTTTAAGAAGATTTGTTCAGGAAGCTGAGCTGAAATCTGAGCCCGGCTAGCTGGCCTGAAATTTCAGCCCGGGCTGAAATTCGCCATGTAATCGGCCCCTTACCCCTTACATAGGCTTTAGTTTAATTAAGCTAAAGCTTAAGCTTCGAATCGGATCATGAAACCAGTGCGTAATTTGTTTATCGTTTATGTGAGATAAATAGTACCTTGGCTCCAGAGGGTAAATATCTAGAGCAAAATAGACCACGTCAACAGCAGTAAGCCTATCATTCACTTCATTTGTGCCGCTCGCGGATATTCTAATATTTGAAAAAAGCAAGTTCAGGCAGCCATATCTTTTTCTCTGTATCACTTGATTTCTTTTGTGGAGAAAGAATGTAAACAGAAAAAAACGTCTGGGGTCAGGAGCAGCTATGCAGGCTGAAACATCTTCGAGATTAGAGATAAAAATTTAGAGGTTTTTCTTTATTTTTCTCCACTTTAAAAACAAAGATGTATCAATTTTCATTTTGGAGCAAAGTTTGCATGAAATAATCTTCAGCTGCTTTTTTGCGGGAAAACGTTCACTGTGAAGCTCGTGGATAATATTTCATAAAAGAACTAGCATTTAGAATTCGGGGAGTTGTATGCTGCTGTAAACTCGATTTATAGCATGAAAGCAGAGGAGGTTGGTCACCATTTACGTGACATTTTCGTCCAATCAGATTCTTCCCTCAACATGCTAATGGCGAACCGTGAAAATATTCCAAGCGTGAGGATACTGGCAGTAATTCTGAGTTTTATGATTTTTATAACGAATCGATTCAAAAGTCACAGGAATGGTTAGCCTTGAAGATATTCTTTCTTGGGAAGTCGTCATTTTAAAGGTAAGGTTGCTTTCAATCCATATTTTGATAGTGTTGTGATTAACTACCGATCAGCGCTTGTTGGTTTCACATGTCCGAGGTGTGATGTTTTCAAATAGCTTTTATAGCTTTCACCTTTGCTTCTTTCTTGTATTTTTTACATTTCCTTGTAGTTTGATTATTAGGCTTTGAATTAGAGTGGTTGCCCCCACTCGCCCCCGCAATCGTTTTCGAGATATTTGACATTGAAAACTTGTAATTTTCACTTGCGTCGAGTAAACGCCGGAAATTGCGCGATCGAAGTGTCGTGTTTCGCAGGATTCCTAGTGGAACCAAAACAACACGTTTCGCTGTTTTTTCTAATGCCTTTTCAGACCGTGTTATAGTTTTATTCTATCCTGATCGATTTTTTGATTTTTTTACGCAGGTTTTGTTATGAGCAATCCCGGAAAGCGGGCAAATGCTCCACCGAGCGGCGATACTCCTGGCAAAAGACCACCAAAGAAATCATGTAATCAGCCCTCGAAGTCAAGAAAAAATTTGTTCCAGTCGGAATTCAAGCCACCGGTGTGTAATGCGTTTCACGTAGTGCTTTTCGTTACCTTTTAATCTGTGTTTGATAGAATATTTTCTAAACGCAAGTATCTGATCCGATTTTAACCGAAAAATAACCAATTTGAGAGCAAGTGGGCAGAATGGACTGAGTCAGAAATCTGTGCCTTGATCGAGTTTATTGCCCTGTATCATTCACCTGAAGACGAGAGTAGAAATGCCTGGCCCACACATAGACAGGAGGACTTTTGGGAGAGATGTGCAGAAGCTGTGATGCAATGCAGTGGAAACAGAAAAAGAGGCTGTAAGTGTGAATTATTGTTTTGAAATTGTCTTTGAACTACAGAATACAGTTATTTGCATTAAATTTAATAAGAATAGCATCAGTCAATCGTTTAATAATAAAGCAATCATTTGCAATCACTTATATATGTCATAAATATGACATTGTGTAAAATTTGGATATGAATAAGGCTTCACAGTGTTCTGGGCAGGTACACGATGTTGTGTTGTCCCATTTTTGTACTGTACATATCCTTTGTCACATAGGTTCTTGTTTGTCACTTTGTCACTTTGTCACTTTGTCATGCTCTGGTAAATGATTTCATTTTTTGCTTCTTATTTTTAGGGCAAGCTTGTCGAGACAAAGTGCGACGGTATTTGAAAGTGAATTTTCAAAATATAAGTGATGCCGAGGAGGCCTACAACATCAATTACTTTCAAGATGATGAGCTATTTAAAACACAGCAAGATGTAACAAGCACACCGGTATCCTCCAGCCAAGTACGAGGTGATACACTTGGGTCTCCAATGCTAGCATTTTCACCTTTGAAAAACACAGAGGATAGGAAACTTCCTGGTTCAATCCTTGATGTTGTGTCTTCTGGTTTTGTGGAATTAACGAAAAGACAGCGTCAGCAACTCCTGGTGCATCTGTTCCACAAATGGCTAAAGTTAGATGTGCACGAAGAATTGAAGAGCACTTATGTGCCCCATGATTTCTTGCCTCTCCTATCAAGTGCAGTGAGGGTACTCTTTGTTAATGAAAAAAACAATCTTCTTTATGACGCTGCTCGCTGCTTCGGAGTGATGCGCCCTGGGGAAGATTGCCCGAGGATGCCACTATCCCGAATGCCTTTTGGGCTTATTTCACATAATTTGAGGTTTTTTGCCTCAGATAATGTATCAAATCTGGAAACACCCCCTGACTACAAGTCTTGGTACCAGTCAATGTATACTTTGTTTGGCAACAAATGGGCTGCCCTGCACAATGGACCAATGTGGTCTTACATTGGTAACAATCCTAATGAGGTGGAATCAGAACCATCTGCTGACCAGCAGTCAGATATCCTAACACAGGCCTTGCAGGAAACATTTGAATGCAACTCTGAATTGCTGCAGGAACTAGTCACTGAAAAAACTAACTAGTCAAAAAAAATTAACTGAGATCAAAAATTTACTGCAACATATATGTGGGCATTTCTATTGATAGGATATTTGGATTATTATCTTAAAACTATCTAAAATGAAGGAATAGAATTCAATGATGCAGCATGTAGCAATGGCTGATGCAAAGATGCTTGTCTGTTGTACTTGTATATGCAGGGTTAATATTAACCACACTGTTGAAACCTTTTGCTTTCACATCCTCAAGTTGTTCTCTGTTTATATAGATATTCCTTTATTTATACAAATAATAAAATAGATATACAAGTGTAACCAATCTCTCTTTCAGATCTCAGCATTAAAGCACTTGCACTCAATTTACCCAACTGCTCGTTGGTGGATTAAAGCAGACGGAACTGATATTCAGGTTGGTCTTCGGGAGTCAATGAAGAATGAATGGTCAGGGGACATTGACTGGGGAGACGGAGATCTCCAACGGAGACATGGAGACTACATCAAATACCTCCAGTTTGTAGATGGCATAGGAGTTAAACAGAGAAGGGCCTATGCCTGCATAAAGGCTGACCTGGAGAAGCAGTTGCAAAATGTGCGGGAGGAGAACGAGTTCCTGGTTGCAGGACATGCCAAGGCAAGGGACTGCTATGAAAGCAGACGGAAGTTGTTGAACGTGTCTGAGGAATCTCTCTTTGCCCTGGCTTGGGATGTGGAGGGGTATTCAAAATTGATGGACAAAAATGGAGCAATCAGAGAATGCATCAGCACGATTATAGCTGAGATTGATGGTCCAGCCGGTGAGAGGGGAAATATCCCAGCTGATGTATCTGCACTCAAGAAAGAGCTGCCTCCCTACATCAAGGGTGTAAACACCAAGAAAAGAGAAGCAGCCTCACACTTACTTCTCTTCATGATAAGCGATGAGCTCCGAAGTTACAAGCCCTATGCTGTGCCAGTACGTGTGATTAAATATAAGAGCATTACAGATGCTAAGATAAGAGAGTTAAAGGAAGAGTTGCGAAAGGCCATGAGGGACTGTGGCATGACTACCGTGGGTGCGTAAACTGTCTTTAGACAGCTTTATATATCTTGTTATGAAAAATACATAGATTTGAATTTTCAGTTCATATATAACAAAAGTAAAATGACTTAAGGATTCAGTGTACTAATTAACTTTTTTGTCTCAAGAGAGACTGTATTCAGAGGCATAGCTGGGTAATGGGGTCTAAGTGTTAAGAATGTGGCATAAATACAATAGACACCTGCATATTAGAACAAGTTGAGAATTTATTGTATGCTATAAGGTGGATTAAATATTGTGTCACAATAATCAGCATTAAATTGTAAGGTCATTTAAAAAAAAGATCAGACTGATTTCTTAGTAAATACCTGCTGAAAAAGAACTGATCAACCTGATCCTCTAAATTAATTATTGGTTCTGATATGCAGGTGGATACTGTAGCACTGCACGTGTAAAATGTCTTACAGTTGCATGTATTTTGTCTTTACACAGGGTTTGTGACCGATGGTGAGTTCAACTCCTTGCGAACTCAGGGAACAAACAGACCAGTGTCCATTATTCAATTGATCATGGATTCAAAATCAGAGGCAAGGTCAACAGCATCCAAGCAAATAGAGTCATTCCTGAAACCAACACGGAGGGGTAAAAATCCTTTTCATTTGTTAATAAAAAACCTTCATGTGATATTTTTTTTTCGGATTTCTTTTGCGGTCTTGACAACAACAAAAAATCTGAGATGGGATTTAAATCCACGATCCTTTAAATGTTATTTACTATCTTTGTTACTCACTTTGGAGGTTGGTCCTGACAACATCAACATTAATAATTGAATAGTAATTATCATTAATAATGTATTGCCCTGCTTATTTCATTTAAGGTGATCAGATTCAACCAGCGCAGCATCATCCAGCAGTTCCTATTGGAGATGTGGTTTGGCTGGCAGAATGCTTAGAAGAAGGACACTCCTTCCATGATTCCATCAAACTGCTTCGACAGAGACAATTTCCTGATAATTATGATCCGCATCCTTGGGTAACAGGTGAGATTATCGTTCAGTGATTTTATTGATCAGTTCAATAATCTTTTTTTTAACTTGAAATGTTAGCATCAGGTGAATGTTGTAGTTGTTGAACTGTTATATCAATAAATCATAGCTTTTTTTTTTGCTGAAATGCATGCTGATGGCGATGAGATTGTAAGCCCCTTTACAATATTGTTTCCAGTAAGTTCCATCTTAAGTATGAGGCCAATCAGTAAACTCGTAACTTCTTGACCTACAGGAAAAACTGAGACAAAATCAGACTCTCTGAAATCCCTTATGGCCATCTACCTGTTCAGGAAGAAAGTAAATGATTACACAGCACAGGGTGTAAATTTCAAAGGACATCTCTATGTTCCTGAAGTGGACGAGGAAGGTGAGGCAATTGAAAGGTTTAATTGATTCTTAGTTTTTTTTGTTCATGTTGAAAGCTTATTTTTTGATTAGTTTTTCTTTTTTTTTTTATTTGTTATCAATTTTACTAGAAATAGTGCTCATTAAATTCAATATGTAATTATAATTATTATTTTTTAAAGTGACAAATGATCATTGCAGTGAATTTCCAATTTAAGCAATTGGGATAAAGAAGGCAGAAATAAACTGCAATGATTATTTATCACTTGCATTTACATCCGCAGGTCATATATGAATCATTTCATATATACATTACATTATTATTATCATTATTATTATTTTTATTATTAGGTGAGCCCCAGCATGAAAGGGAGGATCACAATCATGTTCTTAAGAGGATTGCTGGTTGCCTAAGGATGGGCCAGTTCCCAAATGTTGACTTGACAGCATTTGTTGAAGCAATGCATTCCCCAGACACTGGTCTGACCTATACGGCATTGACTGGAAAGAGAAAGCAGAGTGTGCCTGATGCTGAAAAGTTGTTGTCCTCTGCTGTTGCAAAGTGGTGCAAGGAGAATGGTTTTCCCGAGGAAGGACGAGTGGCAGAGGTCATAGCGAACTGGCACAATTAAGGCAAGTAATGGCAGAGGGCTCAATTAAGAAACCAGGAGAAAGTACAATCTTGCCATGTTGGAATTCATTCTGGAGGATTGGATGCCTTACTTCAAGGATCAGGAAGAGAGGGACTATTCCAGACTTGATCCAAACAGGTTTGCCAAGGTTTTCTCAGAGATTGAAATGTAAATGAAAATACTTGTTCAGAGACCATGTTTTGTGATCAATTACCATTAAAAGTCTTGATTACTGTTGGGTTTAACTGTCCCAAACAAATCATTATTACATGTATATTGCTCAACTTTTTAAAGGCACAGGAATAGGAAGGTACCTAAAAATGGAATTCTTTAACTTTGATACATTTAAAAATGCCACTCATTTAACAAAATGTTACTCTCAAAAGGCCAATTCACATTAAAGATCCTACACTAAAACACAAGGTAAAAGAAGGGGTAAATTGTCAGCTACTGTGTTTGGGCTCAAGATATTAATAATCAATCAAGAGAAAGGAATGTTCACCAAAGGTTAACTTTGATCCTTTCACAAATTCTCTCAACCAACAACAAGTAAAAGTATACCATGTAGTATGGAGAATGTGTTTGTGGTTATTGGGGCATAAACAGAAAAGTTACAGTTGTTCAGTATGTCACAATTTACAATGACCATGCTACATTTTTTTCGCCCACTTCTCTACAGGCCTATCAAAGGTATTCAAGGGATGACACGCGAAGTCATTGTGGCCATAACTACAAATATTGAGAGCCAAGAGTTCAGGCGTCGTTATGGAGAAGAGAAAGGGCTCCCACCTGAACACCCCATAGCTGGGTCTACAGATGATGTCGAAGCAATTTTTGCCTTTTTGCATGAATTATTAGGTCTAATATTTGATAAAAGGGCCTTTCATGATGCCTTTCCAA
This sequence comes from Siderastrea radians, assembly GCA_964017195.1. NCBI lineage: Eukaryota > Metazoa > Cnidaria > Anthozoa > Scleractinia > Rhizangiidae > Siderastrea > Siderastrea radians. Next base: position 33,878,899 of record OZ024893.1, on the reverse strand, counting down.
AGGTCATGCTTGAGTACACAAAGAAGTGTGACCCAGACCTCCCATTTTACCATTACACTGGGGGCAATGAGCGATACAACCCTGGCTGCCTACCATCCTTCAACAGACCGTCAGGCAGCAGATTAGAGCGGCTTGATCGTGTGATCATTTCAAGAAGATCAGACCCTGGTGTGTTTATGTATGACCGCACTTCAATTCTACAGACAGGCCAGCTAACAGCCCGTGCAGCTCATTTTAAGCCAGCAGAATGTCTTCCCCCAGCACCACCTCCCACACTTGCATCTTGAAAGCGAATGTATATCTAAAAAATTACCTTGTTACATAGTTGAGCCCCCCTATCAAGCAGTCACTCTTGTGGAATTGGCAAGTGGCCTCTTTATTGAACTTGGCCACTTACTAGAGAATTTGCCAGGAATTTTATGATACATGCCACCGTGTACATGAAGAAACATCACTTCATTTTAGTGCCAGTTGAATTTCATCAAGTTGATGATAAGTGTGTGTTTAGATGATTTTGTCTGTCAACACTTCTAACTCACAAAACAGTGGAGGTATTAATTATACTGGCCATCTACGTTGGATTTTAATGAATGGCAGCTAAGAATAGCAGTGGCTGCTTAATAAGGGGGTCAACTATTTCCAAAAAAGGTGTCATTTACAACTACGAAAAGAGAAGCCATTTGACATGTCAATCAAAGTTTTGTTTATTTCATGGGGTAATGATTCTGTAGAATGATACATGTACTTTTAAAAAAGCTCTCTGTTTTTGTCACCTAACAGATGTAACCATTCTGAAGCAAGTGAACATTTATTAAAAAAGTGCATTGTTAAAGTGACCATGGCAAAATAAGCTTTTATTCTAACCCACCAGTTGTGAAGCTTTGCTACTTTGCTTTTTGGGCAACTGTTCATTTTTCGAACAATCTTTCAATTCTCAGGCAATATCCCAGGGGGGGGGGGTACTCCGGGATCAAAGTGACAGGGATGATTGAATGGAGGCAAACCTCAGGACCCAAAAAAATCCCTAAGTCTTCCGACATTACCCACAGGCACTTTAGTTTGATTTTAATACCCAAAAAATCCTCTATTTAAATCAAGTCACCCAAAAAAATACTTGCCAAATTCTCCTACCCCCAAAAAATCCCGAAATCGAAAATTTCGACCCAAAAAAATCCTTCGCACATCTCTGTCACTTAGATCCCGGAGTACCCACCCTGGGGGCATTATACCATCTCCCTGAAGAGGTTTATTTACTAAATAGTAGCATTTGTCAAAAGAGAGATACTAAAATAGTCATAATAGAAACACAACTGTTATTGAGAAACCACAACACGAGAACTCAGATATGCCAACAATTGTTATCACACTAGCAACTTATGGACAAGATTCACCACATATATCATATTATAATTAATGTCAACTTTTTTCAGTTCAAGGTTACTGACTGATGAAAAAAGTATCTTCAATTGCAAACAACTGCTTAAAAAATGAGGGTGCATAAAAAGCAACTACTCATGAACTACTGTATGCCACTGAAACTTGAACTGAATTTGGAAAAAACTCTTCGACTAGCGTGATATAATTAACATGATTACAAAACAAATTGCATAAAATATGCTCAACGGGAGAAAAAAATTGATAATCAACAAAAGGTATAATACATAGCTGAATATCATTATGGTCAGTCTATTTAGAGTTTCTGGTTCAAAAAGGTTGAACAAAAACTAACAATAAAACTAAAAACAAACTATAAAATACTTTGTTTTTGCTTGTAATTAAATTAGATACTTCCACAGAAAATTCCCATACCCACTTAAGAAACAGTCAAAAGCCATTGTAGGAAGCCTCACTTTCTACAGGATTGGATAGGAACACTTAGGACTTGGAATCACAAAACAATGTGGTATAAAAAAGGTATGGGTATTTTCCAGGAAACTGATCTACCTGGTACTGTAGCACCTTCGAATTACAAACTTATCCCATGCACCTTTTCTTGTAATTAATAATTTTGGGTAATGTCCCATCCTTGCAAAATACACCCTTAGCACAATATGCTCCACTGACACATCAACTATCTTGTTGAGTGCCAGTAGAGGATGAATGTATTTAGTTAACTCACTGGCAATGTAGCCGGCATGGTAATAGCCGGTACCATGGTCAATGTCAATGGCTATAGCATTCTTATCTTTCTCGTCAGTTGGCTCAGGCCTTAATCGAGCATCAAGTTTTTTCACTCTTGATTTTCTGGCTGCAACTTTCGAAAATTCTTGGCGCTCCTTTTCATGCGCAGCTCCAATGCATTTAAATGCAAGAGTGTGAGTGATGTCAGCACCTTCGTCATCACTGTCCTCCTCCTCCTCCTCCTCCTCCTCCTCCTCCTCCTCGCTGTCCTCCTCTTCCCAAGGCAAGTCCAGTTCAGAACCATTTTCCGACCCATACCAATCGTCTGAAAGTAAAGAGAAAAGGGAAATGTTATTTTTGAAGGACAGAAATAGGCAAGTATTTAATATTAGGATGGCCCTATTCTCCCAGAGGAGACTTGGGATCCAGATGATGTCTGTGATGATTTAATATTAGGATTTCTGACAGTTTACTGATGAAACCAAAACAAGGACTCAGAATAGATTCTTACCATCATCATTATCTTCTCCTAAATTCACCAAAACATCGTTTGACATTGGGAAACTTGAGCAGTTACACCCAAGCCCTTTCTTAACTTTCTCAAGATCCAACAAAGGTGCCTCTGGAAGCGTTTCTGTTGGTGGTAGCAGTGGCTTTTCTGCTGAAGCCTTTTCAGTCAAATCTTCCACGATACAAAAATCCCAAAGCAAAAGGATGCTTTTCTCCCTGCTTTCATCCGGTAGAAACTATATGGGCGAAGAAAAAAAGCGAAAAGACACTGTTAAGATGATACCATGAGCTTACATAAGAATGCAAAAGGGTTCGAACATCAAAGAGTGCCAGCTTTACGAAAGGAAACAAACACGTTGTCTGGGGTAATGAGGATCTCTTGGCAGTTGCCTTTTGAGTTAAAACTTACGTGAAGAATTTTACATCAAATCGGCTGACGACGCTTGCCTGATTGTAGCACGCCATAATGTGTGATTTATGCTTACAATGTGCATGGCATGCAAACGTGTGATATGCCTGCTGAATTACAACGCTAATATTATATTTGAGTGGCTAGCTAAAAGCAACATAAACAAAGCATACCTCGAATACTACACTGGACTGCACGTCAGCGACCACAGGCGATTTATGTCCATCCAATTTTGCGAGGAGTTCTCTGCTAAGAGGCAGAATGCACATTCGCCTTTCCGATGGCGAATCCAAAAAACTAAAATGCGCAAAGATACCATTTATCTCTAAAAACGGTAAACTTGGGACAGTGAAGGAAAAGGTATAACAGAAGTCGCAACAAAACAGATATATGCGACTATTACTCTTGAAAAGCCCTGCGTTCTCCGAAACTTGCGAAATGGCGTCCATTACTCTTATATCTGAGATCCGAACCCTTCGACAGTTGAGCTCAACTGAATGCAAATGAATTTTGAACCATGATGCTTTGCACGCTGCTGTCCAACCTCCCCTGGCATGAAAGTAATTACAACAGGAATCGGCATATACTCTGAGTTATAAATATTGAATTATTAGACCTGCTTTTGAGAAACATGTATGACATGTATTTAAAAATGATAAATAGTCATGTTACTTCTCTGTCTCGTATAAGTGACCTTTTTCGTTTTTCGGTTTCGTGGATGAGTGTAATCTCGAGTTGGTATTTACTGTAGTGACAATATGGTACTGTCATTTTGTAGTTGTTATCCTGAGTTGTAATTATGTAAGTGCAGTTGTTTGTAATATTGTAACTGTGCAGTAGGGTTAAGTAATTTGAAACTGCTGTGTTTTAGTGCAGAAGAACAATAAAAATGATTGAATTACAACAAAAAAATAGTCATAAAAGACTGGAATATTGCCTAGGCAATTGTTTTGAGTTATTGTCAGCATTGATGGCTTTCAAAGTATGCCAGGATTCCAAAGTCTTACGGACACAATAATTGCCCTTGTCAATTACGCGTGCATTTTCAAAGCCAATTAGATGGTTGTTTGACCAAGCGTGGTTAGCAATATTTGAGCCGTTTGCATAGTTTTTTTTAAAGATGTCTTTTGTGTTCTTTCTTTTGAGTTTGAAAGCATCTGCCAGTCTCTCCTATGTAGTTCCAGGAGCAGTCTGAGCATGGAATTTTGTAGACTACGTTTATTTGGAGATCATGGGCTGTCTAAATTTTGGAGATGGGAATTCTTGTTGGATTTGTTAATTTTTCCTCTCATCATGAAATGAAACACAAACTCAGCATGGCCTTGCCAAGGCATTGGCTTTCAACGCATCAGTGCCATGGGTGATCTCTTGGGTTTTGCCTTCGTTAGTACTGGGGAGGTTAGATGCCCGGTACAGAAGAGTCGGACTCTTCTGTACCGGGCATCTAACCTCCTCCATTTTCAAACTGCTAGTTATATTTCGAAATTCCTCAAATATCACTCACCGCTTTGCGGCAGTTTTGAATTATAACTGGTTGGTTTTTATCTCAAATATCCCCCCAAAACCATGCTATTACCTATGCTAACCTTGAGTCTGGAAAAAGAACTTATTGTTTTGGAAAAAGTCTTGAATTTTGCATCCAAAAATGTTTTTTTCGTCGCATTCTAAATTCTTCCTCAACAACAAGAAAGTGATAAGCTTGGTGGAGCAGCATAGCCCGCTGTCGTTGCAGCAAGAAAAAAAAAAGCCAAATAATAAAAGCAATTTTGAGCTTTCGAGGTTGCATGATGTAAAATAGATGTTTAAATCTTTGCCGCACTCACGCATATGCTTAAAAATACTTGGCGTGCTAATTGATTGACGGCTCTGTCACTTGAAGTATACTTAGAATTTTAAATATGAACGCTTATTAAGGTAAGTAAACATACGTGATCTCAAGTATACTTGAGGTCTTTGCATACTTAAGGTCTACTTACTAAGCTAGTATGAACCCACCTAATGTAAACAGAAAAAAACGTTTGGGGTCAGGAACAGCTATGCAGGCTGAAAAATCTTCGAGATTAGAGATAAAAATTAGGAGGTTTTTCTGTATTTTTCTCCACTTTGAAAACAAACATGTATCAATTTTCATTTTGGAGCAAAGTTTGCATGAAATAATCTTCAGCTGCTTTTTTGCGGGAAAACGTTTGCTGTGAACCTCGTGGATAATGTTTCATAAAAGAACTAGCATTTAGAATTCGGGGAGTTATATGCTGCTGTAAACTCGATTTATAGCATGAAAGTAATTACAACAGGAGTCGGCATATACTCTGAGTTATAAATATTGAATTATTAGACCTGCTTTTGAGAAACATGTATGACATGTAATCAAAAATGATAAATAGTCATGTTACCCCTCTGTCTTGTATAAGTTACCTTTTTCGTTTTTCGGTTTTGTGGATGAGTGTAATCTCGAGTTGGTATTTACTGTAGTGACAATGTGGTACTGTCATTTTGTAGTTGTTATCCTGAGTTGTAATTATGTAAGTGTAGTTGTTTGTAATATTGTAACTGTGCAGTAGGCTTAAGTAATTTGTAACTGTTGTTTTTAGTGTGGAAGAACAATAAAAATGATTGAATTACGACAACAACAACAAAAAAAGGCATAAAAGAGTGCAATATTGCCTAGGCCTTGCCTTGTGTCCCTTACAATGGTTAACTTAGAGAGTTTCTTTCTTCATTTGGCGATTGCACTTCGTAATAGACATTTTCAAATAGCATGTACATCATGTTTGCTTGTATTTGGCAGTTGAAAACAGATGTTTTCTCATGTGATTAAGTAGGAGGACCCTTCTGTAAAGCACTTTCGAGTGAACTAGGTATCCTTAATAAAGATTGTTATTATTATTATTATTGGTCGGGGTCCCACTAGCACTTGACAGCGCTATTACAATGTTGTTTTGTTTGTTGTTGCCGGTTTATTTTTTATCGTTATTTTAATACTACATCGCCGAAGAATGTTCCTGTTCCTGGCACGGGCTCTGAGAACTCGAAGAGTTAGAAGGAACCGTCGCGTTTGGGTTTACCCTCGGCTACATCTTTGGCTAAAGGAAGTGCTCAACAACAGAGCCCTTAACAGCCTTTGGAAAAGACATTTTAGAGTTTCTAGCATGGTTTCTCTGGACATTCAATGCCAAAATACACGTTTTTGACAGGCGATTCCCGTTCAAAGCATGTTGCTTTTGCCCTGTGGAGGTTAGGGTCAGGGAATTCTTATCGATCAACTGCGATAACGTTCGGCATTGGAAAGTCCTCTGCGATTAAAAGATGCCACAGTTTCAGTGAAGCACTGAACAGGAGAAAGAACGATTTCATTTGTTTACCAGCACATGAAGATGATGTCAAAGAAACTATAAACAAATTTGAGAAGTTGAATTTTCCACACGTGGTAGGTGCAATTGATGGCACGCATGTGGAAATCAAAGCGCCACTTATAAACCCAGCCGACCACTTCAACAGAAAGCAAAAATATTCCATTGTGTCACAGGCTGTGGCTGATTCGCGAATGCTATTCACTGTTGTCAGTACTGGGTGGCCTGAGGGAGCATACACGACGCTCGAGTGCTTCGTCTCAGTCGTGTTTTCAGGGAGATTGAGAATGGTATAATTCTAACCAGGCCAGTCGCAGTAATAAATGGAACAAATGTAAGGCCCTCACTTTTGGGTGATCCAGCCTATCCCCTTCGTCCCTGGCTCATGACCCCCTTCCCTACAGGAGGTGCTTTAACAGCAACACAGCAGCATTTCAACTATCGCTTATCTAAGGCACGTGTGATAATTGAATGCGCTTTTGGCAAGCTAAAAAACCGCTGGTGTTGTCTGTTAAAACAACTGGAAGAATCTACGGAATGTGTTCCCTCAAACAATCATTACCTGTTGCATTCTTCACAACATATGTATACTCATGGGTGATCAGTTGGATGAAGACGATGACGACAACGATGACAATGACAGTGATGATGATGATGATGATGATGGGGATGGATATTTAAGGGCGGATAATGCGGCCCGTAGGATAAGACAAGCTATTGCAGACTACCTTTAAACCTCAACATCTTTACGTTCTCCAACTTCACTTTATAAACTGATCAACACTGTAAAATAAGCATATTCCTAGAATTTTATTTAATCTTACGATTACAGTGAATGTGACCAAGTTTAAGTAACAAATATATATATATATATATATAACTCGTTGAAGGAAAGCGAGGACGGACAACTTCTGACGATTAAAAAGTTAAAAAATTTAATAAAAAATAAAAACGTTTCGGTCTTAGACCTTCATCAGTTACATGAAAAATTAAACTTAACAAATCTACCTAAATAAGATTACAGAACAAAACAAGACGCAAAATACAATTCAACGCTATGAGTTACGTAACCGGCGTGATTATAACAATACTAAAACGAGGATAAGTGACGCTAACATTCAAATATAAAAACAATGTAGTACAACGATTATATAACGAAAAAAGGAAAAATAAACAATACTAACAATTAAACGTAATTACAAGGTGTAGATACAGGTACAACACTAGATAAATGAACGATACAAGGCAAAAATATAACAAAAGACCGGAAATATGCTGCTATAAAAATAAATAACAAAAGATGACAGATAAGACTAAAAACTAAAAACTGCTAATTCAAAAAAGATGACATTTGCAAAGCGGCAAAAGAAAGGGCAGTCAAAAGGAAAGCAACCTACGTTTACGCAAACATGGATCATACCAAAATCCCAAATCGAGGCCTTTGGAGCCCCAAAGGGCCGATAGACAACAAAATCCCTGGGGGGGCCTTAAACAATAATGACCGTAATAAGTTCCCCGAACAGGGCCTTTGAGTATACCCAACACCTAAGAGGCTGACAAAATCCAAGAAAAGGGCCTTTGAACGGCCATATATCGCAAACAAAGAATCGCAAAAAAGAAAATTAATTATAACAAATTCTATTCCTAGAATGAAATTCTTTTCTTTTATTTAAACCATGGGGTGCCAAAGAGAATAGCTGAGCACTCCAATAAGCCTCCTTTGTAATTAAAAGCCTGTCGATCTCATCCGAGTTGTTTGGGGCCTGCACCTGATCAATACATTGAAACGAAAAATCATCTAAAATGTGTGAAGTTTTGTTGAAATGCACTGCTACTTCACAAGTTGTTTTGTTTGTGAGCATAGCAGACTTGTGATTACGAAACCTAATTCGAAAATCAGTGGTTGTAGATCCTATGTATTGCAAACGACATTTCTTGCAAGAAACCAAATAAATCACATTTTTAGAATCACAAGAAAGTCTTGAATGAATGGTGTATTTTTTGCCCGTCTGCAAGCTAAGAAATGATTTGGATTCAACAAAGAAATTTCGACAAAGATCGCATCTATTCCTTTCGCATTTGAAACAGCCATTGCTTTGTTGAATTGTTTGTCCCTCTTCGGCGGTTTTAAAACGAGATGGTGCCAATAATTCTTTAAGATTTTTTGACCTACGAAAAGATGGTATGATAGAGCCTGGAGGGAAAAGTTCTTTTAATTTGGGGTTGGATTGTAAAATCAACAAATGCTTTCTAATTATGTTGCCCACGTTCGGTAAATTTGGATTAAATGTCAATACGAATGGAAATAATTTCTTCGCTTCTTTTCCACGTGTCCTGAGTAAATCATTTCTAGAAATGGCGGAGGCTTTGGAGAATTGATCATTGACTAATTTAGAGGGATAACCCTGGTTAACAAGGTATCCTTTGTACTCGGCTGTTCTCTTGGCAAGGAAAATTTCTTCAGAGCAATTTCTTTTCAATCTTGTGGCTACTCCAAAAGGAATAGCCTTGAAGACATGCTTGGGATGGCAGCTGGAAGGTGGAAGATATAAATGACTGTCTGTAGGTTTAGAATAAACGTCAGTCCTAATAAACCCATCGACAAGGTGTAGAGTAAGGTCTAGTACATGAAGCTCGTTATCAATTGTTATCATTTATTAAGGATACTACCGACTTGCTTAACAAAATAGAAGATCTTAACACGAGGGGCCCTTTTCCAACTGGCACCTTACTGGTTTCGTGGGATGTTGTTTCAATGTTCCCTAACATTGATAACAAACTTGGTCTTACTGCAGTTAGGAAGGCTTTGAATGCAAGGGAAAACAAACTCCCATCCACGACTTGCATATTAGAAGCTGTGAAAATTTGTTTGAAAAGCAACCATTCTGTTTTCAAGGAGAATTTCTTTCTTCAGATCCATGGCACGGCTATGGGTCCGAAGAATGCTTGTAGTTATGCCGATTTAGCCATGGGCGAAATTGATCTTAGAGCTAAATTTTCCGGTCCGATAAAGCCGTCCCTGTGGTGGCGATATCGTGACGACGTTTTTGATCTTTGGCAGCAAGGCCTTCCTGCCTTACATCAATTTACTGAGTACATTAATTCTCTATACCCTACTATTAAATTCGAGTTAGTTTTTTCTGAGCACGAGCTTCATGTACTAGACCTTACTCTACACCTTGTCGATGGGTTTATTAGGACTGACGTTTATTCTAAACCTACAGACAGTCATTTATATCTTCCACCTTCCAGCTGCCATCCCAAGCATGTCTTCAAGGCTATTCCTTTTGGAGTAGCCACAAGATTGAAAAGAAATTGCTCTGAAGAAATTTTCCTTGCCAAGAGAACAGCCGAGTACAAAGGATACCTTGTTAACCAGGGTTATCCCTCTAAATTAGTCAATGATCAATTCTCCAAAGCCTCCGCCATTTCTAGAAATGATTTACTCAGGACACGTGGAAAAGAAGCGAAGAAATTATTTCCATTCGTATTGACATTTAATCCAAATTTACCGAACGTGGGCAACATAATTAGAAAGCATTTGTTGATTTTACAATCCAACCCCAAATTAAAAGAACTTTTCCCTCCAGGCTCTATCATACCATCTTTTCGTAGGTCAAAAAATCTTAAAGAATTATTGGCACCATCTCGTTTTAAAACCGCCGAAGAGGGACAAACAATTCAACAAAGCAATGGCTGTTTCAAATGCGAAAGGAATAGATGCGATCTTTGTCGAAATTTCTTTGTTGAATCCAAATCATTTCTTAGCTTGCAGACGGGCAAAAAATACACCATTCATTCAAGACTTTCTTGTGATTCTAAAAATGTGATTTATTTGGTTTCTTGCAAGAAATGTCGTTTGCAATACATAGGATCTACAACCACTGATTTTCGAATTAGGTTTCGTAATCACAAGTCTGCTATGCTCACAAACAAAACAACTTGTGAAGTAGCAGTGCATTTCAACAAAACTTCACACATTTTAGATGATTTTTCGTTTCAATGTATTGATCAGGTGCAGGCCCCAAACAACTCGGATGAGATCGACAGGCTTTTAATTACAAAGGAGGCTTATTGGAGTGCTCAGCTATTCTCTTTGGCACCCCATGGTTTAAATAAAAGAAAAGAATTTCATTCTAGGAATAGAATTTGTTATAATTAATTTTCTTTTTTGCGATTCTTTGTTTGCGATATATGGCCGTTCAAAGGCCCTTTTCTTGGATTTTGTCAGCCTCTTAGGTGTTGGGTATACTCAAAGGCCCTGTTCGGGGAACTTATTACGGTCATTATTGTTTAAGGCCCCCCCAGGGATTTTGTTGTCTATCGGCCCTTTGGGGCTCCAAAGGCCTCGATTTGGGATTTTGGTATGATCCATGTTTGCGTAAACGTAGGTTGCTTTCCTTTTGACTGCCCTTTCTTTTGCCGCTTTGCAAATGTCATCTTTTTTGAATTAGCAGTTTTTAGTTTTTAGTCTTATCTGTCATCTTTTGTTATTTATTTTTATAGCAGCATATTTCCGGTCTTTTGTTATATTTTTGCCTTGTATCGTTCATTTATCTAGTGTTGTACCTGTATCTACACCTTGTAATTACGTTTAATTGTTAGTATTGTTTATTTTTCCTTTTTTCGTTATATAATCGTTGTACTACATTGTTTTTATATTTGAATGTTAGCGTCACTTATCCTCGTTTTAGTATTGTTATAATCACGCCGGTTACGTAACTCATAGCGTTGAATTGTATTTTGCGTCTTGTTTTGTTCTGTAATCTTATTTAGGTAGATTTGTTAAGTTTAATTTTTCATGTAACTGATGAAGGTCTAAGACCGAAACGTTTTTATTTTTTATTAAATTTTTTAACTTTTTAATCGTCAGAAGTTGTCCGTCCTCGCTTTCCTTCAACGAGTTTTAATTCCATGCAGTGAGGCTTGGACTGTGAATCTTTGATCCTCCTGACGCAGTGGCATTCTTTGTTGGCCTGAGGCAACCATTAACTTTTTTTATATATATATATATATATATATATATATAATCTGTAGCTACAACAGAGAAATATATGTTGATTATCATAAAATCAGTCATGGATTCTATTGTTGCGAAACAGAAACAAAACATTGATCTTATATTTCAGTCTTTCTTAACCATTTTTCCAAATTCTTTTATGGCAGTAAGAAAAAGATCTTTAAAATTATTTTCACTTCTCTCTAGGGCTGCCATCATCCGTTCCTCTCGCTCCTGGCTTTCCTTAAATATGGCCAACCATTGGTCGTCGTCATTTTGCCCAACCCTTTAGATGAGCGCTTTTTCTTCTTAGTCGCCTTGCCACCTTCACTTCCATCCTTGCTGCCTTCCTTGTTAAAATCTTCGCTTAGGTGCCTCTTAGCTTTTCTAGGATTTTCCCCAGATGCGGCATTGGCCTCTACTTCCTCAGTAGCTGAAGAGGAGGTCGAAGGAGCTGGTGATGGAGTTGACCGGGAGCTTTCGGTAGAATTACTCTCGGTTGCTGTTTCCAAGAGAAATGGCGGATTCACGATATCTCTTGAGCCCATGAATTCGTCTAGAACGTCAAAATGTGGGCACGTTTCAATGTTATCACTTCCCGCTCCTGAAGTTTTAACTTTATCTTTCGCTTGCTTGTAGCGGCGTGTGAAATTGAAAAACACCCTCTGAGGCATTCTTGAGGTGTCGACCTCTAGCTCGCTCATTTCCGTCAATTTCTCGGCTATAATGGCCCACATTGTCTGTCACTTTTTTCCTTTTTTTCGAAGGCCCTCAACTTCCTCCTTGTAAATTCTTATCAGGGTCTCTTCTTCTAGAGCGCTCCATGATGGGGAGTGCTTTGTAGTTGTCTTCGAAGGTTCGTGTTGCTGTTAGTCACAGTAGAAGAAGCTGGCATTGGGGACAATTGTAGTGGTGGAGTTGCAGCCACTACGGCTTGGCTGGATGATGGATAAGGCACGGCGGCAATTGAGGGAAAGGGCTGCGAATGCATATTTAGGAGGTTGAGATTGGAAAGGAAACCTGACTGTGATTGTTGCTGTAAGGATCAGTAAAGAATGAAGTTAAATTCCCGCCATTACAAGTTCGTCTACCAAACCGGCAAACGTACTTTTTAAAGGTGACATATCGTAAAGGAATAAATTACTTATGAATTAGTAGGATGCAATTACCTTTCCCAGCTGGTCGTTGTTAAGATCCATAATTCTAGTGAAATCTTCGTTGTTTGTTTTGCGCATTCAGAGTGACTGCTAAAAAGGAAAATTTGAAAGTGACCTTTCAGATGAAACTAAATCACTTTAGCGCATAAATTTTTATCGTGAAATGGACTTCCCGTTTAAAAAACCGTGAGTGGTCTATCTCAAGTGGATTTAGATAGACACCAGATAGATCGTACTTTTAGAGTTGTAAACAGCATTGTTAAAATCCTTTGATTAAGCCGCATAACCTGAGCAACAGACACTGACACTGACACTAAAAAAGTAGTCGGTCACACTTGAAACAGTGTGACACCGTTGTAACAGCGTTGTCAAATGTGCTAGTGGGACCTCAGCCATTATTATTCTTTTTGTTGTTTTTCCTGTCCTTGTGTTCGTATTCCTGTTCCGTTAAAGTTGCTATTTTTTGCAACTTTCATCTAAGTGGCAGTTTTTGGACTGAAGAAAGTTAAGTGATTTATGTTGTAATGCTTGCTTTTAGCAATTTATAGGCTGCTGTTTTGCAATTTTAATGCTTGCTTTTAGCAATTTTAGTACAGCAACAGAGATTTATTGATAAACATCCACCGTAAACAACTGGTGGGGATGTCAGCGAATTTATCTGAATACCATTTCCTGCAGTCTCATGGCAGTGTCTGCTTAAAGGTCCCGAGGCAGTAGCCCTGGGGGTGTCAGTGAATCTTATTTGTGTACAATTTGCTGTAGGCTCAGGCTGATTGCTGCTTACAGGTCCCTAAACAGTAGCACTGGGGGCATCAGCAAGTGTTATCTGAGTACTGTTTGCTACAGACTCACAGAGGTGGAGGAGGGTGGGCTAACCTCTTTGTTACTTCATCTGTAACCTTTGACACTAACTGAACAATCACTGCTGGCAAAAGATTTATTGCTGACTGTGAACCAGCAGATGCCTGGCCATCAACATTTGCGAGGGCAGTTCTTTTTGGGACTGGAGCAGTTTTAGAAGAAGGCTTCCATCTTTTAGATGGAGCTCCCACTGGAGCTTGTACATATCCTTTGCCATTTAAGAGGCATAGCCTGAAATAAAAGAAAAAGGACAGCAGGGACCACGCGTAAATGAAGTATTGTTTAAATAACTGCAATACATGTGCAGAAAGAAAAGCGGGGTAGGTCATGGACAAAATAAACTTAAAAGGCCGGGACAACCTATGGCAGACATAATGTTGATGCACCAGCAAGCCAACCAAAAGACCAAATAAAATATAACAGCAACCAGGCTAACACCCAGAACAAGGTAAAACAAGCCCCATGTTAAAATGAGGACACTTAACCTCTTACCAGTGACGGAAAACTCACCAAAACTTAAATGGGTAAGCAATTAAAGAAAACTCGGAGAAAAAAGAGCAGCATGAAATGAATACAACAAATGCCATGACCTACCATGTAAGAAAATAAAATTTGTCAACGTAATGAATGGGCAAGTCATAACAGATTGGCAAAATAGGAACTGCGGTTCAAACTAAACTAGGTCATTTAACGCCCTTGTAAGGGGAATCAGAAAAAGGATGCTTTTAAATACCAAAGATCTAAAGCAGGTGACATGCTTTCAAAATGGCGCCCCTTTAACTGTGATACAAAAGATATTGCCCTGTGGGATTCAAATGGACTCCACGAGGTAGTTAAAAATCCTTATCCGGGTTAGAAAATGGGCAGAAAACATTAGGCAAACCCCCCCAGAACTACGCTAGTGTACTGATTTAGGGTTTTCGCACACTTGAAGTACAAAGACGCCGTGTGTGCTAGAACTCCATGGGATTACATGACAAAGGCCTAACACGTGCATCGAAAAATGATTGAGAATTAAACGCACCAAATTGTCAATTGCAGGGCCAACACCTTTGGGACTAGTGTGGGAAAGGTCGTTTGTGCCTATTTCCAGAATTATGATATCTGGGGTGTTTACCATTTGACAGAAGAAACGGGTTCGCGCTTACCATTTTTAATTTCTCTTTTCGGTTTTCTCTCAACCAAAACAACATGGCGGACCCTATGATCTTGATGTTCGCAACCAGCCTCGGCTTTTTGAAATCCCAACGCACAAATGTCAGGATTGATTTGATCCGAATGCGACTTTTCTGACTCTGAAAACAAAAACAGTTTACCAATGTAGTGAATTCATCAGGGATTCAGCACTTGTGAATTATGGTGCAAAGCTTCAATCAAGACGTTTGTGTAAGGGTCGTAATTGTAAGTGTCATAATTTATTCAGAAGGCAACAGCCACTTACCAGAGCCAGCTTCAAAGCATTTGTGGTTTAGCAAAAATTCTAACGTCATTGAGTGAAGGCCACAAAAGCTGCACTGATACGTCTCCTGACAACATTCCTGATGACATGGCTACAAAGTGCCACAAATACTGCGTGACTCTCCTTCCTAGGAGACTGGGTACAAGAGAAATGAACAAATGGTTCGGAATTTCCCAATTTTCCGTTCCGAACGGGAAAAGAGGAGTACCTCTGGAGGTATCCCGAAAATTTCAACGGAGTTTCTGGAAATTTTCTAATCCATTTGATTTCCAACTGAATTTTTTTTTCATGCAAATGTAAACACCCCTGGAGACGGCTTTCAATCATGTGGAGGTCGAGATCCCAAAGCTTTGGCACTGTACGGACATTGAAGCAGTTACTACAAAGTTGAAATCAATAGCAGCGCGATCGTTGAAACCTGCAACTGAGTCGTTATGAAGTTTTTTGACAGGTGAACATCCCAAAATCAATACCTTAGGAAGTGGCATCGCCATAGTACAGCACGAGGAATAGGAAACACTTATCATATCAAAATTAAGCATGTCTTTACTTGAAAGAAAGCCACAATGAATGATCACGCACGAGGTAATGCGTTAGTAAAAACTGCTACAGGGGGTTTCCTGAATTAACATTCCTTGACCCCCTTGCACAAGCCTGGATGTAGTAACACAATCGTTAGTTTTCAAATTTATTATTCAACAAGTAATTTAGGGGAGAAGACATAAAAGTCCTACAGTGTATTTGCTAGCAAATACTCCCTATTTATGTACTCAACATTTGATTGGCTGAAATAAAAAATGGTCAACATAACCACGGCGACTGACAACAAGGCGGTATTCAATAACAATCCTAAAGTTCTTATTCCTAAAAATTCTTCCAACCACATGCATTTCAAAACATCTGGCACATATACATACCTGTTGCCCTAACAGCATGGCAGGCCTTTCCAAAGTCAATAAGGACACCCTCTTCTTGTTAAGGTCATTGTACAAAATACCAACTTAATGAATGTGGTTTAAAGTTTCCCCAACTGTTTGCAACACATGCAAGGTCAGTTTTAAGTTTTATGTTATGGTGTTGCAAAAAGCAAGCATATGTCTCTGATTTTTCAGAAAATGCACACAGTTTGGGAGCTGGAATGTATGGCACATCTGTGGTCAAAACCCCTATAAGTATTGAAATCCCTTGGTGGCTAGGAATTTGGAAAGGAATGTCTGCCTCTGCATAAACTTCGTTATCATGGTGTGTATCGTTGAAGATCTTGAATGCAGCTGGGACTTCTTTATAAGTTCCTGAAATACATCGAAGGAACCTTCACCAATTATCTCCCCCTTTGTAAGATTAGATATATCATTTTTACATAGATTTAGCAAAAAGAATTTTGTATGGCCTTGGATTTAAGCTTCGTTATCTGTGTTGCGTCAATAGGTTAATGACTGAGTTGAAATATCCATAGCAAAAGCACAACACCACAACGTAGAATTAATGCAGTGATCTTTAATTATTGTCCAACACGTAAAAACTGAAAAGACGATACAATAACCAACTGTACTTAAACTAAAGCTAAATTAATCCAAGGTACAATATAATAAAGATTGCTCAAGCTATTCGATAAATTATTACATAACAAAGGAAACTAATCACTAGTGAAATCACTGTATTTGAGACGAATAAAAACGATTGACAAACTAGAAACAATTACAAGTCAATAGCATAATATGCATACCTCTATCCCGATCTTGGGGCGACCAATGGTCACAGAAAAATGGGAATATCTAAGGGTTGTCCAATACTCCGACAAATTTATGCATGACATTGTATTGTATTCACTTCACATACCAATACTGTACAAAAGCATAACAATAAAGAATGAAGCAAAACAATAAGAAATTTAACAATGCTATGCATAAATTTCTCGGAGTATTGGACAAGTATGGAATATCTCAAGAAAACTGGAGAAACGTCTGGTGCTATCGTAAGAAATGGAGCACTGGCGACACGAGGTCGCTCTACGCTTCACAGCACATGACTTGTGACGTAACCGGAAATAATGTAACGCAAAAGTAACGCCATACGAGCACTACAATCTGCATCCGCTAGAATTTGTCATCATTACTGACTCTTTTTGCAAAGCATCTGGTTGGATAGTGCTGATATTATTAGTAACTATAGTTGCAGTTTGTACCTGATGTTTAGTCAGAGAATCTTGACAACTAGGATCTCCTGTTGGACCGGTACATTTGCCTTGATCTGAAATATCTTCATGTGGAGCATAGTCTGTTACATCATGGTTAAGTTGACTTAGTACACTGCAGGTAAAAGACCTTTTTTCATTTTTGAGTTTGAAATTGCCACTCTTGCATGCTTTAAAAGAAATGCCTTGAGCATAATACTTCTCGCCTTTTTACTTGTAATGGCTGAGTGTTTCGTACTCCCTCTACTGAGAGAAAAAAAAACCTGAATAATTTCTATTACGTCACCTGTATCTTTGGGCATATCATTCTTTTCAATCTGACTAGCTACAAGATCTGGATCGCAACCAGTTAGATGGTAGTACACTGTAGGTAAAAGACCTTTCTTAATTATTAAGTGTGAAATTGCCACTCTTGCATGATTTGCACGGAATGCCTTCCTTCTATCTCTCACTGGAACTTTTGAGTTATCAGGACACTCAAAGAGGCATAACTGTTTTTTTTTAATAACAGCTCAAAAAATTCAAGTTTTCGTGCCCCACCATCAAGACCCTCTTCTCCTTAGAAGATGATTGCCAAACCCTGCCACGACCTTTGGCATCCCATCCATAATGTATCTCGTTTAATTGTTAGGGTGGAGTCACTGCCCTTGACATCTGATTGTAGCTTAAGTAGAACAACACCAATGGTAAGTACTTCAGGGGGGTTTCCTGGCCCTCTGTATCACGCACTTCTTCTGCTTCTTCTTGCAATGAGGTAGAGTTCTTAATACTCTGTTCCAGTTTTGTTTTTGGGGTACCGGAAAACATTTCTTGAATTTATCTCTGATCAGCGGCAGTGGCGAGTCACTCACTCTATAAACAACGTTCCTATTCCTGTGTCAGTGAAGTTAAATGAATAAGTGTTGGCTGTAGGCTTGGAGGGGTCTGGAAGGGTTTGACGTGCCACTTGAAATCTAAAACCCTTGCGGTACTCCTGACCATGCTCAGCTTCTTTAAGCGACCCTATTCTACAACAACATACCAAATAGACACCCTCTCCCAGCCTTGCCAAAGGTCTCATCCACAGTTCACCATACGATTATGCGATATATTTACACTCCACTTTATTTTTTAAGAGAATTTTTTTTCAAACCATCAGAAAGACAAACAAAAAAATTATATGCTAAAAATGTGATTTTTTCCGAACTAAATGTAATAAAAATTTAAACGTTCTAGTTTCAAAAGTGTTATGCCTCAAGTCGCTCACATGGATTTTGCTTTCTGAAGGTTGTTCCATTCCTTTCCTGCAGCATACTTGAATTACCATTGGACCATTGCTTACTTCATTTTAGGGAAATGGAATTCTCTGCTGTCTTACGGCTTTAACATGGAGTTAGAATCTCAAATTCATATATTCTTGTACATGTAGTTGTCTAGGGCAACACATATCGTTTAAGATTCTAAAAACTATCTGAAGACACATAAATCGTCGTCGCCTATTAAATAATTTCAAAAGTCCAAGTTTAGGATGTGTACAGGTCAGATGGTTATTAAGATTATTCTCATAGCTTTATCTTGCAACCTTTCTAAAAAATCAGAGTTCTTATTGCAAAATGCCCATATAGTGCATCAGTGTGGGGATCTTGCACTGAGAAGAACGTGTTTTTTTTCCAGCTGCTAAGTTAATGCCTTTACCTGCGATGGTTGCCATCATATTATATCTTGGTAGTCGCTATAAGATACCTGCGCCTGTCTCGGCGCAGTTCACATACATGATTATCTCATATATTCACACATCTGCTTAGGTTTTTATACAAATGTTCAAACTATGAAAACGTAGCACTGCTTGGTAGCTCAGCTGGGAAGAGTACTGCCCTGGAGGTGTAGGATCATGGGTTCCAATCACATTCAAGCACAAAGTTTCTTCTTCTTCTTCTTTTTTTTTTGCTGTTTTAGTTGATGCCTGCGATGGCTGTCATCATTTTACATCTTACCCACACTTCACTCTTTGGGATAGATTATATAGTCGCAGGCCCATTGGTTCGAATCCCATTCAATTACGCACGTTTTTCTTTTGTTTTTTTTGGTTTGTTTTTAGTTTGGTATTTGTTTGTTCAGGTTATTTCTTCGGCTCCTTTTAGGTGCTTCCCCAGTCAAATGCTTAATTTTGTCTCTCTAATAGTTGTGGTTGTCAGTTCACATGAAAAAGTATTTTAATTTGAGTGCAACGTAGCAAAGAAACCGCAAACTGTAATAATTCCAAGTACATTCCTTTTTTTCTTGACTTTTAACAACACACATCAATGCTATTTGTCTTTTACTTCAACTAAAGCATTTAGTAACTCGCGGCCCAGAGTACTCTGAATACCCGAGGTATTTTTGCATGCTTGAACATGAGCAAACATAGTTCATATTGTCTTTGGTGGTGCAGTGAGAAAATCTATCTTCTTCTGCTGATTACGCTGCTCGCTGGTTGGCCTCCACCTCTGCCAAAGCAAGCTAGAGCAAATGCTGGTACATGTATTCAGGGTCGCCGAAGTCGGATTGTACACTTTCGCTGTATTAAACTAATCAGACACTCATACAAAATGTATGAAACTGAGGATCAAATTTGATTGAGAGTTGAATTAAGCTCGATTTGTTCAATAACGTTCATTTAGTTAGATCTTTGAACCTTTAAACTGTTAACTTCAAATGATCTTGTTCAGTAGTGTAAGCTGATACTAAAGAAAGTGTGGTTCTGTTAGCTATTATTTATAAAAAAAAACAACCCATCAAAACCTAACATGTATAAAAGAGGTTGATTGTAAACTGTGCTGCCTGTTTGTTCATGCAAAAAATGCAAAAACTTGGCCAATTTTTTTACAATGCAGTCTAATTAACTGATTAACATGCAACGTCCTCTTTAGTTTTTCTCCTTAGCCTATTTGTTCGTACATTAATACACGGAAAATGAACAACAGCTGCGTGAATGCAGGAGTTTATTTGGGAACATCAGATGCATTTGAATCACCAATGATCTCATTGACCATTGCCTCGATTTCTTCTGTGGTTAAATGCTTTATGTCAATACTTTGTTCCTTAAAGTATCAATTTCACCTTGCTGTGCCTTCTTGTTTTCAATGGATTTGCATAGTGACCCTTGAGCTGTTTTCAGTTCAGTTATCTCTGCACTAATCTTTTTTTTCCAATGAAGCAATATTCTTCGAGTCTGCACTTCTACTTTTATTGCACTTTCATTATTTATCATCTTTAAGGCAGGAATCCATAGCCAGAATTTCCTTGTGGGTATTAAACATGTGGCCTATGTTGTTATTGACCGTGTTTTTATTTTGTTTTGTCGTGGCTTCCAGCTGCTGCCATTTCTATTCGCTTGGCTTCATTCTGGAGTAGTGCTGTTATCTTCAGAGTCCATGAAATGTCAATAACTCCATGAATGTCCAAAACGGTCCATTTTGAGTAAGTGGAGCCGAGCACAATTCCTCTACCTCTGTGTTCTAAAACGACTGTCTCAAGTGGTAAGTAAAATAAGATGAAGTAGAATACACATATTAAAATATCAGAAAAATAAAATAAAGAACATTAAAAAAATAAATGATAACAAAAAATAAAAATGGCAGGGTGGCTGCGACAGCAGAGCCAATTACTGTGGTCCTGACAATTATATAAAATATGTGCATATGGATCTGTTAATGATAGCATAATATTATGTAGTCTAATAGTGTAATAGCAACAAGTTACAGGTGACTTTAGACTTCTTGACACATTACTTATCAGACAAATAGTTTTGAAAGTTCTTGGGTTGTTGATGTCATACGTTGAACTTAAGGATGATTCATAGTAGTTCAGCATTACTTTCTTAAAGTCCTTCAGATTGTCTGTACTCAGTTTTAGATCATCTGCCAGTTTGTTCCAGATCCTTGTAGCTCTTACAATAAATAATCGTTGATATGTTGTGGTGTTACATTTTGGCACGCAGTATTTAGCAATGTTCATGATCACTGACAATCTTGTACATGTTGTGTTGCGTATAGCAGGAACAACGCAAGGGTCCACAGTCAACAACCCATGCGTGAGTTTGAAGAAAAAGATCATATCCAAATATTCAATTCACCGAGGGGTCAAAAAAATGCAGAAAGTAGAATCTGAACCATTGAAATTAAGGAGCAGCCATCCTCAGGTAACAAAAGCAGTAAGAAAAAAAATCCGAATGGGGGAACCAATTGCTAATAGAAAACCGAACTCTGGATTTTACGACCTGCCAGCCTTAAGGAGGTGGAGGTAAAAAATGGAACGTCTGCTCTTGAGCCTGGAAGCCTAATGAAGACTTGAGATGTGCCAGGTTTTCTTGTGAAGAATACCTTTGATCTCGAATAGGCTTGGTTCTCCTTCCGAATCTTTATTAGCAAGCACTTTGTTGCCATCCTTGCGTACGCTTTCGGCCTCCATGGTTGCCTTCTTGGCGATGTTGGAGTCGTCTTCACGAGAACCACAGTCACCCCATTTCACCTCTTTGGAATTTCTTGTCATAAGTTGTTGGCATTTTCTTTATTTTTCTTTTAATGTATTTTTGTTTTGTTTTTTGTATTTAAATCATGTCTGTGTGTTTTTAAGTTCAAACAAGTATTTCCAGCTGGTTTTGCTGTGACAACAATGGGCCACCATACCAGGTTCAGTTAGCATTTAGTTCTTCAAACTTCATCTCCTTCCCCGTATGTGAGGCCTTCTTGCTACATTGTACTATTATGAAATCAAAGTGGTAGTTCTTAATTGAATATAAACTGTAAAGAGGGTTCGGGACACATTATCACCAACACACTGCACAACTGTAGAAAGTATCCAATCTCTGAATGTGAACCTTGCTTCATTGCTTACACAAGGTTATCAAAGTGCCGTTAATCAAATATGTTTGGGGAACTGGGGCATGTTCTACTGGTGTGTCTCTTCTAAACTCTTCCCTTGAACCAGCTCTCTAATCAAGGTCCTCCTGAAGTCCAAATTGCATCTGTTAATATGATGTGATTTAGTGTCTGGAATATGTGAGTTCGACATACATACCTTGAGAAACAAGAGAATGCAAGCCATGGTAACTAAGCAACGTGTTGCAGTGTGAGACAGTAAAGTGTGACAAACTGATAATACCAAAATTGTGCTATGTTAATTATTTGGTTTGCACACAGGTTATCAGCAAATAACCACTTAGTCAACATGAATGCTTTTTTCTATAAAAAGAATTATTGCCTTGATATAAGGAATGAATTCATCGCCCTTCTGTCTATCAATAGGTCTTCAATATGCTGCTCCATCTTTTCTATCCATGCATCCATGCTATCAAATGCTGTGAACTTTTTCCATAAATGTTCCTACCATGACTATAATATTAAACTGTTGCTCTGCTCTGTTGCTACTGGCAATGACTGGTATTTCAGGTGATGCTGTGTTTTGAGCTGGTATTTGGAGTAGACTACCTGGTAACTGGCGCTATGGTGTAACTGCAGGTTCTGTTGATAGTTTGGCTGGAGCGAAGGCCTGTGGCCCTTGAGCCGCATCTGTGACCTGGTATTTCCACTTCAGTATCGTTGAAAAGAAAACAAGTAAAGAACAAGCATTGTAGGTTTCATTACTTTGTTGAAAAGCCCAAAGATTTAAGTTTCTTTTCAGTCCACTGTTACAGATGCAAGACTGAAACGACAAAAAACGACTGTAACAAGAGACGGCGATAATCGTAAACACACTGTCAACAGTAACTCTAAATTTAATGATAACTCGACATGCACAACTGGCATAGAGTTTATAAGCAAAAATGATTACTTAAAGTTCTACAAATGTTTAAAAGCTTATCTGCCTGGACAGTCCTCAAAAGATAAGTCTTCATAAACCAGGAACAGTCAATTTCAGCGGAGCAAAGTGTATAAAACTTCCATGTCGTTGCATGTTCTTCTTCACCGTACAACTGTAACAACACACTCAGCAAAAAACTCTAACATGTGCTTTTTCTCATGTCCATATATGGTCATACAAAAGTTACACAACAAACCGGTGGCGCGGTTTGGCAACACAACTTTCTTTTAGTGTCCAGGTAAAATGGGTCAATTAACTTATACATTACACTCTCGAAAGACAGTCAGCGATAACATTGTCCTTTCTCTTGATGTGCCTAATGGCTAGGTCATACTCCTGTAACATCAAACTCCACCTAAGTAATCTCTGATTCTTGTTCTTTAGTTTGTGAAGAAATACAAGAGGATTGTGATCACTAAAGACAATGACTGGCTGTTTTGAAGAACTTACATAAACTTCAAATGTTGTAAAGCTAGAATTAAAGCTAAACATTCCTTTTCAACTGTCGAATAATTTCTTTGACACTTGCTAAACTTCTTAGAGAAGTAACATAAGATGATCAATTCCCTCATTGCCTTCTTGCAGTAGTACGGCACCAGCTGCAAAATCGCTTGCATCAACAGCTAGTTTAAACTGAGAGTCGAAGTTCGGTGCAGACAAAACTGGAGCACTCTTCAGGATAGCCTTTAACTTTTCAAATGCCTTTTCACACTTGTCATTCCATGAAAACTTGATCTTCTTACTTAGTTACTCTGTGAGTGGCTCAGGAACGGCAGAGAAATTAGGACAAAACGTGCGGTAGTAACCAGCCATACCAAGAAATCGCATTAGCTGCTTCTTAGTTTCTGGTCTAGGAAAAAGGAGACATGGAGAACTCCAATTGCTCTTGCTGGGTTCAATAAAATCATTCTCTAGCAGGTACTGAACTTCATGTAGATACTTTTGTTTAGTGGGATTCAGCCTATAAGGGTGTTGTTTCACTGGAGTGGCATCGCCAACATCAACATCATGGTAGATCTTGTCAGTTCTGTTAGGAATGTCTGGGAACAAATGCTCAAAATCATGCAAAAGATGCTCCAAATCCTGGCGCTGGGACTGTGAAAGATGTGACAGCTTTGAATCCAGGTCTCGAAGTACATCAGAATTCTTGAGTTTAGCTGTGCCAGGCAGATCAGCAATTTCCTTAAAGTTATCTACAGTTTCATCAGATTCTAGCATAGCTACGTTTACATTTACAGGGAGTACCGTTAGACTATTGCTCCTATCTACATACTCCTTCAACTTATTTATGTGGCACAGTTGTCTTTGTTTCCGCCTGTCAGGAGTTACTAATACATAATTAAGATCACTTAATTTCTTTTCAGTAACATAGGCTCCAAAAAATCTAGCTTGAAGTGGACTTCCAGGAACTGGAAATAGAGCAAGAACTTTCTGGCCAGGCTCAAATTTACGTTCCACTGAGTCTAAATCATACTCAGCCTTCATAGATTTCTGAGCTGAAACTAGATTTTCTCTTGCTAATTCACATGCTCTCGTAAGTTTAGTGCGGAAGTCTGAAACATACTGTAAAAGATTTAAAGAAGCAAGGTTGTCAGAAAGGAACTTTTCCTTAAGAAGCTTAAGAGGCCTCCTCACAGTGTGTCCAGAAACCAGCTCAAACGGACAAAAGCCTAGACTCCTGAACGGACTCCCTAGCTGCAAATAAAAGTAAGTGAATGCCCTCGTCCCAGTCCTTTTCTGTGTCAAAACAGTAGGTGCGGATCATATTCTTGTATGTTAGGTGAAACCTTTCAAGAAAGCCCTGACTCTCAGGATGGTAAGTAGAGGACCTGTACTGCTTAATTCCCGGTTCATGCATCACCTGCTGAAAAATACCAGACATGAAGTTCGAACCTTGGTCGGACTGAATGGACTTTGGAAGGCCAAATACCAAGAAAAATTTGGTGAAAGCTTTTACGATGGTTTTTGCCTTGATATCCCTCAGGGGTATGGATTCAGGAAAACTGGTGGACGCACACATTATAGTCAACAGGTACTGGTTGCCATCTCTTGTCTTGGGTAGGGGACCAATGCAATCAATGATTATTCTGCTGAACGGTTCTTCAAAGGCTGGGATTGGCTGAAGTGGAGCTTTTGGTATTGCCTGATTAGGTTTGCCACAATTTGACAGGTATGACAAGATTTACAAAATTCAGCCACATCCTTCTTCAGGTTAGGCCAATAAAAATGATTTAGTATCTTCTGGTAAGTCTTGTTCACCCCAAGATGTCCAGCAAGAGATGTCTCATGGGCTATGCTAAGTATCTCCCTTCGGTAAGCTTTGGGAATCACGACCTGATACTTGACAGTCCACTCATCCTCGGCAGGAACATCAGGCAGTCTCCACTTTCGCATCAACACATCATTTTTAACAAAGTGACAAACAGGATTCTTAGAATTTCCCTTTCATTAACAGCCCTTTGGAACAGGCAGGATATTTTCTGGGTCTTCGTGTTGTTCTGAAATAAGACCTTCTTTAGATAAACTTTCTCCAGAGGGTTCGAATCCCTCATGGACTTTAAAAGCATAGCTGAAAAATGTCTCAGACAAGTCAACCTCAGAACTAGTGTTTTCTTCAAGAGCCTCTTTTCTGCTCATGGCTCGAGTAACAGCACGTGAAGGGTATCATCCCGGATGCTTATTTTCTATAGGATCAGGAACCTGATTGAAACAAGGCTTATCATAGATAACATGGCTAACAACCACTTTATCCCCTGCAAGGTTATTGCCAAGAGGAAGGTGTACTCCCTCGAAGGGTAAAGAAGAGCTAATGTAACAGGTCCTGAAACTACATTTGAAGACAAACAAACATTATGAAGAGGAACAAGTGTATAATCTGATGCATCTACCCCCTTGATAAGAACATTTGCACCAACAGAAGACTCTTCAGAAAATGGCAAAGTATCTGCCAGTAATGTGGATTGTGAGGCCCCAGTATCCCTTAAAATTCTAATAGGGAAAGCATTAGAGAAATCACTTGTCAATGAAACAAAACCATCATGAATGAATGGTCCAAAAGTCTCCATAATGGGTTTTAGATGGTAAGTTAAAATTCTTGTTCTTAACACTTAGAGTCTGAAAAGGATTTAACCTCATGAAGTGTGTCACCCAAACTGTCACAACCTTGAGGTCTAGTTTGCTTAGATGTAATAAAACCAGTAGGCTTGGCTTCATTTTGAGCCTGTTGTTTTCTTTTTAATTTTAAGCAATCTGACAATAAGTGACTACCCTTTTTACAGTAACTACAAACGACAGAGTTAAAAGGTTTGTTTGTCACTTCTGATTTAGATTTCTGAGCAGGCGGATGGAATTTAGGACTTGAAAGTGTTTCTTCATCAAGTTTCTGCTTCTGTGGATCTTGCTTACCAGGGTTTCTTGAGGGACCAGTCGAACGCAGACCATTTTGATGACCAAAAGAAAAGGACTGGTGGGGTCTACCAGCGAACGAAATCTTGTGAGTCAAAGAGTAATCGTCGGCAAGACGAGCAGCATCATCAAGAGTGTCTACCTTTTGCTCGTCGATAAAAGTTCGAATGTCACTGTGAATACGCCCCTTAAACTCCTCAATTAAGATCAGATGTCTTAGCTTGCTATAATCATTATCAATCTTCTGAGAAGAACACCAACGATCAAATAACTGCTCTTTTGTCCTAGCAAATTCTACATAGATTTGTTTACTTTCTTTCTCACAATTACGAAACCTTTGTATGCCTCTGGCACTAATTCGTAACCCTTAAGAATAAGCTGTTTGACAGAATCGTAATCTGAAGCTTGTTGCACTGATAACTGAGTATAAATTTCTCGAGCCTTATCCGTTATGACACTCTGCAATAACATGGTCCAGTAATGTTTGGGCCATTTTAAATTGTCTGCTACTTTCTCAAAATGTAGAAATCACTTATCAACCTCAACCTCTTGAAAAGGTGGGACCAGCCTAATATGCTTAGTTATATCAAAGTTAGAACTTGAACTGGTCCCAGAATGACTTGATCCTGATTTCTCTTCTAATTCCAACTTCTTCAGCTCTAATTCGTGATCCAATCTTTGCTTTTCTAAACGTAATTCTCTTTTTACACTCTTTTTACATGTTTTTGAACAGTTCTCATCAAAACTGTGTTACTATAAACAATATGATATCTTTGATTTCATTTCCCAACTGAGAACTGTTGAAAATAGTGAGAAAGCGCCACTGACAGTGGCAAAATTAGAAAAGCTAGTGTACACACCATAATTAAACGTTGCTAATCGTATAAGCAAGTGTGCATACAAGGAAAAATCCCCTAAATTACAGTTAAAACATACCGAGAACTGTTAATAAGCGTTGTGAGAGTTATCTTTATATGTCACTTCCGGTTCCGGTTTGAACTCTAATTACATTGAAAGATTTACTTGCGTTACTTAACAATTTCTGTCTATACACTGTAATTGTGAAAAACGCACAATGTTTTTGATCAATTGCACTGCTGTATCCACTTACATTTATTTCGACAGAATGTTTTAAAGAGGCGTTTTTGTTACACTAAGCTAATATTTTGTCCTGTTACCACTGCTTCTAATAACAGCATCAATTCTGTCCCACATGCTCTCAATAGTGCAGTCTATAACATCGATCGATAAATTATCCAGTGCACGATAAACTGTAGCTTTAAAATCGTCAAAACACTCATGGCTTATTTCACTTGAAATTGCTTCGTTTTCCAGTGACCGCTTTAGAAGGTGGAATACTGACTCGATGGGCGTCAGATCTGCCGATTTGGAAGGGATCTTGTGAAATTGGGCCTCTATTGTCTCTATTACATTTAACGCTGCCCTCAAGTTGTCTGACGTGGGTCATTATCCATAACAAAAAGTCTTTGTCCATTTCTTTTCGGCCCACAACGTGCAAAACAGGCATTGAAATGATTACTTATAAATTTCACAAAAAAGGCCGCGTTCATTTTGTCGTATGCTTCTCTTAATACGTCACCTTTCCCATGCGCTATTGCCACAATCACATGAAGCCTTCGGCCACCAGGCAGGTCTTTTGATCCTTTGGCAGTTATTTTTAGTCCTTCTCCCTTTTCCTTCACACTCTCGCCTTTGGCGACAATGCCGCGCTCATTGGATTTGTTTTATGTATAAATGAAACACCGTCTAAATAGAAGGCGACGTCATTGCACCAATATCTAGGATTGCTCACTTGAATTTGCTTCATTTTTCGTGCAGACACTAACCGACCTTTCTTGTCCTTTTCCATAAGTAGTCCCTTTTTTCTCGCTTGGAGGAAAAAATATCCCTTCTCATTCAATCGACGTGAAAAGGTTCTTTCACTTGCTTTCAAAAAATTAAACCCGCTCTCGTGAACGACTTTCTTTAAGCTAAAGTTGACGTTAGTTCTTCGGAGTTTGTTGACTGTCCTTATGTTCACTCGCATATCTCTATCATTGACCTTACGAGGTCTTCCCTTCCTCTTACCTGTCTCTGCTACTGACCTCCTTGGTCCTATATCACCAGATAATCTTTCAACGGATGACTTAGAAATCCCACATTTGCGTGCTGTATCTCTTATGGACCACTTGCACTTTTCACGTAAGTGGATAGCTGTCGCCCTCTTTTGAGGAGAAATTATTCCCTTATTTATCATTATTTCTTTCTTTGAGGGTGTTATATCCTTCAAGATAAATTATTATACTGTCGACCTGTTTTAGACTGAGCAAACATTGTATGACAGAGATGTGGGATAGAATACAGAGAGTAACAGTGGTAAATTATAATTACCACTTTGAACTGCGACATGGCGCGTGCACAGCGAACCGCTATTAGTAGGGGTTACACTGCACCCCTAAAACTGCACATTCCTTCAAACATAGTAACTACGTTGTAGATACTTATCTTAGGTTTTTACAACGTTCAATAGCATAGATTGTCCTCTATTTCGGTGTAAGTAGGACTTTAAAGAAAAACACACCTTCAGACAATTTTCGACAAAACGTTTCGGGACACCTAAAGGAATCCTGCCTATTTTACAAGAATTTCAATTTTTTAACTCAATCACGCTTTAACCAGACTCCACGCCTCCCCCCCACCCCCTTAAACAATGTTGTGTTACAGGTAAATTGATTGTGGATGGGAAAATCAACATTGTACAGGGGGGCGGGGTTTTTCTACAGAATTGTCCTTGGCAATTACTGAGATGTGAAGGTGTCCCAATATTAATGACAAAGATTGTAGTTCGCGCGGTAGAGGGTTTTCCCACAAAAAGCGGCATCGATCTGATTGGATAATTTTGACAGCCAGACATGTAACAGATCACAAGTAGACGACTGGGGGCGGAATGAAAAAAACAATAGCGCCAAGGCAGGCGTTCCCCCTCCCAATCCCACGATTGCGCTTCGCGCTCGAACTCCCCTTCTCCCTTCCCCTGTCGAATGCCGGCCACGCAGGCTATATTCATCGTTGTTTGAAATGATAGCTGAAATAATCATTTGGCACACAATTTAGTCATTTTCATAAGGATCACTAATTAGTCTCGATTTAGCCAGTTCGAGGTGGATCACAATTCACATCAAAGTGACTGAAAAGTGAGACAAACGATTAACTAAGCTATCAATTAAGATTCGGTTGTCTTAGGGCACTAACCCAAATTTTCAAGTCTGTTTGTTCACCTTCGTTTTGCCACTAATTCTCACAGGTTTTCAGTTCGTCTCTTTCTTTTTAGTGGCCTGAAAATGGTCTATACGTGTGCGCAACTTCTCATGCCCCTTGGTGTCTCTCGTGCGCTGTCGAAGTATTCCAATCTGCTCAAAATTTATCCTTTTCCGCGCTTCAGAAAGGGACAGCAAAAAGTAGAAAGGGACCACAGAAATAAGACGCCCAGAATCTGGAGAAAAAAGGAGAGGACAGCGGGAAAGAAGTTAGCAAAGAAACGCTTCATGTTTTTGCGCTCGTTGATTTATTTGCTTTTCCTACGATCGCGGAGCCTGGAACATAAACGAGACAAGATTTTAGTTAGAACTTCCAGGGATTGTAATGAAATATCAAGTGCCTTATCCCGCCCACCATTTCCCCTCTTTCTCCAGATCCCGCGCGTCTTATTTTGTGTGCCTCTTTCTATTTTTTGCCGTGCCTCCTATCTGAGATCCTGGAACAGGCTTGCCTTAAGCCCCGGCCAAACGAGGATGAGAGTCGATAAGAGTTGACTCTTATGAGAGTTGTCGTCAACTCTCATCGACTCTCATCAACTCGTGCCAAACGAGCACAAGAGTCGCACGAGAGTGTGGCAAGAGTGACGCGTAATTTCATTGCGTGACGAGCCACGCAATGCAGCTTGGGTGTAAACAAACATGGCGACGGCTAGCTGATAATTAAGAAATTGAAACAATGAGTTTGGTACGCAAGAGAAAAGCTGCCGCAAGTGTGTTGTTAATGTTAACGTTTAACGAGGAGGAAGAGACTGTTCATGCCAAGCGTGGTAAAACTAGAAAATGGATTAAGCGTCGAGAAGAGAAAGGGTATTTTAACAACATTGTCGAAGAGTGGCGTGTCGAGGACACCGCGAGTTACCGGGAAATGATGAGGATGGACTATGAGACATTTCAGGACATTTTAACGGCAATTACTCCAACGATCTCCAAGAAGCAGGTGCAAGGAGGGCACAAGATCATCAGCCCAGCCGAGAGGTTAACTCTGACTCTGCGTTACCTCGCCACAGGTGAAAGTTTTAAGTCCCTGCACTATCAATTTCGTATTGGCAGGGCAACTATTTCGTACATAGTCAGGGAAGTTTGCCAGGCCATTTTCCAAACTCTCGGCCCGGTTAATATGAAAGTCCCGTCGACTGAAGAAGAATGGGCTGCGATCGCATTGGAGTTTGAGCAAAGATGGCAATTTCCTAATTGCATTGGCGCAATCGATGGTAAACATGTTGTGATGCGTCCACCACCCGGTTGCGGCTCACATTATTACAACTATAAACACACCCACTCGATAGTTTTGATGGCTGTGGCTGGGCCGAACTACGAGGTGCTGTATGCCGACATAGGAACCAATGGCCGCATATCAGATGGCGGAGTTTGGAACAAGTGTGGTTTGTTAAAGTCTTTAGAAGATGGAAGCTTGAACATCCCAGCATCCAAGCCACTTCCCTTCGGCACTGACCCTGTTCCGCACGTCCTGGTCGGAGACGATGCCTTTGCTCTACGACCCTTTCTCATGAAACCGTATCCTCAGCGGAATTTAACCATTGAAAGAAGAATTTTTAATTACAGGTATGTGCAAGTCCCCCTTAATAGGACAGCAGCTTAGCATAGAAAATTCAAATATGAGCATCAAGGTCCCAATTCAATTTTAAAACATCAAACTGGTTCAAACTCCATAAAATTACAGTTGTTATATTAATTTTTAATTTTTACTGAGAATTGAAGTTGTAATTAAAAAAATGTTACAAAAACCATGACAATGACTAATGTACTAATTATAATTAAGTTTCATCTATTTTGTTAACCAATATTTCTTCCATCATTGCAGTTAAAATGAAATTTTGATCTTAAAATAGGTTATAGGCATATGGACTTTTCCGGAATGCCCAACATGGGGATTTCTAATTAAACTGACAGACCCATATTGTGGCCGGGGCATTTGCCCGGGGGGGGGGGGGGTACTCTGGATATTAAGTGACGGGGATGATCGAAGGATTTTTTTGGGTAAATAAATTTTTAGGTTTTAGGGTATAAAAAATGATCTGACGGTTTGTAGTAGTATGTAGTACCTTGGCTGCGTAGTTCAGCGAATAAAGTACAAACAAACGTGTTTTGCTGTTGATTTTTAAGGGGTCAATTTTTTATCTAGGGATTTTTTGGGGTTACCGTATTTACCATGTAATGAATTCCAGACAACACTTACAAAATCCTTTCTCTTTTTAGGCTCAGCCGAGCACGCCGCATATCAGAAAACCTTTTTGGTATTGTTGGAAACAGGTGGAGAGTGCTGTTAACTGTGATGGGAATATGTCCTGAGTTCATTGAAGATGTAGTGTTGGCATGCCTTACCTTACACAACACCCTGAGGAAATCGTCAAGGGCCTGTACGGTCTACTGCCCCAAGGGATTGGTTGATGAAGTTGATCCTTTGACAGGTGAAGTCATCCCAGGCTCTTGGAGACAGAACCAAGATAGCTCAAGCATGTATGCCCTTTCTATCCCACCTACTGGCCATAATGTCAGCATTCAGGCTAAATTTGTTCGGGAGGTGTTTACTCAGTATTTTACTAATGAAGGATGTGTGCCCTGGCAATGGGACCGATGTTAAATTGTATTCATATTTAAGGTTTGTGACACCAGTGTTAAATGAAAGGGTTACCGTATTTACTCGAATAAGCGCTGCAGTGGCTATTGAATTTTTTGGCTTGAAATGCGGTGCTCATTTAAGGACAGCACCTATTTTAAAAAATTACAAATATGAAAAAAAAAATCAAAAATCTGATTTTGGAGTTGCTTTCTAGTGTTTTTTTAGTTGAGGATACCGTATTTATTCGATTAAGCGCCCAACCTCGAATAAGCGCCCATCCTGAAGGTAGGAAAAGTTAATAAGTGCCCAGCCTCGAATAAGCGCCCACCCCTCACCTTTCAAGAAACTGAAGTGCACAAGAGGAGTATTGATTATTGAAAGTGACTAAGTACTACTAAGAAGACTTACCTCATGACCGAGTTTTCTTACTATTTTTCAAAAACTTTCAATGAACAGTCAAAATTTTGCTTTGTTTTGTTACAAAAATAGACTTCTTTTTGTTGAAAATCGCGAAAATTTAATAACACCCAGCCTCGAATAAGCGCCCACTCTCAAGGTCCAAAAATTTAATAAGCGCCCAGGGCACTTAATCGAATAAATACGGTAATTATTTGAAATTGCACTGCATCTGGACTGCAGCACTTATTGGGATGAGGGGGGGGGGTAGGGTGGGCAATGCTTATTGCCTTTTCTTACCATGTGCCATGTTATTCATCAAGGGTGGCACTTATTCACATAAATGTGGTAAACCAAAAACTGTGTATTACAAGTGATGCTTTCTTCGAAGATCTTCTTTTTTTCCTACCTTCAGGGCTAAAAATAATTTTCAGACAACTGCCAGTCATGTTGACCAGCCAAACGGATTTGGGCTTGGTCAAGTTTTTCTACCGCCAACCCAACCCCTTGTTCCTGCTGTTTATTGAATTGTCTTTGTTGATGTTAAATAAAAAGATGAACATTGATTTTTCACTGCTTTGGCTGCTTTTAAATAAAATAGGTAGGTACCTTAAATAGAATGCCTGGTTACCAAGATTCCAATATCCTGCTGATATGAAAATCTTTTTAATTTTTTTATTGTTTATGAATCCTTATTGTCCAAACTTTGACCTTCTAAATTCAAGGTTCCACTTTGTTGAAATTAAAGTTATCGCTGTTCATTTATCAGGTCATTAGTTGACCCATTATTTGTATTTTTTTAAAAAGGCCATGTTTGTGTCTGGTCAAAATGTCATCTTGACTGGACATTGTCTGTTTACCGGCTGTCATTTTGAGCCCTGACCTTGTTCTTATGTAAAATATCAAGTTTTAGTGCAGATGGCGAAACTTACCGGTACTTGAATAACTGTCTCTTGGTAAACTCATAGCAGTTTACATTTCTAACAATGGGCAGCAACAAGTTATTAAGCCAAAATTAAAGTAATTCAGAGTATAAATAATAGATAACCATTAAACATTGTGAGTCAGCTTTTAAAGAAGCACAAAAAGATGTCTTTTATTTCTGGTTTGCACAATTTTTATACATCGTTCTCAACTGGAACGTTAAAGAGTTTTTTGAATTAATGCATTTAATAAGGGGGGGGGGGGCCTTAACTACCAAATGTTTTATGAATGACTTCTAACCATCACATCTTGGGCTCCCTTAGTATCCTGGGTTTGGAGGTTGCCTTCATTATTGATAGTCATGACCATATCTGTAGCATGGATTTGCTGAAATTTACATTATTTTTAAAATCAGGACACAACAAAAACTGTATGACGTCCATGCTACAGATTTTGCTTCTAAATGCTATCTACCCGTGGTGTTGATTTGAACGGAGAAAAATTTAAACTGTGTGAGTTTTTAGGGTTTTTTTGTTCTGGTCACGCGACTTTCTAAATATGGTCATCACTACCAAAAATAAAGGCAACCTTAAAATAGAAAAAACATGGCCAAAAACTAAACCCAGGATACTAAGGGAGGCCAACATATGACGGTTAGAAGTCATCCATTATGTAGTTAAGGGACGACCGCCGTAAGGGTATTAATTTCTCATGACATTGATAAATTGACTGAATTAAGTAATGATGTCAAAACAGTTTGTAACTGTAAGGTACATGAGAACAATATTGGTTGCATACAAGGTTGTTATAAATAACAAAAAATGTTTTTTAAGGTTTAAAGTGATATTTGAAAAGACTTGAAACATGTGATAAAGATACGTGAACATTGTAATTTATAATAAATATCGTAATAATTGCTTTTTCGAAAAACCAAGACTTTTACTGAAATGTCTCGATGAAATAAAAATGACTTTAATACTCAACATTCGTGTCGATGTTGTTGTGGCCATGGATATAATGTGGTCAGACCAGATGTACCCATATTTAAGTGAGGTGGTGTAATGTTTGAAACAGCTGGGTGTCCAGTAAAATTAAAGCCATCACCTGCAGATATCTGCTCAAGCTCAGCTAGCTCCAGGTCATACAAAATGTCTGAAATTTTTTTTTCAGCTGTCATCCTTGTTCGGCGGTCGAATCCTTGCAGTTTTTTAGCCACATACAGACCGAAGCTTGTGTCTTGATCTGGCTGATCTGGTTGCTTCAGAACACGGATGCACTCATTCATCAATAACTGTTGCTGGTCAGATATCCCACGTTGCAATTTTCTCTTAGTCGGCAACTTTGCGGATGGCTCCTGAAGATCATTAGAATCTGATGGTACAGTTTCTACACTACTCTTCAGAGTATCCTTGCTTGGTTTGGCATTCATAACTGGCACAAGAAATTGTAGTGCATTCCAAAATGCCCAAGTTGGGGTGTAGAGCTCATCTGTGCTTTGTCCAGACTTGACAGTGTTCACCTTTTTAATGTTTTGGCCAAGGACCTGTCTTAGGGAGTTTATTTGGGCATATATTTCTTTCCACTCTAATCCGAGAATACTCTGAAACAGATAAAATAAGTAAAAATTATTAGACGAGTTTGAGCAAAATATCATGTTTTCAGTGGCGAACAAATCAGAGATGCCTTTATTTTTTACAAATATCATGTGTTGTTATTTTCAATAATTTAAAGCAAGAATGGGATATTGTCTTGAGTGCTACTAGTACTCTTTAAAAATTAGTTGGTTTTATACAAAATATTGAGGTGTCTATATAGTTTTTGTATACGAACAAAATTATTCCAGTCACCTTCACCTTCACCTGTCCCCTGGCGCCAAGTTGGCGCATAGGGCCTCCAGTATTGCTCATTTAATATAAGCTTAACCAATGTCAATTTTAGATTGCATTTAACAGTTGATTTCCAATGTACAGCGCGACAAACTAAACCCCATTTTTTTAATGTATTGGTTTCCCTTCCTTGCTGGAAGCCAACCCCTAATCTCGGACGCTATTAAAATTTAACAAAAACGGTTTAAGGCTTTTACACTAATTAAAGAAAAAAATAGGAGATAATTTGATCGTAACTTAAACATTAACAAAAAAGTTGCTTACCTCCATTTCACTTTTCGCTTTCCCGGTGACCTCCCTGTTATGATAGTCGTTGGAAAACACATCCCATAGGCAAGTTCGTTCCTCGTATAAGTCGATGAGGCGGTAAATATCACTTTGGGTCCAACTTTTTCGTGGGGTTTTCTTTTGCTCCTTTTGGACCGACTCCGCCGCCATATTGTGACTCGTTGCGTGATGCGATCGCGTGATGCTGGCGACAGGTCGTATTTTTGAGCCCGCTGGACGTTTACGGCCACCCGCTGACCGAAAAACTCTAATGCAACTCGAAAATGGGTGCCAAACGAGAGAAAACTCTCATCGACTCTCATGAAAAATTTGAACACGTTCAAAGTCGATGAGAGTGCATGAGAGTCGATGAGAGTGGATAAGAGTTCCATGCCAAACGAGAGTGAGAGTTTCAACTCTTATCAACTCTCATCCTCGTTTGGCCGGGGCTTTATTTGACAGCGACTCTCTTGCTCTCTCACTGAGATGTGCAATTCTTGTCAATTCTCGCCGACAACTCCAATCGTTCTAGTTTGCCAGGCCGGGGCTTGACAGTGGCTATCAATTTCCCAGCTGTTTGCTTTTAATTAGTTCCAGCCGTTCGGATCGAGAAAGTTGTCACTCAACTTAAGATCTGTGAGCGGGATTTTCCTCAGCTTTAAAACTCGTAAATCTCAGCTTTAGTTTTGCTTATTTGATAAACCAACAAAGCCATTATAAATGCACAGCCCACCACACACACAGAGGATCAATCAATTCAATTTGACCTGTGGTCAATCAATTCAATTTTTAATTCTTTTCGTCGTGTACATATTGCAAGCATAGACACTAACAGCATTTAGCAAGGGTTATGTTCGATGCTAAAAACAACTAAAATATCGAAACAGCCAAAGTAATTCAACATTTCGTAAGAGGGATTTGTGAAACACAATGGGGGTCAACACAATGGATGTAGCTTGACGTGTGGTTTTGCGAAATGAACAATGAAGGCCCAAATTCAAACTGTAGCACGCGCACTTCCGTCACGTAAGCTACCAAACGAATCCGATTGGCTGATTTTTGTGCGCACTTTTTCTTCCTTTGTTATGTCACAAAGGAGATTTTTCAGTTGCAAAACAAGTCTGTCGCTTCAGACGCGTTTTTGAAAAGAGAGAAAAGTTTGCTAAATAACTCGCAATGGGAAGTGCTTTAAGTTCTTTCAAAGAACAAAGAAAAGAGAAAAAGGAACTTAAAAGGTATCTTAATCAAACTCAAAGTTGTAGTTCATTTTCTACGGTATCTTAATCACTTCTTGTTAAATAACTTATTTAATCAGTTTAAACAGAATTTTCGCTTGGCGTGGGAAAAGTTCTATTGATCCCACCTTCAGTTGTATAACAAAAGGTATCTCAGAAGCAGGAGAAGTATTGAGAAACATAACAGATTCAGTTAAATGTGTACTCGGTAAGAAACATATCTTTTATCTAACACAACCTTGTTACTGGCATGGAACAAGAATAAGGTTTCATATCACGGAAGATATTCATTGTGGTTGAAAATGATAGCTCAGATAATCATTTGTAATCATAAAATTCAGTTCGACGTGGATCGCAGTGCACCGACATATGAGTAACTAAATAGTGAGACAAACAATTAACTAAGCTATCAATTAAGATTTGGTTGTCTTAGGGCACGTACCCGAATTTTCAAGTCTGTTTGTTCACCTTCGTTTTTCCGTTAATTCTCACGCGTTTTCGGTTCTTTTATTTCTTTTTAATGGCCTGAAAACGGTCCACATGATTTCGTAACTTCTCATGCGGTGTCAAAGAATTCTAATTTGCTCAAAATTTAGCCTGTTCTGCACTTCAAGAAGGGACAGAAAAAACTGGAAAGGGAGCGCAGAAATGAGACGCACAGAATCTGGAGAAAAAGGAGGAGGCAGCGGGAAAGAAGTTGCGGAAGAAATCCGTTCATGTTTTCGGGCTCGTTCACTTCACTTTTCTTACTATCGTGGAGTCTGCAACATAAAGGGAGACAAGTTTTTAATTTGAACTTCTAGCGATTGTAGCTAAGCAAATATTAAGTGCCTTGTTCCGCCAACCACTACCCTTTTTTTCCTCAGATCCTGCACGTCTCATTTTCTTGGTGCCTTTCTAACGTTCGTCACCCCTCCTATCTCAGACCCTGGAACAGGCTTGCCTCGTTTGACTGGAATCTATTTATGTATTTTTAGCGACTCTTGCGGTCTCACTGAGATGTTCGAACACTCGTCAATTTTCGTGGACTTTGTCGTTCAGTGCGTTGATGCATACCATGAAAGAAATGATAAGTCAGGCTAACTTGAGAAAACAGCCGACAACTTGAGCCCTCGCAAAACGACATCTGAGTAACAAGCGCAGAAATTCAATACTGATGACATGCATTACCCAGATCATGGTAGTGCTTCTGATTGGTTGAAAGAAATTTCCCTCGCGGCACAACTAATTAGAATCACTACCAAGATCTGGGTGGTGCACGTCATTAGTATGGAATTTCTGTGCCCGTTACTCGGACGTCGTTTTGCGGTGGCGACCTCGCGAAACGTCGGCTGTTTTCTCAAGCTAAAGTCAGGCCAATGAATACTGAAAAATGCTTGGTCATTCGTCAGCGCGCGTCCCTTTCCTGGAAGCTGTCAAACGAATCTGATTTGCTAAGCATTTGTAACGGAAAGGGGTGAGCCTAGTACCCAAGCGTTCTGTTTTCACTCTCTCGACTTGACGAGAAACTTCCTGACGTCAGCCAAATGGCACACCGGCGCGGCCGACTCATTCGTTGGTGTCGTGACATTTCGAGTCAAGGCGAGTGAGTGGAAAGATCACACCTGAGTGCCTGCTGGGAAGGGGCCTGCGAGGGGGCAAGAAAATAGATGGAATATGTAACCCTTTAAGCCCCAAGACCATTATAAAAATTCTCCTCACTGGTCTCCATAGTTTTTATTAATTATTAATTGGGAGAACTTGTTTAAACATTAACACAATTCATCTTTGGTGATCAATTGCTAAATTCTCATGACCTATATGTGTTATAATACACTGATATGATGAGAGATTTGATGCTGATCATTATTGGGGCTTAAGGGGATAAATAGCAACTTGGCTGAACAAGCTGCATTTTTTCTCATATTGTCAATGGAAGCGAAAGCTTCTTAGTTCCATGTCTGCGTCCGAAAGGGCAGAACTAATAAAAATGAAAGCTCGAATGGAGCAAGAGATACATACTCTGAGAGAACAAATTTACCTCGAAGAAAGAGCACTGATTGCTGGAAGTAGCAAACCCCAGCATCTGGCCAAGAGTGTCTGGTAAGAGGAAATTTATGTTGAAAAATATGAATACTTAATAGATTGATTGAAAATAGCTTTTAAAGTCTTGTGCCAGAACGACACGGGGTCATAATGTTAATCTCTCTGCAGACTTTTAGTGAAAACTTTTTCGAACGCTTCAGAAAAATGATAAAGGTGAACCTTAAATCGGGATTGTGTAGTTTAAACTCACAAGACGTCTATTAGGTAACACAACAGTGGAAGAAGTGGTGCAGTCTGCTTCTTGTCTTTGAAGAGTTGTCATGGTGCTTCGTGGGTAGTCACCTCATTCAGTTTTGTTAAATTAAGAATGAACAGTGACAGCACATTCGTGCTGAATTTCTGTGACACCTGGGACAATTGTTGGAACCTGAGATTAAGAAAAAGAAGATTAAAATGCCAGGTTAAATAAAAATTACTTAATGGAAGTAGCCTTGTACGACGCGTTTATGAGGTGGAGAGAGGGAAAATGATCAAATGGTTGGTTTATCGTTGAGTAGTACGAAACGGAATAGACTTGCATTAAATCGTCTTTCAGCAGTAACGGTTATTCTGCGTATTTAATAACTTGTTTCTTTATTTAGCTGAACATTTCAAGAATACTTCCACTGCGTCTTTCAGGGAAAAAGATCGTTTGGGTGTCTGTGTTTGAAGTTTGGAGACAAAAAAGTGGTAGCTTTTAATTTATTCTCGAAATTATCCAAAAGCAATTTTGAAGAAATTCTAATTTTTTGCTCTCGGAGAAATGACAAAGTTGACGTGAGGTGAGATACCACAATTGACGATAAGTATTGTAAAATGGAGCATGTTGGTGTGTGGTTTTTTCGGGTTGTAACTTTTGAGTTTAGTTCTTGTTTTATTGGAGTTTTTGCTCGCTCAAATAGTGAGTTAGAAAGCGAGTCCTCTTTTTCGTTAGTTGGCCTAGGGGAGGGCACAAGGTCCATGAGATCGGCGCGCAATTTAAGGACGGTGCCTCCTAACAGAGATCTATTTTTCTAAAGGTTATGACTATGAGGAAAAAGTAGATCTTAGCAAGGGTTATTGCAATGCAACAAGAAAAATGCAGGTAACGCGCATTTTTCACAGATAATTAAAACCATAATTCTGAAAAATGCGTGGTTACACCTAATTTTTTGTTTCTAGATTCTGATACCTCTTGGTAAGATCTGCTTTTTCCACGTAGACATAAACCGCACAAAAATACTTTTGTATTAAGGGGCAAATTCTTTACAAAACTCGCAAGTTGCGAGACGCGCAGAACTTATGCGCAGTAATAAAATAGTGGAAGAAGTGAAGTGGTCTGCTTCTTCTCTTTGAAGAGTTGTCTTGGAGGCATCGTCCTTACTGCGCCTTTCAATAACATGCGGACTCTAAAACTCAAAGCTGAAGTGACAAATGCGTTTTTCACTGCCGTCAATCAAATTTTCGGCGGCTCCTCCCAGCTTTCGACTACTGCTGTGTACCCCCAGAGAATAAAAATTTGAAGTTGATTATTGCAGTATCAATTTCTTTATTTGATTCAATAATCCACTTTACAAACAAAAAATGACATTCTACCCGTTGGCCGAATATGCATGACATTATGTCTTAGGCACGCTTGAATTTGGCATGGGTCGCACTGGAGCGAATTCTGTTTGTTTTACCAAAAATTGGGTCAACATTGGAGATTTTCCTAATGGGACCTCTTCGAGCAAATTTAAATTTGCCAGAGGACGAAAACGTTTAAAGATGTATGGGTGGGGCAGGCAAATTTTTCCTAAATCGCCTAAAGAAAGCAAAAATCCATTAAAAATGTCAACTGCGTGTTTATGCAAGGAAATTGATGCACAGCTACACAGCTATCATTGTTTACATAGGTGTTTTATCAATGTTTACACAAGAGTTCAGTCTTGTCATGCAGGTTCATGAGTGCCCGGAACTCAAACCAAAAAAAAAATTGTCAGTGCCAATTTTTTTGGTCAAAATGGGACCGACCAAAAAAAAATTCACTCTTGTGCGCC
Source organism: Siderastrea radians (assembly GCA_964017195.1). NCBI lineage: Eukaryota > Metazoa > Cnidaria > Anthozoa > Scleractinia > Rhizangiidae > Siderastrea > Siderastrea radians. The sequence goes on along the minus strand of OZ024893.1, from coordinate 33,837,926 downwards.
CCCGCCCACCCCCCACGACTGGTTTCCCCAAACTGTATTCGAACGGTTATCTGATTTTTTTTTTAATTCTGTTCTTTTTTTCTCTCTACTACCAGCTTTTTGAGAAAAGAAAAAAAAAGAACACTGAAAAAACTTTGAGCATTTTGATGAGACTGAAAGGAAGCGATTGCATTAGAAAAGCAGAAGCAAAAACTAAACAATGTGAGAATCTGTTGCCTGTTGGGAGCGGTTTATGCAAAGTGGGAAACCTGTCAAATTCCAACATGCCTGTCGCATGAATTCACCGAATCAAAAATCGAGTATGAGATCGAGTTTCAGTCTGAATATTTCATTCTTCATTTAAAAAGCGGATTATTGAAACAAATAATAACATCAATAATGCAATAATCAACTTCAAATTGGTACGCTTGACAAGTGTCATGATATGAACAGCGCTCGGCAGTAATCGGAAGCTGGAAGGAGCTGCTGAACATTTGATTGACGGCAGCGAAAAACTCATCTGTCAGTTGAGCTTTGAAGTGTGCATGTTATTGAAAGGTGCAGTAATGCGCTCTTGAAATAAGCGATTGAGTGATTGGTGAAAAACAAGGCCAGTGAACAATGGGGGAACGCTATGACCAATGAAATTTAACCTACTATTGATTGGTTTGTGTCGTCTGAAAGTCATGTGATGCATTTAGTTTGAAAGCGTTTCTTGCCTAAAGATGTTTCCTTTCAAAGTAGATGCGACCAAGAAAACCACTGAAATGTAATTTTCAGGATCTAAAGATTGTTCGATGGTGAATACTGTTCCTCTGGCTTTGTGTTAAACAAGGAAGTTTTGAATTACATTTGAACTTGTTTTGCCGTGATGTCGTCGCTTGGGTAGACTGAGTGCGTGGTGAAGAAGATGCATTTGAAGCAAAACAGGTTTCTTACTGCTTTCTATTTTGGACTACATCAAAAGATGAATCATTTTGAGAACGGATGTGCTTTATCGGCAGCTCAGAGTGAAATAGAAAGGTACAGTGAGAACATTTATTTCACTTGCTACTTTGTGAATGGAACGAACATTGGGGGTAATCACTAATAAATCAGGACGAATCTGGGGTTAAATTATGTTTTAGGGTTTGACATACGCGATTACTGGATTTTGTACACTAAAAAATGTTGGCTAGTTTTTTTGGTTAGTTTGTGAGAATGACGAAGATCTGGGAAAGCTCATAGCGGACATTGTGATAAATAGACAAACACTAGAATGGACTGGGCCTGGCAATGGCGGCGTGAAGACACGAGTTGCGGCCGTCCGCCCAATTTCGTTATCCCATCTTAGTATATGGCCGATTTGGTCGAGCTATCTTTTAAAAAGAGGAAAACTAGGTCACCGAAGCCTTTGGACGAGCCTTCTATCTCACCAGACTTGAAGAAAACAAAGCAATACACTTCTCCTGGCAAAGAATCAGACCAAGACGAAGGCGAGACTTCGACAGTCTCAACGGTAATCGACTCAACAATGTCTCAAGAGTTCGGCGCTACACTACAGGAGATACTTAAAAAGTTGGAAAAACTGGACGTTATACAATCTTCTTTAGGAAAGATAGAATCCAAAATAGCAACTCTGGAGACACGAACCCGAGAGCTCGAAACATTCCAAGATACGACGAAGAAAGACATTGAAGAACTGAAGAGCAGCCAAACATTCATCGGCGAGCAAGCGAAACAAAATGCCGACGCACTCAAAAAAGATAAAGTCCTAATAGCCGGGCTTTTAGAGCAAGCCCAAAAAAACGAGGATATGATAAATGAGTTGCAGACTAAGAACCTTTATTTGGAAGCATATTCACGTCGAGAAAACTTGAAGTTTATGAACATAAAGGAAGAAACAACAATAGACGGGAAGGAAGACACCGAAGAAGTGCTTCGATCTTTCTTAGAGCGCGACCTTGGTTTCGCTGATGCGAGAAATTCAACGTGTCCACCGAAATGGAAAAAGTAAAGACGGCAAACCGCGGCCTATTCTAGCCCGTTTTCTTAGGTTTAAGGACGTTCAGAAAATTATCTCGCTGGGCCACAGACTTAAAGATACAGACTACCAAATTTTCCGAGATTATCCTGCCGAAATCATCAACCGACAAAGATCACAGATGGAGTCTTTTAAAGCTGCCAGAAAGAAAGGAATCCCTGCAAGTTTTAGCTCGTCACAGCCAGATAAGTTGTATATAAGAGGGAAACTTTGGCCTGAAGGCAAAATTTTCTTTACGTCTTAATAACAATCAGTTATTTCTTTTTGCATAATAATATTTAGCTTTGTCAGATCATGATTAAGTCTATAGGAATTACTTGATTTTACCACTATGTGGGTAACTACTCATTATTTATAATAGTTTGCTTTATTTTCACTTCAGTTGCGGTCGGCAGCTACAACAGAGAGAAAATGTTTCCCTTTACTCGTGTAGCACTAGGTTTAAACGTAACGTCTCATGCCTTTTTTCTGAAGACTCTTTCTTCTATCGCTTTGCTTGGTTTTATGCATAATTCCAAGAGAGCAGAGTCTCCTTTTGCCCTCAGTCAGGGACCGCTTTTATTGTAAGTGTTTGTATGTGTTTCCTTTGTTTTTTTGTTTTTTTGTTCTCTCCCGGGGGCAATACCTTTATGTAAAAATTTTTTTGTATCACAGCCATCTTTTAATATATACTACTTGTCTTGACCGCTTCAACTCAAAAGGTGCTAAGTTAAATATAAAATCTCAACTCTGCTGAATCGTCCTTTCTCAACATACAATAACAGCCGTCAAATCTGTCTGATCTAAAAATTGCTTCCATCAATGTGAGGGGAATAGGGAATAACAATAAGAGAAGAGAGACCTTTAATTGGCTCAGAGAAAGACAACAGTCAATTTACTTCTTACAAGAGGTGCACTGTACTGAAAACAATGTTGACAAATGGAGAGCTGAATGGGGCTACAAGGCACTTTTTAGCTGTTGCTCAAGTAACGCAGCTGGTGTTTGTATTCTTTTCAACAATAACTTCAACTTGAACATTTTGAAAATTTTCTCGGATCCCTCGGGACGTTATATAATATGTGACATTAAAGCTGAAGAAAAACTATTCACCCTTGCTAACATTTACGCTCCAAATGATGACGACCCGACCTTTTTTACAACTTTTTTTGATCACTTAGAAAATTTTCAATGTGATGAAATAATATTAGGTGGCGACTTCAATCTCGTACTAAACGTAAAAGAAGATAAGAAAGGTGGTCTTCCGAGAACACACCAAAATGCTTTGAACGTTGTCAAGCAAGCTTGCGAAGAACTGGATTTGACTGACATTTGGAGAATACTTAATCCCGACAGCCACAGGTACACGTGGCGCCGAAGGAAACCAGAAATACAATGTAGACTCGATTTTTTTCTAATTAGCTCAAATTTGATTTGTGATACCAATCAAGCGGACATTGCACCTGGGTATAAAACTGATCATTCGCTAATAACACTTAAAATAGCCTTGCATCATAATCCAAGAGGAAGAGGTTTTTGGAAACTTAACACTTCTCTATTAGCCGATGATGAATACTTAAAAGAAATTAAAACAATTATTTCCCAAACCAAAATTGAATACAAGAAGGATAACTCGGTTAATCCAGCTCTACTTTGGGAAATGATTAAAATGAAAGTTCGAGAAAAATCAATCTCGTATGCGATCGTCAAAAACTCGAAAACCAAGTCCAGAGAAAATGCTCTTCACGAGGAGATAGCGGATCTTGAAAGGAAAATAGACGCAACCGACACGACGAATAGCGAGGTACAAAAATCACAGCTACATGCAAAGATTGATAATCTTAATTGCGAGCTCGAAAAAATCATCGAACAACGCACTCAAGGTGCTATTCTGCGCTCGAGAACTCGGTGGCACAATGAAGGTGAAAAAAATACGAAATATTTTTTGAGTCTCGAAAAAAGGCATCATAAACAGAGCACAATAAGCAGATTGAAGAAAAGCGAGAACGAATTTGCGGTTTCAGATAAAGAAATCCTTACCGAATGCGAAGCCTTCTATAAAGATCTATATTCATCTAAGATCCAAGTAGGCTCCATCCCTTTAGACACGGACCACTTTTTTCAAGAGAACGACACGGTTTTAAACAAGGAAGAAAGCGATTCCATTGAAGGCCTTTTAACAGAAGCGGAATGTATTGCAGCATTGAAAGACATGGGAAACGGGAAAAGCCCAGGAAATGACGGTCTGCCCTCTGAATTTTACAAAACGTTTTGGAGCGACATTTCGGAACCTCTCTTAAAAGCCTTAAACTATGGATTCGAGATCGGTCAGCTTTCCGTATCGCAAAGACGAGGTATCATTAAACTTATTCCCAAGAAGAGTGAAGAACTCTATTATATACGTAACTGGAGACCGTTAACACTTTTAAATTGCGATTATAAGATAGCTGCAAAGGCTATTGCTAATCGTTTGAAGGCCCACTTATCTAAACTCATAAATAATGATCAGTCTGGATTCATTAAAGGACGCTTCATAGGCGAAAACATACGCCTAATAGACAGCGTAATTAACTACGCTGCTACAAAAAATATCCCAGGTCTGTTGCTCTTTCTAGACTTTGAAAAGGCTTTCGACACTCTAGAATGGCCCTTCATCCAGAAAACTCTCGTCTCCTTCGGTTTCGGCCCTTCTATTGTTCAATGGTTTAAAACCTTCTATTGTGGCTCGGAAAGTTGTATCTTGAATAATGGTTGGGCAAGTAACTTTTTTCCTGTGCACAGAGGTGTCCGTCAAGGCTGCCCCCTTTCTCCATACCTTTTTATCCTTTCAGCTGAGATTCTTGCAAAAAAAATCAGAAAAGATTCGGACATTAAGGGATTGACAGTAAAACAAAACGAGATAAAAATAAGTCAATACGCTGATGACACAACTCTTATACTTGACGGTTCAGAAAAGTCTCTCTCTGAAGCTCTTAGAGTCTTGGATGGCTTTAGTAAAATATCAGGCCTAAGATTAAATAAAAAGAACACTGAAGCTCTCTGGATTGGTTCAAATGCAGGCAAAAAAGAAGTTATTTGTAAGGAACATAACTTGAACTGGCAAAATTCAAAGGTCAAACCGCTTGGAGTTTGGTTCTCAATTTTTCCTGAGACTACATTAAACCTTAACTTCTCGGAAAAACTAGAAAAAATGCGAAATTGCTTAGGTACCTGGTCACTCCGAAGACTTAGCCTGATTGGAAAAATCACTGTCATTAAAAGTCTAATAGCCTCTCAAATAGTTCATCTCTTATCGCCTCTACCATCAAACCACCAGATTATAAAAGAAATAAACGTTCTCTTTTTCCACTTCCTTTGGAATGGCAAAGGGGACAAAATAAAGAGAAATGTTATTATTCGCGATTACCAAGATGGGGGCCTCAAGATGATTGATATCACCTCCTTCAATAAAGCTTTAAAATCTGTCTGGATTAAAAAATACTTGGATGTGAATAACAAGGGGAAATGGAAATTGTTTATTGACGCTGAGCTGGAGAATCTTGGTGGCGCTACGGTTCTGAGCAATCTTGACAAAGTTGACACAAAAAAGATTGCCAAATCCTTGAGCCCTTTCCTGAAAGAGATACTGGAAATATGGGCTGAACTGAACTATCAAGACCAAATAACTTCTGTCGACTCCTTTTTGGCGCAAAGCCTATGGCACAATTCACTGATTAGAATCATGGGCAAACCAATCTACTATAAAAACTGGCATCAATCGGGCATTGACTATGTAAATCAAATCATCAAGGAGAAGCCAAACGTCTTCCTCTCCCTAAATGAATTTGAACAGATGTATCATATTAAGGTTTGCCCACTTACTTTCTGTGGAATCGTATCTGCTGTCAAAACGCTTTGGAGAAAACAAAACCAAGCTTTAACACAAAATGCCGAAAAAAAAGAATCTTTGGCAACCGTAATTTTGAAATCTAACAAACCCAACAGACTGGCATATAAAATACTTATAGAAGCGAAAACCAAATCCCCAATACCTAGTCAACTAAAATGGTACAACGCTATTCAAGATAGCTATGATTTCGACTGGCAAAAGACGTATCAAATTGCCCTCAAATGCACCAAAAGTACTAAATTAATTGAGTTTAATTTTCGTTTCTTGCACCACACCTTGGCTACAAATATAGCCTTGGTTAAAATGGGTTTTAAAAATGACGTAAAGTGCACTTTTTGTAACGAGGAACCGGAAAAAATCCTTCATCTTTTCTGGTGCTGTAACAAAATACAACTCTTTTGGAAACATGTTTTCGCTTTTCTCCAACAATGTAATATTTTATCTCAAAATTGCGTTCCCAGCGAATCTGCAGTGCTGGGTCTGAGGCCGGAAACATCAAAGAACGGCAATAAAATTGACCTAATTTTCCTTGTTGCTAGATTCTACATTTGGCTTTGCAGAAGTAAGGAAAAAATCCCAGTTGTAGAAAGTTTTATATCTTACTTAAAATTCTACAAGAAAGAATTAGAACCCTTCCATATTAGCTAGATCTCATCTAATTTTTTGTTGTTGTTTTTTTTTTGTTTTTTTTCAATATACATATATATGGTGTACATATATAAGTATATATGTAGGTCGTCTCTTTTTCTTTTCATTGTATTCTATTACCCTCTTCCCATCACGTACATTTCCAACTCATCCATAATTTTAAAGCAACGATTCAGCAGGAGATCTTTTATCTCTTTATCTCTGAGTAGATTAGGTCATATCTTATCTTTTCATAGCAATTTCCCCCCCCCCTTTTCTTTTTTTTTTTTTTCGCATGTAAGCTTTACGTATATTTAACTAATTAATTGCTTTATTTTACAAGTGTTATGCAATTTAAGGAAACAGTGTATAATAAGTGGCATATTACAAGTGTAAAATGTATAATTATAATAAGCCAAACACCACATGTAACTGAGTAGTATGTAGTAAGTGACTGTCATTAGTGTATTAGTAATGTATTATGTAAGTAGTGTACTAGCGTTGTAAGTAGTGTACTTGTTATTGTAAGCAGTTTGCTTTGCCTTCATTAAAAAAAAAAAAGGGCTTCAAAAAAAAAAAAAAAACACTAGAATTCAAAAAGTAAGTCTTACTGTTGTCATTTCATCTCTTCTGGGGACATTGTAAGGCTTCAAAATTCAGTGGGGGACTTTTGTTGGGTATTGAAGTTGAAGACACAGGACAACAGAACTGATGGTAAAGCAATTATTTTATTTAGGGCTAGGTGTGGACATATTTGAGCAGCGTTTGGTTAAATCAAGTTTTGGTGGAAAGTTGAAGTACGTCTTTCGTACTCCTTAAGTTATGTTTAGATAGGTTTTGAGTTTAATAGCTGTTTAGAGATGTGTTTTTAAAACTTGAATTGTCATTTGCTATTTTTTTAACGATTTGATTGTGACTGAATAATATAAGAGTACAAATTTTTATTTTCAGATGTCAAGGTGAAGAAAAGAACCTGAAATGTAGAACATGTATTGAAAGGCATTGGTAAAATAAAAAGTGGGTTATTTATAAGGTAGCGAATTTTACAAATATTTAATTGCCTGGAGATTATGAGTGGTTGGTGTTTTTTTAAAAATGGATTTTTTCGTTAATTCAGTGATTGTTGTCATAAGACGCTGCCGCTGTATAAATTGGGCTGAGTTTTTTGTTGTGCGTCACTTGCCTTAGTCATCATCGGCCAACACAGTCTATTTTAACTTCTGGCTTTCTCTAGGCAGTTTCCTTAAACTTCTGGTTCCGGTCATGTCGTCAAGCCGGGGTATCAAATCAAACAAAACTGAACGAATTTGTCATCAAACTCGATCGAACGAACTTGGACGAGATGGAACGATTAAATTCGATGTTGTTGGGTTATCGAACGAAATCGAACAACTAACTTTTTTGTGAGTTAGATTTCCGAACCAAATCGAACGAAATCGAAATTTAGCGTTCGATGTAGTTTGATCAGGTTCGCGGAAATGAACTTGAACCTAAAATTCATAATAAAGAATTTCAACCCAATGAGTGACTAAAAATTTCTTGTGTATTCCTTAAATGGTCTTGGAATAAGTGACTGGACACGGTATTGTATAGCCTGCGAGCAAGCTCTCTTGGGGGTGGGGGCGCGATAGAGGGAAAGATGGAAAGAGAGCTTGCAACGACGTCTAAGGAATTTGAATTCCGCCCCCAGTGCAGCAGTGGCTTCTCGTTGTCTGAGCTGTTAGATGTTGGCCAATCAGTGTAAACCAAAAAATGTAACAAAGATGTTAAACACATGAAAAAAGGGCAGATTTCATGCGTTATGCAAATTTAATGTGGTTTTGAACTGAAACTAACTTCGGACCGTATTGGTTATTTCTTACAAATTCTTTAACAGTTAAAAATGGACGAGTAACCAGGGTAAGACATAATAAGATTTTGAGCGTTCTCTGGTTAAAAATTTAAAAGTTTGAGCTTTCGATTGCCAGTCTGCAATCTTTGACAAGTGACGAACAAAAAGCGCGAACATTAAAATACATACTACAAAGAGTGCGATTAAGGGAAATTATAATAAAAAACAATAAAAATACTTTAGTGGGAATAAAATGCTAATCAGAAGATCATAATAAAATTGAATATTGTCTAGGTAATTGTTTCGCATTATTGTCTGCGTCGCTTGTAATTGCTGTGTGCCAGGATTCCAGTGTTTTTCTAACGCGGAAATTTCCCTTGTCGATTACATGAGCACTTTTAAAGCCAATGGAGTGGTCGTTCAACCATGCGTGTGTTGCAACATTGGAACCTAAGTTGGTATCAGAACTAGGGATAATTAAACAAACTTTCAATTCCTCTGAATGTTCTTAGTGATAATCTCACAATCTGTAGCTACATAACTAGTTCTTTATTGACAACTGAAAGACTAGAGGCTGCAAAGTTACGTGTAAATTGCTACAGCTCAAGTGATTGTTTTGGTCCTAATTCTTGTTTTGGCCCATTTTTAACTATAATCTTGCAGTGGCCTTCAAAATTTGCTGGTCTTTTTTCTGTTTGAAAGAAGTACCATAGTAATTATAATCAACAACATGGTTTAAAAGAATTAACAGCAGTGCTTCGTGTTGCTTCCCAGCTTGCATGCTTTTGTTATTTAAAGGAACAACAATATTCTACTAGCTTTTTTTGCAGATTTACAGATGTCTGTTCATGGTGTCAGGGAAAACTATACTGGCAACTAAGAGATTTTTCTCAAGAAATAGACCACATTAATCTAAGCAAAAGCAATAATAAAGACGAAAAAAGTCATGAGCTGAACACATACCAACAGCCCTTTTCCTACTGTGATGTATCAAAATAAACTATTATTATAAGTTAGTTATACTCCCAATGTTTATTAAAGAAAACAAAGATCAAAATATCGATGAAAGCATTATTGAAAACTGTTAAATAGGCGATAACAATATAATAATTATTACTTCTATTATGCAAAAATATTAATTTACATCTGGGCCTCTTCAGTTGCTCTATACTATACTGTCCCTTTAAACTTCATATTAAGAGGCATTTGGGCAAGTTCTGACATGAAAACAACAACCTATAACCTGGAGTTAAACCTTGCAATATTCATTCCGTGAAGGTTTTTTGGCTAAGACAGAGAAAAGCTCTGAAGGCTTTAACCCAGACAGATTCTTCTGCTGAGCAGAAAACTTTTTTTGAGGACATCAATATTTTTTTCCCAGTTCAGCACTCAGTTGCTCTATACTATAGTGTTCTTTTACAAACGTTATAAGCATTTGGCCTGGGTAGACTAAGATCTAACATGAAAACAACAACCTATAACCTGAACTTAAACCTTACAATATTCATTCCATGAAGGTTTTTTGACTAAGACAGACAAAAGCTCTGAAGGCTAATTTAACCCAGACAGATTCTTCTGCTGAGAAGCAAACTTTTTTGGAGGACATTTATCTTTTTGTCCCAGTTCAGCACTCAGTTGCTCTATACTATACTGTCCCTTTACAAGTGGGTAGACTGAGATCTAACATGAAAACAACACCCTATAACCTGAACTTAAACCTTGCAACCCAATCAGCTTCTTCTGCTGGGCAGAAACTTTTTTTGAGGACATCACTCTTTTTTCCTCAGTTCAGCACTCAGTTGCTCTATACAGCACTGTCCCTTTACAGTTGGGTAGACTAATAAGATCTAACATGATAACACCCTATAACCTGAACTAAAACCTGCTGGTCTAAAATGCAATTTCCCTTAGAATGGTGAAGTCCTCTTTGGTTTTAACTTCTGGGTGTTTTACTTTCAATCTGCAATATCCATTTCGGGTAAGTTTCTTGGCCAAGACAGACATTAGGTCTGACGACTTTAACCCAGTCAGGTTCTACTGCTGAGCAGAAAACTTTTTTTTGAGGACATCAATCACTTCTTCCCGGTTCAGCACTCTACCAAAAACACCCTTAACTATCAGCTGATTCGCCTTTAAGTTGGATTCCCAAGCTTCAGTCAAACTTACTGCAGGTAATGGCTGAACTTGAGAGGAAGGGGGGTGACTTTGACATGTCTTCTTCTTCTTTCACTCATTTCCTCAATAGATGACTGCAAAAGAAATTATGCAATTTGTTAACTCTATAGACAACAAACGTACAAGAACTGCTAAAATGAAGTTTCTTAATGGGAGTAAAAGAACTTAACACAACAGCAAGACTGCACATTAAACACTGGGTAAGTAGTATGGGGGTGTGGAAGAGGTAAATAAAACAGACTGAACATCCAACAAGATACATACATCTTCCTCTTTCGGCTTCTTCCTTTGTCCAGTAGCTTCAATCTTTCGGGTTTCTGCTGCCTAAAGACAGTTAAACATTAATTATGCACCAGTTTGCAGTCGTCCTCAATAAAATATCTGGCTGGGCTAAGCTGCTAAACTGGTAAAAGTTGAACTGCTATATAAATATGTAGTAGCAGTCTTTTGAGCAGTAAAAAACCATTGATGTAAACTCCCAATTTCCTTGTCTAGAGACACCAATGAAAAGGATTTCAAAGGATCTTAACAGCAATTCAAATTTAAATCATTAAATTTTAGACAATTATTTTCAGATAAATACTAAGCGATGGGTTTTAAAAAATTATTTTCAGAACTGAAAAATGTATAGATTTGAGTGATTTGTTAATTTTGTCTGATCACTTAATGAGAGTTTTCACTCAAAAAGTCATGCCATACATGTAGTAGTAACACAAACCTTGGTAGATGGGCTTTTGTTCTTTTTGTATCGCCACTGCTCACTAAAAAAGGTCTTGACATGATTTGCATTGCCTTCCTCATTGAAATTAATTTCTGGTAGGGCACATTCTGAGGCAATCTCAGTGCAAAATTCTTTCAATTCTGTCTTTGCCTCTGGGCTGTTGAATTTTGGGCAGCTGCTCCCCTATTTGCTTGTTGCCAGAATTGCAATCTTCTTTCTCCTGTAAAGATTAATAAAGAAAATGGAAATCCCAATCTGGAAAACCTCAACGCATTTATCCTCTGTCATACAAGAGATTTCCTCGGCATGCATTAAACAATTATTGGATGAGGTTGAGCATGATAGCAAGAATTAGCAAGGCCAAGGGTTGTATTATCTGCCAAAGCTGAAGACTAAAGCGGATAACACAGACCGAGGCCTTGATAATCTCGCTATCATGCAAAAATGCAAATATCAAGTGTCTTATTAGACATTGTTAAGTGCCCAGCACAATGCTATAAGCACACTAAACTTATCCTGATGGCAACACAACAAAACCATGTAAAGACACATTTATAAACAACTTGAATAGCAACAATACACAGACTTGAAGGGACTGTGTCACGGCTGAGTAAGGTTTATTTTGATAAGTTTTGCCAAATACTTGCTACGAACTTAATGTTTGCAAATAAATTGCAAAACCATAGCTTCATTGCAACCAAATGTGTCTTCCGGGCGTTATTATTTAAAGATACAAGCAAACGAGATTAATGACGAGTACATATTGCAATTGACCTTCTTTCCATGGCAAACGTACCTCGTATCTGCCTTCCTTCTCGTTAAAGTGTATGTTCTTCAGGAACTCGTCACTGTCTGACTGAGACACAGGTGGCTCATCACACACTCCTAATGATTCAGTGTCCCAAAATTTCTGCAAAGCATGACTCAACTCGTCGTTCTCACTATGAACGTCAAATGGGCCTAAGGACATCAATTCTGGTTTCTCAATGATGAGATTGGTAGTTGTAAATGTATCTCTGGATTCTTCAACGCTTGCGTGATTGGACAAAATCCACCCAAATGTACTACTTAACGCTACCGGACCGCTGTTGCCACGGACAACATCTCCAGACACAACATCAAAGTAGAAATCGGATCCAATTAGAACATCAATGTTCTGTTGACTTCCCTCAACAATACTTGTGTCAGTGAGCTCGAGCCCTTGCAAATATGTGTAATTGTTGACGTTTATCTTCACTGAAACCGCTGAACAAATCTTCGGAAAACACAGCGCTGATGTTTCTAATTCTCCTTGAGATCCTAATCTACACTGCATCGTTGCTTCGTGTATCTTTCGTCACCAAAGGTGTTGAGATGCAATGTTTCTGATTTCACAGGTGACAGATTTAGTTTCTCTTTCAACAGTTTGTAATGTAAGTGCGTTGACTTCCGGTATCGAGAAGGATTCTGACACACGCGGTGTCAGAATTGACATCGTTAACCACCGTAGCTCTTGTGGTTTGTAAGAGAACAGTGCCCTTTATCTTGTTGCTCACTGTTGTCATTGTCGTCTTTGGTTCTTCGGTTAATTTAAGAGAATCTTCCTTCGGTTTCAGTTTTCCTTGGTCACGCAACGAGCAAATCGATTTCATTTGCATTTGTTGGCCTCGTGACCAAATCGCAAACAGTTAAAACATCTTTTATCGCGTACCAAAATGTTCCTTCATTGAGCTGTATCCTTGACAGCATCGCATGAGGCAGAATAATGCTCGTTTTAACAGAAAACACGTTTGATTTTGCAGCTCTCACCTTGCTGCGAGACACAAGAATTTGCGGTTGGAGTTTGATTACGCGGTCTCGAATTACCAGATGCTTGGGATAATTTGTTGTTCTCGCTTGTTTTCGTCATTTCACTTGCTTCTCTCGCTTCGACTTCAATCTTTATCACGTTCAGCAATTCCTCGATTTTCCATACCGAATCCTTAGAGTTCCTAGCGATCTGCAACCGGACCTCGGGCGGCAATTTAGACATAATGATTGGTATCAAAAGACTACCATATTGCTCTGATGTTATGCCGAGTGAAGCCAAGCCGCGAGTGTGGACACATAATTGATCGTACGCAAGTCTAAGGCTTGAAGGGCGATCACTAGTGCAAGGTGACACTTTAAGAAGCTGATCCATGTGAGTGCTTATAATTTGTTGGGGTCTTCCAAATCATTCCTGTAGTATTTCCACTGCGGCACCGTAGTTTGCTTCGGTTAATGTAAGACCCTCGATTGCTCACGCGGCCGATCGTTCAAGCACAGATTGCTGAGTAAAATGAGTCCCAGAATGTATTCCATTTCGTAACATCTCTAAATTTCGGCAGGGATAATTTCGGTAATCCAGTACGAACAACATTTTGGTTGACCGGTTGCGTCGCCGCTTGAAATGATTCCACGTGTCGTTCAGTTGACGTGTTTGCTTTGCTTGCATGCTCGATTTTCCCTTTCAGATGGAGAATTGAAGCTGTAACTTCTTCCGACCGTTCAATTTCCTCGTCTATCGCCTCGACTTTGCATAAAGACAGGACTTCTTGGTCTATTTCGCTCAACGACCTTTGTTTTCCATCCAGAAGTTGCCGTATGACGTCTAGTCGCTCATAATCTCTCGGTTCCACATGGCGTTGTAAGATCTCACTCACTTCTTTATCCAATTTTGATACATATCTTCGGTGGCCTTCTCGTACAACTCGTAGTTCTAGTTTCGTTTGACTCGATTCCATACTTGGTGAACTTTCTGCGCTAGATATCGATTTCTTGCCCTTCGTCATTGTGTTAAATTCGGCCCCATGTTGGGTGCCATTTACAAAACACAAATCAACATGACTTTATTCTTCCATTCGAACAACGATTACAAGAAAACTTATTTTTGTTCCCGCGTGTCGGGCCTCATGCAAATCATGTGATTACCATACAAGGATCAGTAAATAAAAATCACAATAAAATGTTCACAACAAACGGTTTCGCTTTTGACAGCAGGTTTGGCGTAGGCAATTTCAATTCTGAAAATTTTACCTTCCTTGTGTTATACATCGCATTCCGGTGTTTGTTTTGTTGTCTCCGCATGAGATTAGTGACATCATTACCAAATTAAATCTTCGCCAATCAGCATTTTGCATCGAAATTTTCGATGCGGATATTTAGATTCCTGAGACGTCGTTGCAGGCTCTCTTTCTATCTTTCCCTCTATCGCACCCCCACCCCCGAGAGAGCTTGCTCGCAGGCTAGGTATTGTATAATGTTTGTCTTTTATTTGATGGTAAAGAAACAATACATAATATTCGAGCAATCTAATATGCAATAAGTCATTCATAAAAATTGTATGTGTACCGTTGGAAATGACAAAACTTGATTCAAGTTGCAGCTGTTAATTTTTTGGTAACAAAATGAGATGCTCTGAATCTCGGGTCTAATGAAAATAAAGGAAACATAACTTTAGATGGCTGGATCGATTGCATTTATAATCCCCGGGATAATCAGGTGATGAAAAACCGAACGTTCGATTTTGCTCGATTCAGGTTATATTGTGATACGATGTAAGCTCGCTTAGGTATTGTTCGGCGACAGAACTAAATCGAACCTCATCGAACTTAATCGAATGTTGATTTGGTTCGATTCTTATTTTCTTTTTTGTGAGTTCGATTTCGTTCGATGACCGAACAACATCGAATTTAATCGTTCGATTTTTGTTCGATTAAGTTCGAAAACCGAACGTTCGATTTGATACCCCGGGCATCAATAATCATGACATCACATAAGGTATACAAAAGATAAGCATGTCCCATCACAGTAACAATATTACTTGTGATGTGTCAACGTTTCATACTTACACAACACAGACAAATCACTGTTAATCTTGTGGTAGATGTCTTACGTGTAACATGTGTAAGTGAATTCAACTGAATGGTACATAATACAATTGACTTTGCCTAAAACAAAATATGGAGAAACTTTTTAAAGAGTGAAAAAGAAGGACTCACGACATTGTGACCCGAAGAGAAATGAGTTTAATTTTGCTAGTCTTGACTTGATTGGCACATTTCTTTGAATGAATGTTTCACCACTTTATAATGGCAAAATTGTCATGTGACAAACAAAAGAAATGAACTCCACTGATTTTGCAAATTCTCATAACATGTTTAGTTTGTTTCGTACTACCTTTTTGCGTTTCCAAAGGTAATTGTTAATTTTTAGAAAAGATGTTTTTAAAATTGTTATGAATTCTTAGTGAACTTGTTTGCTTTTGTAAGGGGATTCTCAGGTTAGCAAACTGAATTTTTAAATTATGTCATGAGGGATGCTTTAATGTGTTTGAGTGCGTGTGGAGTGATGATTTTGCTTTCCCTGATGATCTGCTTGTGTTTATCAATGTTATGTTCTTATTTTACTGGAATGCTGACTGTCTGTATTCACACTCTAGGCCTAACAGTAAATGTTTTGTCATCTCTGTGTAAACATTCTCACTTGTGGGCAAATTTGTCCTGACATTGAACATTGGCACTTTGAATTTGTTGGTTATTAGGACAACAAGTAAAAAGTGATGTGAAAGATAAGCTGAGTGATCAGAGTTTAAACATTATAATTTATCATGTAGTAACGCAATAGCCAAGATATTCTGTCACATGGTCACACTTTTTCTAGAGATGGGCTGGGCAGAAAGGCTGGTGAAATGCCTATTGGGCTTTCTTGTTCTATTTTTAGATAAACAGCTTGCATCATGAATTTTCATTGTGTGGTTTGAGAAAATATCCATACTACACCCACGAAAGGTTTTTTGGTTTGCATCCAGGAATTTCCAGTATTGTTAAATATGGAGCTCTCCAGTATCTCGAAAGTTCCAAATGGTTTAGTACTTTAACAAAAGACCAGTAATAAACCTCAGTTAGGTGAACATGATTTCTGTTGTAACATGCATTGAGCATTTATTATGACATCCATTTTCGACATAAGCTTTGCTGTTGTTCTTTACTATTCACATGTTTGTCATGCAGAGTGAAATGTTTTATGTTATTCACGGAGATGTTTAAAAATGTGTTTGACCTTTTTATGTTCTAATATTTGTGGTGAGGGCTTTATTGTTGTCATGAATACTTTGTGTGCTGAATGCAACGTAAACAACAAAGCTAAAATTTTCAGAATTGAAATTCTGTTCTGCACCCTCAAACCTGGTGACAAAGCAAAACTGTTGAATGTAACGTAAATTACAAGTTAATGTTTATAATGTTAGAAACAGAGCTAGAGTAAAATAGCAACCGTTTTTCCTGGAATTAATTTTGGTTGACGGTACACTGAATTTGCATACTTTGAGTGTCAAGTGAAACATCAAATTTGAATAACATGTGAAATCAGACCTTTTGAATGAGCGTAATGGAACAATTCTAGCTTGATGATATCCGGTGAAAAGCGGCTGAAAACCCTTTGCTGGATTGCGTTTGTATTTGGTTATTAATAAATAACTTTGGTGTTTTAAAACAAAAACATCCACTTTGAAAGGATTGAAAATGGTGAAATATTGGCTAAAGGCAAAGGAAACATGGAATCTTCTGTGAACACAAATATTCAAATTTGGTGTACTGAAATTTCATACACATCAATGTCACCAAACTATATTCGCTTATTTTTGAAGCTAAAAACAGTGTACGTAAGTCTTACTTCGTGTTTAATAAGATGAATTGTGCAATATTTTCATGTTTCTTTACGTTCTGGAAAAAGACCTTCTCATGAAGACTCTGCTCTGGAATTTTTTGCTTTTGAGCCTCCTCTCTCCCTCTGAATTTCCAGTGACCTTCCTGGGGAGGGTATGGATATTTTCTGGAACCAGATGAATTTTATGATATTGAAGACACAAGAGGTTATATGTTTGAAGTAGAGTATATATGTTTAAGTTAACTCTCACATGTACAAGGAAAGTTACAGTGTCATCGTGGTACAAGGGGGGGAGTGGGCGTTGATGGTGGGTCTTATCTAAGATGACGACCATTTTGGGCGCCATCTTGGATTTTCGAGAAGCGTCTAAAATTGGCATTTTTTTGTATCCTTGACATGTAGAATATGACATAATTAAACATTTTCCTGGTTTTTGTTGACAATTTCTGTATTTTTCTCCTAAAAAGGGTAAAAATCCCACATGTCTTGATGGAAAAGAGGATAAGTGGTGTTATTAGAGCTTGAAATGTGAATTGCCCAATTTGGCTGACTTTTTGCACACCAACTAGTTTTTATCTGCAAAACATACTTCGTTTTTTCTGCTTCAGGTTTAAAGAAACGAAATAAGCTAAGTGATTACATGAAAGGTTTTAAAACCTGTAAACAAGTAAAAGTTGAGATTTGTTTCCTATGTAATAAGAAGTGTGCATGGTGATTAGTAATCTTAGATTTGAATCAATTTTGGTTTAAAGGCCAAACACTGACTTACACATGGTTTCCACTAAAACATTTAAATCTTTGCATTTTACACGCTGAGTGACAGTCCAATATGTTAAAATATGACAGTCCAATATGTTAAACCCCATTTTGTGGTTCTTATAAATTTTCTCTACTTGCTGCGAAAATCACTGAGGATTTTTGCAGCAATAAGCTGTCACTTTTGAAAGGAGGATTTCCACTCATACTGATTTCTGTTGTAAAGCTGGTTGCTGCAGCTGTTGTGACCAGGATTATCTCCAAAAAGAGGTAGTGATTTTCTATTTAAAACAAAGGGCTGCATGATTTTATCAATTTGCAGGAACTGTTGTTTTGGAACTGCTGTAATCTGTGCTCTGACTGAACAATGTATACAGAGGTTGGCAGTTAGTTTCAATTTTCAGCAATACAAATAGGCAATCATTCTCTGCCTGCATTGTCCTTACATTGATCGTTGTTGATAGTGATTAGGAGAGTTGAGTTGTTCTCTCGTGTAGAATCTGTACAAAGAGGCATTTCTTAGTTTCAGTTTTGTATTAATAAGTGACTCACTGAGTGTGTGTTATTTGAATGATGTGTAACTTAATCTACTACCCTCTACCAAATTTCTTTTCCTTTTACATTGCTTTATTTTGTCTAACCTTAACCTTTTCTGTTCAAGAGTTTCACTCTCATTTCTCTTGTTCTTATAAGCTTCCGTTTAAGTAATCTATACCTTTTCTGATCATCTGTTTCTCTCTCTCTCTCTCTTTCATATAATTTTTTCTTCTTTTAGCTAACCTAGATTTCCTTTCTGCAATTGTTTCAGTCTTTTTTTCAAATGATATATTTTTTCAATTTATCTAACATAAGTCTTTCCTCCTCCTTTGTTTCTATCTCACTCTTTTGATTATATTTTTGTCTTCTTTCATCTAACGTAGATTTCCTTTGCTCCAAACTTTCCATCTCTTTCATCTTACAGTAATTCTCTTTCCGTTTATCTAACCTTGATATTTTTTCCTCCATGGTTTCACTTTTTTTTCTTCCTATGAAAATTCTCTTTCCGTTCATCTAACCTAGACATTTTTTCCTCCATGCTTTCATTTTTCCCCCCAAGATACTTCTCTCTCTGTTTATCTAACCTTGACATTTTTTCCTCCATTGTTTCACTTTTTTTTTCTTGATATAATAACTCTCTCTCCGCTTATCTCTAACCTACACTTTTTTACCTCTTCTGTTTCTTTCGTTCTCCTATTAAGATAACTTTCCCTCTTTTTCTTTAGACTAGATTCTCTTTACTCTCTTGTTTCAATCTTCTTTATCTCTACATAATTCTCTTTACTTTTATTCCCCATCTGTTTCTCTAATTTATCTTTTCTTTCCCTATACATTCCATTTTCTCTTGCTGTACAAAGTTCAATACCATTCAGTGCCACTCCTGATTCCTCATATCTTTCTTCTATTCTTACTTCTTCTACACCATCAATCACAGTCACTACATTTTCTGCACCATAGTTTTGTGAGCATGTAAATCACCGCCCTTGCAAAATGAAGCTAAGAATTCCTAGGAATACCTAGGAATTTCCTAAGAATTCCTAGGAATTTTTTCCTAAGAATTCCTAGGAATTCTTAGGAATGAAGGTGTGAATTTTCACGGTAATTGGAACATGGAATTCCTAGGAATTCCTAGGAATTCCAAGCTTTGCATGGACTTAGATTAGCTTGGATAAAATTCCTAGGAATTCCTAGGAATCTGAGAGGATTAAATAAAATCTGAGAAAAAAAAATTGAATTCCTAGGAATTCCTAAGAATTCCTAGGAATTTCTGGGAATTACTGAGAATAGCTACTACTAGGATCTTAATTATGCAAATCAAACAACAAACAAACTTAAAGTTGATTAAGTATTTATTCCAAAAATTTTAAGGATTCTTTACAAGTTTGTCATCCAGGCCACAAAATTCAACATTGTTTTAATTTATTGAAAATTTTAAACTTAATGCCTGTACTATAAAGCCTTAAAACCTTTTCTTGTGAATATATTTAGAGCATTAATTCATCACAGATTCTGCACTCTGGAAACTAGCCTGGAGACTACATCTTGTACTGATGCAGTGGAAACTAACCTGGAGACTACATCTTGTAATGACGCAGTGCAGCTGTGATTAAAATAACATCTCCACAAAGTTCACAATAGTCTTTATATGACATACTGAATACTATATTTCTTGGACATATATGTACATGACTTACGTGTATGTATTGTTCTCTGAAATTCACATCAGTGAATACATTTTCAAGAATTGTCAACACAGTCAGTGACTGGAAGAAAATTCAATTCAACATTGGAAAAATTACAATTATTTAATTCTGAATACTTCTTTTAAATAAAGCTTCATCAGTCAGTATACACAAAGTGAATCAGACAACAAAGTCATTGTCTTGGTTTTTCTTTTTTCACAAAATATTTTGCTGTGTTCAATCAGAGTGGATTAGAGACAACTATACATTTACAATTGCATTGAGTCCTGGTTATAAGTTTGAGTAGTTATTAAAAGTGACTTAGCTTTAATACTGAGCAGGCTACTCTTGACTTGACACTGCAGTGTTCTGGCCATGAGTGTCACATCTGCTCTCACAGCAGCTGATCATGAATTGAATATATACCTAGTAGAGCGAAACAGAACATTGTATGATTAAAATCAGTTCTGAGTTATTGTTGTATTCAGTTAACAGTTCTGTTCTTTCAATTCTCTAGAAAATGATCTCTATTATTGCTTTCAGATCAAGACATTGTAAACTCAAAACATCAGAGTTATCTTGTGTCCTTTTATAAACTAAAGCGATGGAAACACTCTGCAGTGGAAAGGCACTGGAGAACATTATATGTGATGTTTCATTTTAACTTCTCTATATACTGCACAACTATGCCATAACTGCTTCTTTAGTTAAATAAACCTGCCTCAAATGTAACTAGCTAGTTCGGCATGTAAATTTAGTTTCGAATTCAAGAAGACAAGAAAGAACATGATCTTCTTAAAATCGTTAATTTTGAAGCCAATCTTTCATTACAAATCATTTTCTTTTAAACTCACCTCCTTCTTAAGAGTAGATATCCAAATTTTGTTGCTTTGAGACATCATTTAAGCTTGAAAGAATAGGAAATCCAAGGAAACGTGTGTTGAACATTTGAAATTTGTGGCGCCGGAATATTCAACTGTTTTCTCTGAGCCCGCAATGATAAGGCTGCTGACCAAAGCGGCTCATTCATTACCAGTCTCTCTTCACATATTCAGGATTCCAAAATGGCTGCTGCTGCTCCCGGCTCCACTTTTCTTGCTCACTTTAAGGATTGCATTCTGCTAAGAAGTCACAACTGAATCGTTTTTTGGGACCTATGGAGACTTAGAACAAATATACCCCTGCAAAAATTCGAAGCCTGCGGATTTTAATCGTTAAATTGCTAAGTCACTGGCTGCGTGAATATTAATACATACATGTATGCAATCAATGCTGAACTGAACAGATATGATCACGTAAATTAACAAGGTAAAGTAAAACTGATTATTCTTTGACAAATGATTTTTTCTGTTTTATGGCTAATTCTTGCACAGACTAAGCATAACATTCCAAGTAGAAATTGAAACTCAAAATGTGCTTATCTGAAAGTTTGAACATTTTGACGGATACGTGTACTTTGTAGTAAATATAGCAGTTTTGTTTTTCGGTGGCTGTTTTGTTTTTGTCCAAACGTCAAGAGATACTTGGTGTGAGAAAACTCCAAAGCAGTTTAGCGATCTACACGTAGCCCAAAAATAACACCAAGCTTCAACCTGAAAAGATCTTGAGAATTCTTAGGAATTCCTAGGAATTCCAAGCCTTATTAGATCTTATAAGATCTATTCCCAGAAATTCCCAAGAAATCCAAGCTTCTTAAATTGTAGGTAATTTGCATAGCTTGGAATTCCCAGGAATTCCTAGGAATTCCAAGCCTACACAGAGCTTATATCTTTCATTCCCAGAAATTTCCAAGAATTCCAAGCTTTCTTAGTCACAGCTAATTTGCATAGTTGAGAATTTTGGGGAATTCTTAGGAATTCCTAGGAATTCCTAGGAATTCCCAGAAAGCTGGGAATCCATTTCGCAAGGGTGATGCAAAACATACAACATTCACCCCTGTTACTTCAAATGGTGTAAGTGAACGATCCAAATAAAAATCTTTAAGATAACATATTAGTTCCTCCAAGCCTGAAAATTCAAGCAAAACAGAAGTTCCTTCAACAGATACATTACCATATATATCCCGTGAATGAGCATCAAATACCTTCAATATGTTATTGCCAAAAAATATTGCAATGGTATAACAAAATACAGTCAGCAAACAAGCACTGTAACCTATTTTCACACAACTCAATGCATCAAACAGAGAAAAAAAGCAATCCCTACTCTCATATTTACATCACCTGATATGCTTTCACCATAAAATAATCTATAAGTTTCACCATTAAACAACAAAGTACTAAATAATTCACTTACTGGCAGATGATTTTTGGATGTCAATGCATGAAGATAACAATAAAGACTATTCCCAATATGAAGAATGCTGTCCATCTTCCCACTATCTCATGCTACTTCAAAACAACTACCACTTACTCTTGCATTAAATATCAGAGCTATTATACTGTTTGCAGCACACTGATTTCCCGCATTTATGCTATCCCTCTGGAATGTTCATGTCTTCTCAAACAAATTTAACAGGGGCTGGTTACTGTTGTCAGCGGTGGCTCAGTTTGATGGGCCAGAAGAAAAGACATACACCTTTTGTCTGGATAAATTTTGGCTATGTGCAAGCAACACATAGCCGCTTTAATATTCCAAAATTCATTGCAAAAATTAACGACACAATAAAACAAAAGCTACGCCCATCAAAGGTGAGGGCAATGAACCGCCAAAGCTCACTTGGGTAAAGTGGGCAGCCCCACCCTAGCACTGACAACAGGGACTAGTCTCTGGAGGAACACGGACAACAAAAAGCCGAAAGACAAGCGGCTACCCCTGCAATCTACTGCAGTGATGTGTAGGAATACAGATTATTATGAGGAGCAGAACAGTTACCCCTGCAAACTGCGCTGCATATAGGCAAAGAAAATTCCAAACAAGCTACCCCTGTAAACTGTTTGGAAGTTTAGATTAGGACTAACTAAAAGATCAAATGGTGAGCACAGTTGCCCCTGCAAACTATGCTCCTGTAACCCCTAAAGAATAATCAGCCAGACAACGAAACAGCCACCCCTGTAGACTGGTTTGTTATGGCCGAGAAGCAGCCACATTCCAAACCAACAATTGCTTAAGAAGGAGAGCTAAAACAAGTAGGTGTACTTTGCAAACTAGGTAGGCGAATGTACTTTTTAATAGCATCTGATTTCCATCCCCCAAAAGACGAATCTGGGTTTTGGAATAGCCACACTCGGCAGCGTGGGAGGCTGCCCCGATGCGAAAGCTATGACCCTTATATCTGTCTGGGTTAAGACCACAGCTCTTGATTGTCCTTGCCAACCAGTCGCAAAATTCAGAACGGGTAACAGGTGACCCATGCAGATGCTGAAAAATGGGTCCTGGCTGACAACCTCGGAATTGGAGGTAAACAAGGAGAGTGTCAACTGGGCAAACGACCGGCCGACGCGTAAGAACCACGGAGAGTGGTGGCTCATTGTAATGGTGTTTAAAGGAATAAAAAGTAACCTTTATTGCCTCAGTGCCCCCATGCACAGTAGACAACTTTTCCAACTGCCGCAACTGTAACACAGCTGGTGATTGTTTGGTGACTGTGATTTCACCAATGCGCAAAAAGGCATAAAAAGCCATAGCATACATAGCTGTAAACATAGTGGAAACGTAGTGAGAATCCAAAATACTGGGGCACTGCTGCAAAATCTTTGTTAATATGGGAATGGAGAGTGGCATCCGCATATCAAAATGCGGGTCAACCTTTCCATACCCTTTTAACATCTCTAGAATGAAAAATACTTTGGTGGGATCGGAAACACCCGCCAGCTGGTGCGAATAACCCAGTGCAGAAACATAGGTATCGACTGTGGAAGAAGCGTAATTTTGCTGATATAAATGGGCAATAAAAAGAGCCAGAGTCGCTGGAGGGATTGGGAAATCAGATGACGGATTACCGACAGTGCTGAAAAGAAAATTGCGGTACAGCTTCCAGGCACGGCGATAGGTTAGAATGGAAGATGCTGCAAACTAGAACTAATTAAGTGAGTCACTACATCCTCCAATTTTGAGGCTGCATGGGTGGTGGGACAACCGTCGGAGTTGGGTGCATGTAAGCGGGGGTGAGCTGCTGGAAACGCTGGATCTGCAAATGGGACAAAGAATCCGCCAAATTATTGTGAATTCCTGGAACATGGCAGGCTCGAAACAAAATATTATGCTTGAGACAAGAAAGAACAAGCTTCCGTACAAAGGACATTAGGAGGGGGTCCCGGCATGAATTCTTATTAATAACATGGACTAATGCTTCATTATCCGTGAAAAAGAGAACCCGCTTATTTTTCATCCTATGACCCCATAACAGTACACTAAGGACAATTGGATAAGACTCGAGGACAGCGATATTGTACGATTTCCAGGACTCAGGCCACTCACCATAACACCACTGGTCACCAAAAACAGCCCCCAAACCTAATGCCCCTGACGCATCAGTGTATAGGTGAAGAGTGGATGAAGTTAACTACCCTTCATGCATAAAAAAGGAACAGCCATTAAAATCTGATAGGAAAGTGAGCCAAAGCCGCAAGTCAGACTTAACAGCTGAATTAAGTCTGACAAGGTGCTGCGGTCGTTTAATGCCGACAGTTAAATCAATAAGCCGACAGAGAAATGCCCGTCCAGGAAGGACAACATAATATGCAAAATTCAAAAGCCCTATAAGGGACTGTAATTCTTGTAGAGTAACCTTCTTCCGAGTCAGAAATGCTGAAAGTAAATCAACACACCGCAGCACCTTGTCTGAGGGGAGACGGGCCTCAGAGCGAATGGTATCAAGTTCAATACTGGCAAATTACAAAACCACCGCTGGACCTACAGTTTTTTCAGGGGACATACGTATACCCAAATAGTCACACAAGTCTAGAAAACAAGAAAGCTGACTGGAACACAGAGACCAGGGAGCAACGATTCATCTCTTGGTCCAGGGATTCTGTGATGGTGGCGAGAAAGCGTACGGTGCAGTCATTTTCCTCCGATGGGAGTTAAAGAATGGAAGTTACAAGTGCGTCCCTGTCCTGATCAAGTCCTTCGTTGCCCCGTTGAAAAAGAAGACGATCCCGAGACTGGAGCTCATGGGTTGTTTAACACTTGCAAGGATGTATGATACTTGCAGAACGTCACTGCAGTTCGCGAACATCCAAGATTGCAAACGAATCTTCTGGGTGGACTCCTCTACCGTCTTGTCTTGGATAAGGACCCCACCACGGCAATTTAAACCTTTCGTATCAGCGAGAGTAGCAGAGATCCAAGAAACTGTCGGAGTGGATGACTTCCGTTACATAAGGTCGAAGAGTAATCCTGCTGACATTCTTACCAGAGGAACCGAACCATCACGACTTACAGATTGGCTAGAGGGACCCTCTTTCCTCCACTTGCCCGAAACCCGAATGGCCCAAGTTTCAAATTGAAGACCAAAGTATTCGTGGAGAAGAGACTGAAGTCGTAATGGAAACAAAAACCTCCGAGAAGACTAACATGCCCGTTAAACATGAAGCAACCATAGCAGAAGTTAACGCTATAAAACACGAAGCAGCCACAGCAGAAATCAACGCCAAACTAGAGCGAGTCAAGTCAGAAGATAACCCCATTCTTCACCAATTACTGAAGACCTGCTCAACATTTCCGAAGATACGGAGAACACTCGCTTACGTTCGCCGTTTCGTTCAAAATGCCAGTAAAAAGAATGCAAATCGTCGGAAGATTAACGAAAACATTTTCCCTCGACAGGAAGCGAAAGAGAGGGTTTTCCTGTTCGGGTTGTAATTTAGTTAACCCAAGATTCGATACTGCTTCTTTGAAAGCCTTTGCACAAAGTGGAATCCCCATAATCGCCACTTTGTAAACAGTCCTCGCACTTTGAATAATTAATGAGATAATTCATGCGAATAATTGAGAATCAGCCAATCAACACTGCTGTCTGGTTTTTGGACAGTGACGTCACTGGACGGCATTAGCGACTAATTGATTCAGACGTCTCTCTTGGGAGTGAGCGACCAGAGGAGACGGCTGAAATTCAGGCTAAGAGCCATTTTGAAAACTGCAAATCAGAAATTGAGTCTCGCTAATCGAATATCCTGTGAGTAGTAGAGCTAACCTATTGAGCCTGACAAGAAAGACATATAAGTAATTACAACAAAAACGATAACCTACAATTAACGGAGGAGTTAAATTACCTTATATAAGCGTACGCTTGATTGTAGCTGTAAATACTAATTACACCTTAGTACTAATACATCTAATTACACCTAAATACTACTGGTAACTTACATTTGGCGTATACATGCTTTTTTTATCATTGCATAATTATTACACTGAAACTACACACACCACTTACTACTAACTAATTACACTGCTTGTCATACTACACTTGATTAGTTGTCACACACACAACAAACGGAAATCTCAATGCAATGTCTCAGTTATTAGAAGGCTCCCACGCCAAGCAACCAAGGAATTCGAGTCAGGGGAGGTCAATGCTACATACATAACTGATTTCTAAAATATGGTGCCCAGGAGACCCCATTTTTTTGGAATAGAGTGCACCGTTTTGACCTCTATGTCAAACATTGACTTAAGGTATTGTAGAAAAACTGCTACTTGAGGTGAAGTTTCCTTTCTTTTACAAATCCATATAAAATGTCTAGCCATAAGATAACAGAAATTTAGCTGTTGATGACTTTTGGAAGAGTCCAACATCAGTCCTAATGCAACAGAGATATTCATTGTGTAATTTTCCGGAAGGATTTGGGGTAGAGTTAATCGTGCGTTTCAGCTGTTCCAAAAAGAGGCCACTTTAGGGCAAGACCAGAAGAGGTGTACAAGTGACTCTGGTTCTTAGTCGCAAAAGGAGCACTTTGGGTTATCGTTAATTCCAATTTTGTTTAGGAATTCTTTAGTTGACAATCGTCTGTGTAAAAGCTTAAATTGAAATTCAACGAGCCTTGTACTCTTAGTACATTTGGAGGCTAGTAGACATGTCTCACGTCAGTTAATACATTCATGACTGTTTAGATTGCAGTCCTTTATCCACTTCTGTTGATTTTGGGTAGGAGATATACTTTTTTTTTCGATATGAGTTTGGTGTATACGATTGGACTTGCTCTGTTGGATTTCAACAATCGTGCTGAAAAGCTTTCATATTTAGCATTGTTTAAAGTACATTTATTTTTAACTGTATTCCAGAGACGTTTAAGTGCAGACAAAAGTCCGCAGTACCCTAAAGGACAAGCATTCAGGCTGTATTTATTTTGTAGGTCAGTGAAGGATAGGAAATAGTTTGAGCCATCTTTAAAATGTTTCAGTTGTAAAACGCCTTTCTGGAACCATTCTCGATAAAAAATGGGGTGGTTGTTAATTCTAATAAGTGAATTATGCCACAGGCTTTGATCAAGAAATTGACTTTCAGAAGTTATTTCTTCTTCAAAATTAACTTCTGCTCAAATTGTCAGAACCTCACTTATAAATTGATTATTAATCTTGAGGGTCTGGATGGTGTCTTTCGTGTTTAGATTGCTGGTGAGGACTGTTGCGCCTCCAGATTTCTCTAACTCAAGATCGAAAAAAGGTTCCATTTTCCCCGGTTCTCTTTATCGAGATATTTTTTGATCCATGTAGCCCTTAGAGACTTGCTAAAAGATTGTGTGGTTCCAGAAAATATCCATACCCCTCCCACGGAAGGTTTTTGGTTTGCATCCCCCCACCCCTTGGGAATTTCCGTTCCAAGGGGGTCTTTGACGACCCCCCCTCCCCCCAGGAATTTCCACGTTACGCAAACATGGTTTTTGTTGTAACATTTACTATTTTAACATCCATTTTCAACAGATAACGCTTTGTTATTGTTCGATACTATTTGCATGTTTGCTATCCGGTTTGAAATGTTTTATGTTTTTCACGAAAATTTGTTGAAACCGAGTGTTGTAACGTTCTATTAACGTTGGTGCTGAGGGTTGCGGTGAATAATTTGCGTGCGGAATGTAAACAACGAAGCCAAAATTTTGAGAATAGAAGTTGTGTTTGCCACACTCAAACCTGCCGTCAAAAGCAAAACTGTTGAATGTAAATTACACTAAAAATCGACGGTTATGATGATCGAAAGAGAATTAGAGTAAAAAAGCAGCTTTTTTCCTGGGATTATGCACAAGTGAATTTGCATACCGTGAGTCTAAAAATAAATTGCACACAGGGATAACAAATCGAACCGTTCTGACCCGCACTTTATCCTTTGTTTAAAATTGAAATAGTAAATGAAGGTCAAATGGAAACTCAAAGATAGTGACAACTGTAAAAGAATTTGTAAGAAATAGCTAATATAGGCTGAACGTTTAGTTTCAGTTCAAAAGCGCATCAAATTTGCATAACTTGTGAAATCTGACCTTTTCAAATTATGAGCGTCCCTGTTTATGTAACGCAACAATTCTATCTCGATGATATCCGGTGAAAAGCCGCTGAAAACCCTTTGCTGGATTGCGCGATAAAAATGTTTTTGTATTTGTTTAAACAACTTTGGTGTTTAACGAAAAATGCTCCCATTAAAAGGATTGAAAACGGTGCAATATTCACCGTAGGCTAAGGAGACACACAATTTTCTGTAAACGCGAATATGCAAATCAGGTCTACCGAAATTTCATACAAATCAAAGTCCCAAAATTTGGCATTTCGGTCAACATATTTGCGTAGTTTTGAAGGTCAAAACAGCCTACGTAAGTATTACTTCGTGCTTGGGATCAATCGCGCGTTGCTTTCAAGTTTTTCGTGTTTCTTTACCCTCTGGAAAAGGAGCTTCCTATGAACCCCCCACTCCCCTCGGAAATTTCTGCCTTTGAACCCCCCTCCCCCTCGGAATTTCCAGTGACCTTCTGTGGGGGGGTATGGATATTTTCTGGAACCACACATTCTATATCTAACATTTTAAGGCCGCCATTTGAATAATCATTGATCATTATGTCTCGTTTGATTTTGTCGCCTTTATCATTCCAGAGGAAAGAGAAGAATAGTTTATTTACTTCTTTGATGGCTTTCGCGTTTGTGCGTAAGGGAGACAGCACGTAATCAAGTTGAGAGGCGACCAGGCTTTTTAGAACCGCTATTTTACCAATCAGAGTGAGTATGCGGTACTTGCAGCTGCTTAAAATGTTCCGAATTTTATCTAGTTTTTCGTTATAGTTTAAGGTTGCGGTTGCTTCCGGGTCAACTGAGTGCCAAACTCCTAAAGCTTTAACCTTGTGTTTTGGCCACTTAAAGTTTCTTCCAGGGAGTGATATTTCTTCGTTACTGCAGTTTGCTCCTATCCAAAGAGCTTCTGTTTTTTTGTCATTAGGCTTCAGCCTGACTGGAGTTGGTAGGTCGGGATTTGGCAGTGACAGAGTTGGTGCTGGGTGGTGCACTGGGGGGACAAGAATTACATTTGGAGCTCGGATGTAGCCGATGACACTTGTGGCACTCATGCTTGAAATTACAACCAGCACAGGCACCACCACGATGGAACTTTCGGCAGTAACCATGGGGGGTGAAAACAGGGTTAGCCCCCCCATTCCATGGCCTGGGTGGTTTTGTGGTTGCTAGATTCTGTGAGCGAATCCACAACTCCCAGTACACCTCATTCCAAGCCAAGCTGGCAGGCTGTTGTTGCTTTAAATAGCGGAAATTGGTGTCATAATACCGCCAGTTGGCCCCCCGCACTTCCAAATTGCGAACCACCTCACCATACCTCATGAGGGCAGGGGCTTCCTGGGGGAATTTGGTGGTATATACCCTCACAAAAATTTGAAAGGCAGAAGTCCAAGCATCTAAAGAAGTCAGGGGCTTTGCCTTGCTAGTGGGCTCCAGGCACAGGGTGGGAAGGCCTGCTGAACCAGAGGCTGCCGAGGGTTACCCTATTGTTGTTCTATTGTTTTTCCCGGTTTCGTTTACATGCGAGGTAGGGTTACCCTAGGAGGAGGGTAACCCTATCTGCTTGCTAGGGTTACCCTTCTAGGAGAGTCAACTTTTTGTTTATTTAAGCCATGTAAAAGCTCGAGGTAGGGTTACCCTCCTAGGAGGGTCAAGTTTAGGGCGATCAGATTACTACCGCGTTCCCGCCAACTGTAAACATGGCTGCGCGTGGATATCAACGTGGGGAATTGTTTCGTAAAACAATGCTCGCGAGAGCGGCAAATGTAGGCCTGGATGATATAGAATGTATGAATGAAAGTCAGAGCGATAGTTTGTTGGCTGATGTCGAGTCAACTGGCAAAAGAATCGTTCAAAACGAAGCTTCGACACACGAAGGCGACCTTGACCCAATTGACGATCAGCCACGCGACAAATCTAAAGGCAAAGGGAAGAGAAAAGCGACCAATGCACCCGAACCGTCTGCAAAAAAGGCGAAAAAATGGGCTTGGACACCCGAAGCCGTCGAACTACTTCTCAAGTACATCAAAGAATACAAGTCTAAATGCGAGTTCAACGGCGTTAACTTCGAGGCTGATCTGTCGAGCATGTATACTGAAGTTCGCCGGTGCTTGGCTGTCGATTTTCGGGCCTGAATTCTGCCACGATCCTGGGAAAGATTTGAAAGATATGGATAACGAAGGGTACGAGTCCTGCAGAAAAAGGTTAGAAGACGAGAAGCAAAAAATCAGACGGATATCAAAGAATCAAAGAGGAAGTGAAAAACGTGAGACAGGACTACCGCAGTGCAGTAAACAAAGGCACCAGGAGCAGCAGCGGGAAAGTGGTGCAGGATAATTACGATCTTTTAACCGATCCCTTTCGGCATTGACGGTGATGAAGACGAGACTGCAGGGTCGTCTGGTGCAACTACTGATCGGGAGGATGAGGGTTCTGAAGGTAGGTAAATTTTTTGTACGGGTACCGGTATGTTTATATAATAAAGTCAGTAGCGTTCCAGATTAAATAACTTCAAACTTTGAGATGTTCTGGGTACAGGCCATATTATTTTGGCTACAATTCTACTATAAGTAGCTCACTTTAATAATAATAAGAATAATAATGATGATGATTATGATGACGACGATAATTATAACAATAAAATTATTATTATTATTATTATTATTATTATTGTAAAACATTAGTAGTAGTAATGATAAAAATTCATTGACTGCTGTAATCATAGAGTCAGCAAAATAAATTAGGGGATAAACACGATAGTTCATTGTTTTCAAACCTATTCTGATATTTATTTTATTATTTACAGAATGCTCCCCAGCTGAAACATCTGGTTCTTCTACTGACACAGAACCTAATAACAAGAGAAAAGGTAAAGTTTCTGTATCCAATATCCCAAAGCTTGTGGACAACAAAAGGAAACACATGGTAAAAAGTTTATCCCAAGCACAAAGGGATAACCTTCTAATGAGTACAGCAAAAGAGGATATACACTTGAAGAAAGACATGCTAGATGCATTTGAAAGGTCCAACAAAACATTGGATGAGTCAGTCTCCAAGATGACCACATGCCTGTCATCCCTTGGAGAAGGAATCGCATCGGGAATGCGAATGTTAGCCATGGCCTTAGCTAACCCGCCCGCAAACCCCAGCCCAACAGTGTATTACCCTCCACAGTACAATTATGGCAGATTCAGTTCATCCCTCCCTATGACACAGGAACCAAGCTACGAAAATAGAGATGCATTTCTTACCTCCCATTTCAACCGTTTTGCAAGTGGTCAAGAAGGTGAAAACTCTAGGCCAAGTGCATCAGGGCCGATTGTATCAGCGAGTCAAACTTTGTATGAAGGCAATAGCGATCAGGGCTATAATTATTAAACTGGCCATTAATGAAATACTTTCAACTTTATTAAACTTCAAGAGTCCTGGCATGAAGAAGTACTTGTAGAAGAAAATGAAAAAAAAAACATGAAAAAATAAATTAAGGTTTTGTTAAAATCATATCATTTATTACAAAAATAAAAGACTTCAATATTTTATTTCATGTTGTAACAATGCCCAGGTTAACATTTTGGCAACTAATTAAGAGAGTCCTGGCATGAAAATGTTAGTGTAGAAAAAAATTAAAACAAAAACCTGAAAAATAAATCAAGGTTATGTTAAAAATACATATTAGTTATTACAGAAATCAAAGACCAATGTTCTTTTCAAATTGAAACAATTCTCAGGTTTACATAAACGTCTAATGTTAAGCAAAGTACAG
This sequence comes from Siderastrea radians, assembly GCA_964017195.1. Taxonomy (NCBI): domain Eukaryota; kingdom Metazoa; phylum Cnidaria; class Anthozoa; order Scleractinia; family Rhizangiidae; genus Siderastrea; species Siderastrea radians. The sequence goes on along the minus strand of OZ024893.1, from coordinate 33,805,869 downwards.
TTCCAGAAGGTATCCAGCCCCCCCCCCCCAAGGATGGTCATTGAATTTCGAACAAAAAATCATGAAGCAGAAAAGGTATTTCAGAAGGGGTTTGGAGGAAAATTCAAACCAAAATAAAACTTTTGTGGGATTTTTGGATATTTTCTGGAAGAGCACAATATTACCTCGATAATTTCTGATTTTAACATTGTACTATTTAAACATAATGTATTTTTGTCTGAACTTGTGAAACTACGTAATGTAATGCTATGCATACTCAACCCAAAGAAGCTCATTTGATATTTCAGGGGGGGGGGGGTATCTCAAAACAAACATATTGTTAATGGAAAGAAAAGGGAAAAGCTATTTTCTGGAATGGCAAAATGCAATTTCATTAAACATAAATTTTCCATGTCACAAAAAATAGACTTCACTGAGAACATAGAAAACTGGCAAAAAGGAAAAAAGACTAATGTGGAATGTGTTCTTTGTAGAAAAGTGTAGTGATGTTCCTCACGTGAGCACCCTCTGCTGAATTGAAGGAATATAGGCGGTCAGGAGCATCCTCGGGCTGCAACCCGTCATATGCAACTTGGCATGCAACTGCATCATCATCTATGTTCACATTGTGTATTTCGCAGAAGTTGTGAAGCACAAAACAAGCATAAACAATGCATGGGACAAAAACAAGGCCCATGTCTATTCTTTTGTTCAAAATTTGCCATCTTGCCTTAAGCCTACCAAAGGCACATTCAATAGGGTTTCTTGCACTTCTAAGCATGTTATTAAAAATGTCTTCTTCATTTGTACGTGCATGGGGGCACTCTTTCATGCAGTAGGGTAGTAGTGGGTATGCTGGATCTCCTAACAAGGTTACAGGTACTTTGTCATATCCTGGAAGAAGTTCCCTGTACAGCATAGGAATCTTTTTGCTTTTTAACAGTCTGTTTATCCTGGAATTTGTAAAAACCCTTCCATCATGAACACTTCCTGGCCATTTCACTTCAGCATCAATAAATAAACCTCTCCAGTCACATACTGCTTGTACGTTCAAGGTATATTTCTGTTTGTAGCTGAAGTAGTCATGGGGATTTTTGGTGGGTTGGTTTATTGCAATGTGAGTGCCATCAACACATCCAAACGCTTGTGGAAATCCATATTTCTCTTCCATGCCTTTCACAAGGTCTTTCATTTGCTGTTCATTTGACGGCAATTTAATGTATTTTGGCCCCTAAAACCCTGGCAATGACATCACAGACTTTACGTGCAATCACAGAAACTGTACAAAATGCGATTCCAAAAGCATTTGCTGTCCTAGCAAGCGAACCTTGGTCTTTTAAGAAGTACAAAGTCAAAGCAAGTTGCTTTTCTACTGAGAGCACATCAAGTCCTCGTGGGCTCCTGCCAGGCTGAAGGTAAGACCGTATTTCATCTGCTAGCGCTATGAATACATCCCGATCCATTCTCAGATTTTTCTTCCACTCTGACTCGGGCAAAATTCCGTTGTAGAGGTTCAGCGACCACTGTTCCGTGCGACCAGGATTTCGCCAAAGTCTTCCTCGCCGAAAAACAGCTCTCCTTCGTACATGTCTGAGTCGTGCCACTGCTGCATTGTACTGGTGAGCTGCCTGTAGCGCCATTTGTTGTTGACGGCGTCTCTCTTTCAGTAAAAACAAAAACAACAATCCACAGCACTGAAAAGCCGCAGCTAAAGATGTTAGCGCAAGGAAAATCGAATTTATCGCCAGAACGCTTCGTTTGCCCGCCATTTTGGTGTTTATGTGCTTGGTGACCGCGCGATAGCTTCAGGTTTCTGCGACTTTTGTTGGCAGGGATAGCCCTAGGGATAACCCTGCACATGTAAAGGGGGGCTATCTTTTGACCCCTCTAGAAGGGTTACCCTCCTTCCATGTAAACAGGCCCTTAAGTTTAGCAGGGACTCGACAATCAATGGAAAGACTCGTGGGGGTAAAAACATCGCTGGGCCTGTCCTGTCCTGGAGCCGGAGCCCCCACCCCCAAAGGCTCACCTGAAAGATTATGGAGGACAGATGCCACCGACCCCTGTACGTTGGCATCTGCCCCCATGGTTGCCCCCAGTGGTGCAGCAAGAGCCCCATCATGGGATAGTTGGAAGGGAGGTGGAGCAGCCGAGGGCACCGTAATACCGGCAGCCACCACACCGTGTGTGGAAAGGGTCCGCAGCACCTGGTGGGTCACTGCTTGAGTGATGTCCTGGATGAGGGAGCTGCTAGCCATGATGGAGTTGGAGGTGCTTGTTGCTTGGGTGACAGATGGTGTGGTGTGGGTTAAATTGTTGTTGAGGCTGCTCACAATTGTAGAAGTGGCGGTGGAAGACACTGCTGCAGCATTGCGGGAAGTGGCAGGATTGATTAACCGGGCTGGAGGCCGGATGTTTCTCTGGCTGCGACGCATGGCCAGTGGGGCGGGGCGTGTAGCCTGGCGACAATTTCTGGCAGCACGAGGCATTCTAGGATAAACGAAAAGAACCAGAAAAGCGAGCCCCCATGAAGAAGGCTGGTTTGTAGGTTAAGCTGCTGCAAAAAGTGATCACTGCTGAAATAACACAAAAACAAACATAAGAACAATTATAACACGAGCGCAGCAGGGTGGCATGGCAGACTATACAAACACAGTGTCGCCGCATAGTGCCACCCCATGAAGCTGCAAAATAAAGACAGCCAATTAAATGACAGAAACAGTAAAATCAAGGTATGCTCCAGGCTAACAAAAACAAAGTAGGCCATAAATGAGCATGAAGCCAGAAAGTAAATTAAAACAAAGCAACGTGCTAATTCTGCTCAGGCCGACAAATAAGGAATCAGGCTTTAAGCAGGCAATAAAGTAGCACAAACAAATGGCTTAGTGTGCTCCAGGCCAACTTAAAAGGCCAAAAGAAAATCGAAAGAAATTAATCCTGCTAAGGCTGCTCCAGGCCAACAAATCAAGTGATAATGCAGGCCATAAATGAACGTTAATAAAAACAAAAAAGGGTAGGTTCGTTCCTGGCCGACATGCAAAGAAATGCCCTGCAAACGTAGGAGGCCATAAATGAGCGTTAACCATGTGACCTGAAAACAGCTAAGTGGGCGCCAGGCCAACAGTGATGAAATAATCAATATTCTAGGCTTACATTATTACAGTAAAAACACAAAGCAAGTTATTAAGAGCCCATAACACCCGTGAAAAATTCTAAGACGACAAAGGTAAAGCCTTTAAAAGTGCACCACGATAGCTCCGGTACAGCTTGTATTGGCCATGTGGATTCAATTGAACACCATCTGGCATCAAAATGGCGCGATCCAGCGACTCCAGCTCCTCGTGATGCCAGACAAAAGCGAAAGGAGTATCATCCAGCAACACAGAAAGGTACTGGTTTAGTTTCAGGGCCAAAAGATTGAAACCAGCGTCGGGCAAGCCCGACTCGCGAACCCTACGAGGTATTGCTAAACAAACACCCACCATTTTTATACCTAAAGAGAAATGTAAATATTCGACAATATCATCAATGTCGGAGCCCACAATTTCGGGTGAAATAGAACCAAATCGTTCGTGCCGATTTCCAAAAGCACATCATCCGGCGACAGATCGCGAACTTTCTGGGAAATAATGCGGTGAAGTTGAGTAACGCGAAGCCCGCCGACACCATGCAACAAAACCTCCATGCTTTGATCTAGCCCGAAATCAAGGGATGCACAAGAGTCAAAATTCCGCAGGAGATCGTCCTTTAAACGACGGACAAAAGAATGCCCAATGATGAGGGCCTTAGGACAAACTGAATTATTCATAATGACGCAATTATAATGAACTACCGAAGCGAAGATGAGCGGGCGGATACGAGCAAAGCAAGCGAACCCAAGGTTCGTAACAACAAAAGATATGCAGAAGAAAAATACGTGGAAAGATGTTAACGGTCCTGAATGCAATCAGTAGAGGAAATGGGGAGCTAAAACACACTTGCCTAACAAAGAAGGCGGAAAAGGTATAAAATTGTAGCTCTGAAACTCAACAAATTGCTCGAGGCTAGATCGCTAGAAGCACATGGCATACAGGTCTAGAGGGTATACCCACTAATCAATTCAAGGATACCCCTAGAGTATCGTCCTTCCCTCACGTGTTCAAAATTGAAGTTAATCAATGAAATTTATTCCAAATATTTCATCACCTTGATGAAACTACCTTTTACTGTCTTACATGAATCAACATAAAATGGACCAGGATTAGTTTCAACGTCATTAAAAAGTAATATCTTTTTGTATAACCTTTCATGAATTGCACTCTTGAAAATGTTTGACCATTCATCTTTTAGACTGCCTATAATGGTCACATTTTTTTGGTTTTGATCACATTTGCCTCTGGCATTCTCACTCGGTAACATGGTTGCTTCTGTACAAGTTAGTTTTGTCTTGGTCAATCTTCTCTTTGCCGATTTCTTACTATTGCTTACGTTTTGTATCTTTGCACACGTTGTGCTTCCTGTTTCAAAAGGGTCATTTTTCTCCTGTGAATGCTTCTCGTTATCGTGGCCTGTGCTCTACTTCTTCGGGTGATTCTACCTTTTCTGAGGTCGGGAGGTCTTGATTTCTGTCTCTAAATTCTTAATCTTTTCCTGTCATGTTGGACACCATTTAAATAAGTCAAACGATCTGTTAACTGTCTGTTGTTTGTAGCACAGTGCCCACTTTTAACGAAGTTATCCTTGGAGATCTATGGTTCTTCCAAGTCTCATTGTTTACTTGGCCTATCGTTATTTGTGACAGAAAGCGTGACTGTTGAGGGGAAATATATCTCATCCAGAAAAATTTTACATTAAGCATCAACATTTTGATCTGGGTAATCTTTCATTAACAGAGGCAGATATGGTCAGTGGCTCTGTGACATCTGTGGTTTCAACCAACTCCTGCCCAACCACAGAGTTAATGTCAGGAGAACTATAATTATCCCTGCTACCCTTAAAAAGAGGAATTTGACAATTTCAATCTGTGGCATTTGCAAGTCAGCAGACCAAACCATGGGTAAACGATGATGAAGGGCTTCTGGGTCAGAACCGTCCATTGAAGTGTTTGTTTATTTTCATCCAGAAATGAATCGCTTTCTGTCGTCACCTTCTTGATAGGAATATTTGACATTCTTGTGGCACTGTACCTCGTTCTTGACGTAGCTGGTTTATATACTGTTAAGCTTTGAAAAACATGTCTTATTGTGTCCAAGCTGAACTTCTGCACTTAAACTTTAGGGAATGGAAGTAATAATAAGAAAAACAACTAACCGCAACAGATCTGGAGAACGTTGGATATAGCCTTTGAGTAACGCCATAACACCACTTTATTAATATCCAGAAACAGCAATATCAAACAAAATGAACCTAAAGCTACGTTTAGGCCTCGGGGGGCTGGGGGCAGAAACAACCTGCCCCAAGAAACCCCGTGAGAGAAAAAAGGACAGGAAATCTAGGAAAGGCCAGGCACAACTTACGTCACCCGCCAGTTCTCCTAATAAAACATTGCAAATGGCTACATCATGAGATGCAAAAATACTAATAGAAAACCATGTGCAAAGCCTGGAAAAATATATTTGCCTGGAGCAAAGGTGTCTTAGATACGGCTAAACGCTCCTGAATGCTATGCTTAATATATCTTTGTTTAGTAGACTCGCACCTCCAACCAGCATGGATATCTAATCGCCAGCTATGCGCCTACAAGTGCGATTAGAAGCAGTGCCGCACTTCATACTGTGCGTACCATAAAAAGAAATATCACTTACAAAAGGCTCAATATGCTTCTTAAACTCTTCTCTTAATGTAGTTACAACACTACCCCCAAGCTGAAATGAAAACACTCCTTAGACTTGGATCTTACAATCCTGCAGAGAGGATTGTTTATGTCCCCACAAATGTGCCCACTTTTATTGATGTGGTTGACAAATTACCGTTCAAAAACTCTTCCACTGTAACATACTCATCAGAATCAAGCTTACCTAAAACAATTTTGTTATATCAGAGGTTATCACTGCTTTGCAATTCTTGCCTTTATCATGCTGCAAAATTTCTTGCAAGGAAGTGCATCTGTACTACGTTCTCCGTGTATCGTTCCGATGTTTGACCTGTTGCCTGGATGTCACTGACCGATTGGGGCAAATACTTTTTGATGACCCAAGTTGTACTTTCAAATCCCTTTGCATTGCTCATAGCCTTGTAAGCTTCATGGAAACCTGTTCCAAAAGGTCTTTCTGGAAGGAGAAATCAGTAGAATAGGACACAGATGTAGAGGGGGTCTTTTACACCACCTAAAGCATCAATGACTAAATCTAAGCCCTCCCACCTCACTTCGCTTGGTGGGAGGGCTTAGATTGAAAAGCATCGGTGGCTGTAGACAGCACTCCACGGCCTATTTTTGTGTGTAACTCAGGTGCTGTATTTGCATGTCATTCGCGGTTTTGCATGGCAGTGATCGTAATTCAAAAATGCGGGGTGTTTAGAGTTGTTTATAAATACTTAGTCCTGCAAAAACAAAAAATTATTTTCCAAATGGAAAAGAAATATACTGACGGTCAATACATGACATAACGCCACAGTTTTGGGGGTGATTAATTTACAAGTGCCGCAACACACAGTATGGTTCATGTGTTCATGGCATTGCTGCATTTTCATGACCTGCCCGTGTTTTTAACTCTACATTGCGAATCAACCCAATCGCCAAAGCTGCCAGAAACTTAATTCGTAATCTTTTCCTGTTGAGACTTTTAAAATGCTCGATTATGACATGCCATAAACAAATGCATTCTGGATACCATAATTGTCAATCTTTTTAAAAGAAGAATATTCACATTCTTTGATATGCTGTTGATATTAAGCTAAAGACACTTCACCCTCTGAAAATACAGTAGCTGGACTCTGGACAGAAGAAGAGAAGATGAAACGATAATGGATTACCCTATCAGCAGTGGCTGTCAGCTGTAAGGAGCTGGTCCATTGTGGCTGCAAGAAGAATTGCGGCAAATGATGCAAATGCGTAAAAGTGGATCTTCCATACACCCCTCTTTGTATGTGTGATGGGCAGTGGGTACGTGATTAAGAAATTCTTGCACATTCTTTGATATGCTGTTGATATTGAGCTAAAGACACTTCACCCTCTGAAAATACAGTAGCTGGACTCTGGACAGAAGAAGAGAAGATGAAACGATAATGGATTACCCTATCAGCAGTGGCTGTCAGCTGTAAGGAGCTGGTCCATTGTGGCTGCAAGAAGAATTGCCGCAAATGATGCAAATGCGTAAAAGGGGATCTTCCATACACCCCTCTTTGTATGTGTGATGGGCAGTGCGTACGTGATTAAGAAATTCTTGCAACTATAAAAATGTATTAAATCATCTAGATAATGAAGCTATGCACATTAAGGAGGCTCGCAACAGTTTTTTGGCCTTGGAGTGTATCTTTTGAAATCAAAATTTCGCGTAGAAGAATATTCATTGCACGTGAATAACCATGAAATAGACCAGGAAAAACAAAATAAAACTGTTGCTCGCTGAAAGTTAATAATGACTGAAACCTGACTGAGATTCAGCCTTCTTATCTAATAACAGAAATGTTTATTTAGGCTAAAACTTGTTGGAACATCAAAAAGAATTGTTATTCTAACGGCAATCAATTTAAAAGAAAAATCTGTAAAGGCAGTTTAGAAATATTTCTATTTATGCAAATTTTCGAACTTGTTGACTGGTTTGTGCTGAATTTTAACAGTCTTTAAATGTAAATCGCAGCCACCTTGGAAGCTGAATGTACATTAAGAATGTTTTGCTATCATAAAAGATCTTTCAGCTGAAAAGAGAAAGTGTTAAGTTTTATCTTTCTTGAATTATTGGAGTAAATTGCAGAAATGACCAAAATCAGCCCGTAGGAAATGAATCATGATTTACTTGAAAACGCTCTAACAGTTTTTTCCCTAATCTCGCACACAAGTTGTGTAGGTGAAGTAGTTCAAATAGTTCAAGTTTCGTAATAAAGTGTCTAACTAGTTTTCAAGATATTCAACATTATTTAAAATGAGGAGCTGTCCAGTACCGTTGCTGTGGTGACAGCTGTTGCTAGGAAACCAATGGAAAAAAAACTTTGGTCATATGTTGAAAAGGTGGTTTAGTATCAAGGAAATCGAAGTTTATCTTCTATGTGAAATTTTGACTTCAAAAGATGCACTCCAAGACCAAAAACTTTTGCGAGCCTCATTAAGAACCCAAAAAGTTGAACGTGTTGAATTTCAAATAAAAGTGCTCGCTTCACATAAGGACGTTTAACTCCATTTCAACGACTATTTCAAGTATAAAATTCAAATGTCCGAAAATTTATCCGAATTTTGTACGAAATCACAAGAAATTATTCCAAAAATTATTTATCCGACATATGACGTTCCAAATTAAATGCTTCCAAAATTTTGGGGTTTTGAATAATGCTCAGTACGGCAAGTGAACCATCGATGTACTAAAACAATTTGTTTCCATTGCCATGACAATGTAAAGTTTAATATGTGTGATAAGATAACGTACACTGCAAACAAGTTAACACTGAAATGATAGCATTTTCAAAAAATCTGCAAATAACAGAGAAATTCCTTGAATACTAATAGATCGTGTTTCTATGGTAACTGGTGCAATTCCAGCTTGGCACCATATCTGAAAATGCTTGTCTTAATGACCACTACCAGTGTGCCAAATTTCATGCGTGCATCAAAAAGTACACAGTTCACCTGAAGTTTCGAGAAATCCCACCAGACTAAATAAGTTATGGTAACTTATTGAACATAACTTGGACATACAGTAAAACCCCGCATATAAGAACCTGGATTTTTTAATTAGGCCTAAACAGGTTCTTATATAAATGGTACTTAAAGCAAATCTAGACTACCAAGGTTCTTGAAATAGGTTCTTATATTGTCATGTGAATTTCATTTAAATATATTACAAATGTCATCTCATAATACAATATGAATCGTTTATACCATAATGCCTAAGGGCAGTACAGTGCAGGTATGTCCTTAACAAAACGTAACAAACAAACTCATAGTCAGTTCTCTGAAATGCCATTTCAAAGTTGATATGATTGACAGTATTGCCTTTTTTTGGAGTTCTCTGTGACGCTCTAATGAGCAATGAGGAGAAATGAAAAAAAAAATTAAAAACTGTATGGCCCTAGCCCTTGAGGTCTGATCATATCATCATCAGAGCCATCAGCTGTCATTAGACAACCAGTCTTCATGAACAGTTTCTTAGCAAACTTGGGAAGCTGAAGTTTTGCCCATTGGGAGCTTACTTTGTTTTGATATTTGCCATTATTTATTTCATTGGGATATATTTTTATGTTCTATATTTAATATTTTGTGATTCTCACAGAGTTGCAGATGGTCAGAAAGCTTTCTTTGATATTAGTAGAGTACTATACATGCAAATACTTGAGGAATTATTTGAATGGCAAACACAACAGACATACAACACGGTACTTTAGCTTGAAAGAAAAAAATGTTGTGTCAAGTTACTTTTAAATATCATCAGATGATGATCTTAATTCAGCAGTTTCTACCAATACACTTTTACAGCAACTCTACTGATAAGAACCTAACTTAAAATTTTAGCCTTAATAGGTTCTTATGTGGAGGGGGCTAAAAATGAAAATTTTAGCCTAGCAGGTTCTTAAAACCCAGGTTCTTATATGCGGGGTTTTACTGTATGTTGAGTCTCATAATGTCTATATTCCAGGTTTGAACATTTTATGATATAATTGTTTGGTCTGTTTGAGTGCAGTCCGTGGAAAAAAAGGTGTCAATTATTTATGTTATATTTTCAAATATCAATTTTATCGTTTACGTTACATAAACATACTCAACAGTAAGCTCCTTATTATTAGCTTCTGTTTGTCAGCTAGCTGACAGGCATGGCGTGAATTATTTACTTACCTGTGCACTTTCTTTGGTTGGTGGTTTTACACTATGGTTATTGACTGCTGTTGGTTTGGTTATTCTTGTGAAGTTCACGTTTGCAATCAGATATATATTTCACACGTTTTTGGTTTCATTTACAAAAAAATTAACCTGCCTGCATAAAGGTGGTCTTTATTACAGGTTCCTTAAAGTGCTACTATGATCAAAAAATCACTTTTATTTTTTCTTCGGATTTCGAAACTATGTTTATTAAACACTCCCCAAGCGAAATTATAAGCCTTAATTTTGAGAAGAAGACCGTTAATTTAAACTGCAATTTTCCGTTTTAATGGTCCGCCATTATTACACCAGAAAGGATACAATGACGTCATACGCGCAAGAGATGTAGAATGCAGTGTGTGTGAAAGTGCCTTATTTAGTATGCAGCACGGGAGTTTTGAGCTTTCACACTCTCAAACTCGTGTTTTGCATAATTTGTAAGCCGCGTTCACACACTACATTCTACAGCTCTTGCGTGTATGACGTCATTGTATCCTTTCTGGTGTAATAATGGCGGACCATTAAACCGGAAAATTGCAGTTTAAATTAACAGTCTTCTTCTGAAAATTAACGCTTATAATTTCGCTTGAGGAGTGTTTAACAAACATAGTTTCGAAATCCGAAGAAAAAATAAAAGTGATTTTTTGATCATAGTAGCACTTTAAGAATTTCTTTCAGATGGGCCTCTGATTCGGAACCAGTTTCCCAACGTTTTTATTTTTAGCTAGTCAGTAAATTATACAGTATGTACAGCAAAGTGCTTACGCTACTACATTGTTAATGGGGTTCAAGTAATTGACATTTAGAAAATTTATGTAACTGTAAGAAGTGCACAGATATAGTAGCTGAACAATATAAGGGCAAATAACAACCATTGATAATTGTCAGTACCCTTTTAAGTTACAATAAATGTAAACAAATCTTTGAAAAATTTGAGGTTGCTAGTGGTTATGTACTAGTACTGAGGTTCTAGTTGATAATATCATTAATGTACAGTTAACCCCGAGATATACTTCTATTAACATGATAGCTTGCTGTAGTGTGATATACCCACATGCATTTGCAGACTCAGTCTAAAATTTCCTCCTCGTAATCAGCGCCCAATCTCTCCCAATTGGCAAACCTCTTTCTTTGCATCTGTATTGCCGAGGGGCTGTGTAGTGGTGGTGAGGCTGTAATTGAGAGTAACAAGTTTCATATTCCTGCAGATGGGGAAATTCAGAATTGCTGGTCCAGTTGTGTTCACAACGTGAATTGAGTTCAGTTTCACAACATGAAATCGTAAATTTACACTTTTGAAATGATGTCGTAAAGAAAGTGAAAGGATCCTGTTAACGTATCTGTACGAGGTTGTTTAACATTGCATACAAAAGGTCTTTGCATTGTGTACAGGAGTGTAAAGACTCCGCAGAGAGACTATAAAATGAAATCTTTACGCGTCACATAAAAAATCGTAAAGACAACGTGTACAATTTACGACTGGTTGTAAAAAATGGTAAATGTGAAGTGTTGCGTTGCCAAAGGTCTGCAAGGTTTGGGGACACCTAGTGTAAATTTACATTCATACCTAACAGAAACACTTGCTTCCTATGTACAACTCTTTAGAAAACAAATTCAGGAATTATCGCTGTTCCTAATAATTATCCAAAGATAACCGAAGGTAATAACCTGACTCATCACTATACATCAAACATCAGCTGTGTTTAATCATTCACATTAACTATAGTCCCAGCCAAATGTACGTTCCAGTCGTGTTTTTCAGTCTTAATTCTCTGTGTACTAGAGTCCAGGCATACTGGATAGTCATACAATGATGAAATTTATGCTTATGTCTCTGGTTCTCTTCAAAAACTTTTCTTTTGATGTGGCTTTAAGTTAAACATGAAGTTCTGCTATAAAACAGGCTACCCGCTTCCACTCCAAGTTGTAAGTCAAGTATGAATACACAGACATCAACCTAGTAAGGTGGTCACCTTTAGAGTAACAATATTTTGGAATTTGTAAGGTTATTAGTTCCATGAATACTATTAAATCGTGGTTTCCATGGTAACGGGCACAATTCCAGCTTGGCACTGTAACTGAAAATGCTTGTCTTGATGACCACTACCAATGTGCCAAATTTCATGCTTGTATCAAAAAGTACACAGTTCACCTGAAATTTCGTGCTATCTCACCAGACCAAATAAGTTATTGTTACTTATTGAACATATGTTATTAGTTCAACAGCATTCCAGAGAGAAAAAAATGAATCTTTAACTCAGTGAGTGAAATCCATAAGGTGAGCGGTAGCACCCTATCTACAGTAAAACACTTCTTGTCTAATCTGCACGTACAGGTGTGCTTGTTGCCACAGGACAATAATCACTTTTCACTCTCCACTTAGGGGCATCTGGAGGAGGTCCCCTTACAGAAAATCTTTCTCCAACTACTAGAGCAGTTTGAAAATTCCTGTCATGGGGATTTAACGACTTTCTGTAGGAAGGGTAGAGGAGAATTACTATCACACCAAGATGGGGTTCAACAATTTATTAACCAAAGAGAGCAACAAACATTAACTGACCAAGAAGTAACCCCACATTGCAGGTTGGGAGGGTTGGGTAACAAAAGCTAGCACAACAGGATCGTCTAAGAGCTGAGGACATGTTCTGTTGACATCACTGATGAGAGGCCAGTGACATGCGCTATTAATTACATGCATTAATTAACATAATTATTTAATGCTACCCAATTACTATCACACCAAGATGGGGTTCAACAATTTATTGACCAAAGAGAGCAACGAACAACAACTGACCAAGAAGTAACCCCAAAAGCCAGGAGAGGTGTGAAGTAATAGGGTAGGATGGTACGGAAGGCGAAGAAAGTAACCTAATATATAGATTTAGCCAAGCCTAAAAGCGGAGCCGCAAAGGAATAAACTGGTGTTCGTTTCTCAAAAATAGTCCTGAAACTTTTCGGTCTGAAATACATTTCGGGGCTTTTTTTGGCTCGTTCGCTTTCGAAAAGTGTTTCTCAAAAAGCCTGAAAGTGTTCCGAATTGTCCTTCAATATTTTGGGGATCTGTTCTGTAAAACCCATAAGCTCGAAAGGTCGTTCTAGAGGCTGAGCACAGCTTGATTATTTTACTCACGAGCCGTCTAGCTTGGTGTTTGCAATGTTTCCATATCCTGTCATTAACTGTGAAAGCTTGTCAAATCTCCTTGGTTTATTGGCTGTTCGCTTGAATGAACTTGAAACGGCACTCATTTACAACAACAAAATAAAAATTATTCGACTGTTTAAATGGGTTATCTTCATCGCCTTCGGATGTTAACAAATAACATGAACTGCCACTAAATAAAAAATGTTAGTCTGGTCAAAAATTTATACTGACATTTCACCGGCATTTTACTGGGATTACCCGAAATAAAGGATCTGGGGAGCTTCGAAGCACTTGTAATACACTTATTGAAGAAATGTCGCATAGGTTTTAGCAGCCGCGAAAAAATTCAAGCACTTTGAGGAACACACATTACTTACGGGATAAAATAGCTTTAAACTCAAAACTGCTTCGCTTATATTTCGTTCTCTAACTTGAGACCATCGAGATTGAAAACAAACGAACAAACACCGTCCAAACATTCTTAACTCTGTTGCATAAGTTTTGCGGCAGCAAATTGTCTGAAATTTGAGCGCTTTAAAAAATGCACCAAACTGTTTTTGGAAGCTCTTCAGGCATAATAGGTTTAAACCGACAATTGCTTCGCTTATAGTTTTTCAAATAACTGTTTTATTTCGTCCTCTAACTAGAGACAATCAAGATTCGAAATAAAGAAACGCCAAACACGCTTTAATTAAATTGTTATTATGCTGGCATAAGTTTTGCAGATGCGAAGTAAGCCTATATAAAGTTAGGCGCTTTGAGGAACGCACAAAACTGTTTTCGGAAGCTTTTCGGATAAAATAGCTTTAAACCGACAACTGCTTCGCTCAAAAGATTATTACTATTGAGAACTTCTAGGACAAGAAAATTGGCAGTTGCACAAAGAGATGGACCGGATGGTGAAAATTGAAAGCAAAGCTCGTGCAGTTTTCTTGCGGCTGTGCTTAGACCTACTGTTATGAATAAACAAACACAAAATAATGGACAGAGAAATCATTTTTGAAAAACATTTATTCGAAAACCCCTATGTTTATACTTAAATGCAATTCGCGTTACACTTCCAAAATCATAGGTCGGTCCACGCGAGTGAAATCGGCTTAGCATGGCAAAATATTCAAGAATCTGTCACAAATCTGTGCGCGTTTTCTAATATTTTTTTAAAGTCAAAAGTAAATAACACATTTCTAATGGCATAAATCAAATTTACATTTCAAAACGTAATTTCTTTCATCGTAATACTCGAAATCATGTACCTTAGACCTTTTAAAAACTTCACTTACTCGGTTGTGTTTCAGAACAGGGCAAACTCTTCGCCGTGAAGAAAACAAAGCGATGAAGTCCTTTGAATGCAGCTTTCGTAACCTGAACTTTTCGCCTTCAACCAGTATTCTTTTGAACTTTTTCTTTCCATTTATATATATTAGATGTTTTTTTGTCAAGTATAAAACTTCATTACTCTCAAGCAATCGTTAAATGCTAAAGAAGCTTAAGCTTTTAAAGAAACCTCTTTTTCAAAAGCGATGATGGTCATGCGATTTCCACCAAGAAAAATGCCGGTTGCTCTAAAGCACCGTGCGATTTCCCGCCAAGAAAAGATGGCATTCTCTGCCCCCGTCGGATTGTCTTGGGACTCCCCTCCCCCTCCCACAGAGTGTGCGGATGTACGGACGTACGGATGTACGGATGTACGGATGTACGGATGTACGTACGGACGGATGGTCAGGTGACTATTACGTCACAACCAAAATTTCTCGGATTGATAGGTTACCATATTTCCTTAGCGATGGAGCTCCGCTGGCGGGCTTTGCCTGCAGGCTCCGCTATTAAGTAATTTTAGGAATATATTTGGCTAAGGTGTTTTTGAGTAGAATTGAGAACTAAGTAAACCATGTAAGCATCTGATGACCCGTCCCCTAAGAACTTGATGAACAAAGGTGGAGGGCCAAAAGTAGCACCACCCTGTCTAAAACTATGGGGAGAGTATTGAGTGGGATCCAAACCAATTTGAGCTATACATGACTTAACGAATTTAGCAAAATGGTGTCCTCTGAGAGGTTGGAATCCTCCTGATGTAGAAACACCAAATATAGGTGCCTGAGAAGTCTGTGCTGATTGACTGAGATGATGTTCGAGTACTGAAACAGGACATAATACCAAATTCGGAATGAGTGGTAACATGTTCTCAAGGGCCCTCTGCCAATATTGAATAGTCTTGGTTTTATAGACCTTAAGTGTGCAATGGTCCTCATGAAAAGTTGCAGCAGAACATCTAAGATGAGTAGGCAAATCACTCACGGCATCTGATAGAGTAGTAGGTACCAAATTTGACAGGGCATCACGAAAATCTAACACCTTACAAATGGCTAGCAAGGTGTGTGTGGTAATAGGCGATTTACGTGCTGGTGATTTGGGGAGGACCCTGTTGGCAGCCCGTTTAAGTAATATTACCTCTGGTGCTGCAAAAAATGAACATCTGCTCCTAACTATAAGTTAACTTGCTTAAGGCGACTAAGATAATTATGTACAGAATTAAACGATGCAAAAGAGTCCACAAGAAATGCTACATAAAGTAAATAGACTTGCTGAGTCACTGAAAAGGCTTGTAGGTTGTAAGCTTCACCAGGTTCGCAAAGTTCCTTCACTTAAAGCTGACCTCTTGAGTAGTCCAAGATAATGAATCAAAGACCCTGCAACAGTAGAATACAAAGGGGAATGTTAAGAGCAAATGTCGCTAAGGTTTCAGCAAAATTGGAAATGGTCAAAACAAACTTCCCTTAATTTTTGTGTGAAGTTAGTTTTTGGGGTGGAAGTAATCATGGTGGCATATTTTTTCATTCCCCGTAATAAACTGAATTTGATATCAAGGCAGGGGGGGATTCATGCCCCAAAATGCATTTTTTGTTTATGTTTTAATCCCTGAAAACTGACTTTTTGTTAGCTAATTTTGTCAAAGCACAGGAGACTGGTTGAAATTCTATTCACATTCTAGCAATCTATCATCCTTCCACTTTACAAAACTGTCATTAGATTTTTCCTTGTTCCCGCCCAGGCCCTCCGTTCTTTGTAGGGGGGTCTTTACTTTTGAGAAAACTGAAAATGAGACATCTTTGACTTAATAAATCTAACTGGTATTCACATTTTGATAAATTCGAAGTTGTAAATAAATATTTGATCCTTTGTTAATCTTTTGATGCTTAAAAGTCCGCGGACACTCAAGTGATTTTTGCGGGGCACAGTTAGTTTTGTTTTTTTTGTTTGACTGTTTCTTTATCAGGCTGCAAATTTTAGAAAACGTCTTAATTATTATTGTCTGCTGTCTTAAACAAAGCAGGGTTTTCCTGAACAGTGTAAGTAATTTCCCCTTGTTTAGGAAACTAAATTGATAAGAACATTACTCTTTCAATGAAAAAAAAAACATTTCAGAAATACCTGAACTGACACTGCTGGAAATAAAAAAGCTCCTTCAGTAATGGTTCACTTAAGAACTATAGTAGAAAACAATAGACCGTGGCAATGGGAGCCGCTATTTCCAGCCATGAGAAAATGTGTTAAGAAACCTTAAATGAGCTTTCTCGTTTGATAGAAAGATGTAAGCGTGAAACTCAAATAGTTTCAGAAAAATTACATAAGCGTAGAATTCGATAAAAGCGTTCAAATTCGCTGAGTAGTTTGTTTAAATAAAGATCTTTATGGACGCAAAGTTTAAGAAAAATTATATGTGGGGGAGCCATGAGTTTTGAAGATGATACAACCGAAAGTGATATTTTGCCTTGCTTTCGTCGTAACTTTGACAGTTTCGTCAATTTCTTTACTTATTTCATTGTTTTGCGCAATTACGCAGCATCTATTTTGGATCTGGTTTGACGCAAAACCATGCCATGAAACACTGACAAACACTGGGAAATTTTGACTACGTAGTTCGTAAATAAAGTCCACTATCTAGCAATTTCTTTACTAGCTAGTTAAATGGTTTTAATAGTAATCTTCGAACATTCTTCCTGATGTTGAAACATAAAGCTTTCACAAGGATGGTTATGTGAAAAACCCTGAAAAAATCTCAACACGAGACCGTATGTTGAAGAATGACGTAGCGGTGACCCTCCGCATCCGCGAGCGTACTATATGCAACGCTTCGGCCATAAACTTTCTGGAAGCTCAAAAAACACATAAGATACACAGCAAAATTGGTTTTTCAAGTCTTATTCAAAAGTAAAACTAAGGGCCCGGACGCACTGGACTGACAACAATTTGTTTGGCTCTACCAAAAATCTAGACGAAATTTGTGTCCGCCAAATTTTCAAGTTGTCAATCATGGGCACACTGAGAAACAGCAAATTATTCGTTAACCATTGGTTGCGTGCTGTTCGCGAGAAAGGTTACATCTGATCTCTAACCTTTTCGATCGAATATGTTGCCTCGGCACATTATTGCTTGTATTCTTGTTTTTTTCTTCATTCACTTCGTTCAACTCCAACAGAGGCAGTTGCTACTTTTACAGTGCCAGTGGAGGCTTCACCTTTTTTGACTGCAACTGGTTCTAAAGTGCCACAACAGATTTGTCCAGAGAAGGTGGGGAAGGCCTCATCCTTATTATTAGACCCTACTTAGGCCTTGCAATTCTTGGTTTGAATTCATTTTCATAGGCGTAATATCCCCGAAGAATTCTTTTATCGCCAGATGAGAATGTCGCACGACACATTTGACACTCTGTTGGTCACTCTTCGTCATAAGCTACAAAGGGAAGACACGCTGTTAAGGAACTGCATCCCTCGAGAAAAAATCTTGGCCATCAGACTATGGTTTAGCACATAGTGGGTTATTCGAAAATGCAGGCATTGCAATGAATGCTGGTAAGGCAGCTGCTCGTGAAGCATTCACCGGAAATGACTTTATCAAATTTCCAGCTACCGAGGCAGAGACAGGAGCCTCCATCACAACATTTGAGACATTATCGGATCTACCAAACATAGCATGCGCCATCGATGGGACACATATCGAAATAAAGGCTCCAAAAGAAAGTGGTGTCGACTACCTTAGTAGATGTCAACAGCAGGATGTGGTGGTCCAAGGCATCGTCGACGGCAGAAAAATATTTATCGATATTGCCGCTGTCTTTCCCAATAGCTTGCGTGATGCACGAGTCCTTCAAAACTCATCGATTTAGGACAGAGCAGAACAGGGGGACGTTCTGGCAGGACCAATTCATAGAATTGGTGGTCATGAGATCCAGCCCTATTTGGTGGGAGATAGTGCTTAACCGCTCTCGTGCTGGCTTCAGAAACCTTACCCTGAGGGAACAAGAGATCCAGGTGAGATTCAATATAACAAGTAGTTGTCTGCACACAAGAGTAAAGGTGGAGTGTGCATTTGGAATATTGAAAGGCCGATGGTGTATGTTATCTTTTATCGAAGAAGCAAGTGTAGCACGAGTTTCCAAGATTATCGTCGCATGCGCTGTGCTTCACAATTTGCTGAAAAGTGCCCAGGAAATTGGGGTTGGTCACACGTAAATTTCCTCAGGAGTCAATGGGTTAAACTTAATTGTCTCACTGACACACTAAGCCATGCAAGATTTGATGAAAGAATGTAAAAAAATGAGCTCAGCCTGGAGAGCATTTTGGCGCCAAACTAGAAGGAAATTGTTGATCTTCATTCTAAACGGAATGAAAAACCAACGTCTTGAAAATAGCAAATTGAAGCTCAACGAAAGGTTAAGTAGGTTTCTACAACCTTGATTATATGAACAGTAAGACTTTAGGACTGTTTCGGGTGTTTTCCTTCGCTTTACTGTTCAGCTGAAGCGTAAACTCGAGTCTTGTATTGAACTCACCTTTGAACCTCTTCGCAACCTCTTCTTTGTAATTTTCCGTAATATTTTCGTAAACCTCGTCGATCGACCACTCTGTTGTCTTGAGTTTCCCTTCCATACCCTCTAACCTTGTCAAGCTCCTCAAAATGCACAGATAGATTAAGAGCAGAACAACAAGGAAAGAAACGACCATAGTGAATTGCAATGCTACGTTCATGGTGCGAAAAAGCCCTTCCAAATATGGGCAAACTCGTCTCCAGTGTCAGTTGTGTCGGCCTGGGAAAGGCCTGAAAACTGGCGGCAAATTTGTACAAACGAGGAGAGAACAATTTCAATCGATGACACCATGCTCGAAACATTTGCAATCTGGTCACGGCAAGAAATTGTAATCTGTCACTGTTCCAGTTTAAACTACAAGCATGTACGCTGTCCATGTGATTTAGGTGGAAATGCTGCCGTCCCAACTTCAGTAGAATATGCTCATTGGAAAAAGGTCTAGTAGTTGATGAGTTCGAAGTAAGTTCACGTGAGCTAAGCTTAATGTCAGCTATGAATTTACCAGTTAATGGCGCGCACTTGAAATCTTCAATCGCTGGTCACAGTGCATGCAATCATATCGTCTGTAGCTAAAATAGCTTGACCTACCACCACTACTTTGCTTGGCATCAACATGTAAAATCCTTAACTGAACTACACTACAGGTAGTTTGTAAATGCATGCTTCCTTACAGCAGAATCCAAGGAGACATTTCTTAAATACAACTTACTATGTGGGATCAAATGTATTCGTGGAAAAAATGCTTCATTAATGCACCTACCAAATGTAACTCCAATGTGGTGGTAATCACCTGCCACATGCTCAAGTAAGACCCTAACAAAGCATTTCTCTTTAATCTCTTCTAAAATGAGCTGGAAGAACTCCTTCCTTGGGCCACCATAATCTGGGGCTTCCTGTTAAATCAAGTAGCATTACAAAAAAATGTAAAACGGTTCTAAAACAATTGTGATTACAATCCTCGTTGATAGTTTGCTGCCAGTGCATCCCCACGAAAGCAGTGGTTTAGCATCCCACCCAAAATACCTTACAAATTTTGCCCTCCTACATGTAGGAACAAAAATCATTGACAAATTTAAAACTTTAACCCTCAAACGAGATTGGCAGAGGAACCAATCTAATTTGAATTAATGTACTTTTATGTTTATTTACCAGCCTTGATGCTTCAAGTAATGAATATTTTTTATTATGATAATCATAATATGCAGTTAGTAAGTCTTACCTCTCCATAAAACTGCACCTCAAGGGTTACTCTGTAATTTTGTATGGTTTTTATTTTGTCCATTCCAGACACTAGAATATTATTTCTGTCTACATATATCTGGTTTGTTTCTCCCTCTGATGCACTATCAGGATCTTCAACATCAAGTGCTCTGCCTTCAATGATGACTGATTGAAGATATCTCAGTACCTCCACAGGGTTGGTATCCAGCCCTTTCATTTTGCAGTAGACTGAACACTCTCTCACCAGGTCATCAATGCTTGGTCTTTGTATAGTTGTTGAATTGAATGGTGAGATGAGCGGCGTTGCTAAAACGGTAAGGGTAAAGGGTAACGGGTAAGGGTAACGGGTAAAGGGTAACGGGTAACGGGTAAAGGGTAAGGGTAACGGGTAACGGGTAAAGGGTAAGGGTAAAGGGTAATGGGTAAAGGGTCGCGGGTAATAAATTGAACCGAGACATTTTTGTGTTTAAGATGAGATGTAAACATGATTACGACGTAGATCCGCAATGACAACGAAGATGATAACAACAATAACGACGCTATTTAAAACTGTACTGATGTAATCATGTTTAATTGTCTTAACGCTCAGAGTCCTCTCGTTCAAAGTGGCCACATGGCCTGAAACAAATTGATCATGGAGAAAACTATGAATAATTACACGACAAAACGCTTAACGCGGTTCTTAAAACAGAAACTGTAACAGTAAAATATACTAATACACTTTGTTCAAAGTGGCCAGATGGCCTCAAACAAATTGATCACGGAGAAAACTATGACCAATTATACGACAAAACGCTTAACGCGGTTCATAAAACAGAAACTGTAACATTAAAATATACTAATACACTTTGTTCAAAGTGGCCAGATGGCCTCAAACAAATTGATCACGGAGAAAACTATGACCAATTATACGACAAAACGCTTAACGCGGTTCATAAAACAGAAACTGTAACATTAAAATATACTAATACACTTTGTTCAAAGTGGCCAGATGGCCTCAAACAAATTGATCATGGAGAAAATTATGACCAATTATATGACAAAACGCTCAACACGGTTCTTAAAACAGAAACTGTAACATTAAAATATACTAATACACTTTGTTCAAAGTGGCCAGATGGCCTCAAACAAATTGATCACGGAGAAAACTATGAATAATTACACGACAAAACGCTTAATGCGGTTCATAAAACAGAAACTGTAACATTAAAATATACTAATACACTTTGTTCAAAGTGGCCAGATGGCCTCAAACAAATTGATCTTGCATGGAGAAAACTATGAATAATTACACGACAAAACGCTTAACGCGGTTCTTAAAACAGAAACTGTAACATTAAAAAATACTAACACACTTTGTTCAAAGTGGCCACATGGCCTGAAACAAATTGATCACGGAGAAAATTATGACCAATTATACGACAAAACGCTTAACGCGGTTCATAAAACAGAAACTAACATAAAAAATACTAATACACTTTGTTCAAAGTGGCCAGATGGCCTCAAACAAATTGATCTTGCATGGAGAAAACTATGAATAATTATACAACAAAACGCTTAACGCGGTTCTTAAAACAGAAACTGTAACATAAAAAATACTAATACACTTTGTTCAAAGTGGCCAGATGGCCTCAAGCAAATTGATCTTGCATGGAGAAAACTATGAATAATTACACGACAAAACGCTTAACGCGGTTCTTAAAACAGAAACTGTAACATTAAAAATACTAAATGTTCAAGAATAAAGAAAACCTCTTGAAATCAATTACTTAAAATAGAAATTTAAAAAGTTTTTCAGCTAATGCCTTAGGAATCGTGTTCAAACTTTCAATGTAGTATATTCTAGCTCAGTTTAAGGTTGAATTCCTTGTTTAGGTGCCGCAGCTGTACCTTGTTAAGGATGCCCTTTACTTCTCCCGGAACGATGAGCCTTCCCGTCGCCAAGTCATCGTCGTCGAGGCCAGTGCACGAACGTAACGGGTGATAGTAGACCATTTCGGGGTTCGAACTGATCCTGACTTTTGTCTCCCCGGGGCGGTTGAATATTTTTCTCTCCAGGTGATGAATGAAAAGATCATAGGGCGCTGGAGGTAAAGGTGCAGAAGGCTTGTCTCTCACACGCCCTTTGCAACCATAGCAGGTGGTTGCTTTGGTGTCATGCACAAACACAACCTCGTAGGGAGCATTTGATTCCTCGTTTGCGTCAGTTGTCACCACTGGTACACGATCTCCATAGTCGGATACGTCTCTCGGTGGATTGTTGGGGCGTTTTCGTTTGGGTCCACGCTCATGGGCCTTCTTGCCAGTTCCAACAGGTATACCAGAACGAACGAGACGATCAAGAGGGAGTGCATATGACGAGACAAAGTCTTTGAGAAGGCCTTCGTTGTGTGCGATGGCTATTGTATGGCAGCAAATGGCCATTTCTTTATATCGTGGGCAGTGGTCATCACATGTTAAATTCTTTCGGTTCTTACTAATTTGCACGGTATGGGTTGTAGGACCGCTCAATGAAATCACTACCTTCTTGCTAGGATCGTTTGGATGGTTGGCTGGGCCTTGCAGGTCTACAATCTTGTTTGCATTTATCCACGAACCACGGAGACATTCTGGTAGTTTGGTGTCTTCAAAACAGCCAATGTTACAATTTCCGTCCTCGGTGCCTGAAGCACCAGGTCCTTGGTCTTCGAGGTCGACTTCCAATGCTGCAGTAGGTGCACCTTTGACAGTTGGGTCGACCTTCGCTAGATGTGCCTGCTTTTCTTTGGGCGTCATTTCAGACCATCTATGCGGAGGTATTTCCAGATGCTTGAAGTGATGCGCGAACACAAAGGAACCCTTTTGCAGAACAGCCCGTTGTTTATCCCTGCTCACTTCTTCCACTAGTTTTCTATAAAGCACGAGGGCTTCAGTCCAGGTGCATTTCACATGAGGACGGTAACCAGGGGTGGTATTCATCTTTTCTTCTAAAATTTTTGACTTGTATTTGAAATTGCTGCATTCTTGCGCGTTATTGTAGAAGAATTCGTCATCGAGGCCAGCCTTTCTCCTCGTGGAAAGAAGCATGCCTTCTTTCATGTCCTCCTCGATGCAAGTTCTGAAGTAGTTGGCAAATTGCGGCTCATTTCCAGGGTGTAAAGATTGCTCTAAGCGCTCCCATTTATCAGCCACACTGATAACTTTAGCAACAAATTCGTCTGCACAAGTGCTGTCCACAATGCCTTTCTCTTGGTCTTTGTCGCTTCCAAATATGTCCTTCAAAACTTCCTTCTTCATGTCGTTTAGTCCCAGGTCGGTTAACTTCCGAGTGATATCATCTTCAACGTGCTTTTTACACGGGAGGAATGTACAACCTCTAAGCGGTGAAAGGAAACCTTGTTGAGCCTTATCTCGGTCGCCGCCCACAAATGCTATCCGCTTGATTTGGTCATTATGCTCCAGAAGGGTGTGGGCGAAGTATTTGAAGTCCTTCTCGCTTTTGCGGACGTGAAACATTGCTGGCCCAGGAAGAACTGCTGCTTTACCGGTTTGCGTTTGGATAAATTTCGAGCTTTGATAGGTGGTCGATGTGACGTAGAAGTCGCCAACGTTGTAGGTTGTGTCAATGGATAGTACACTTTGCGAGCCAGGAGTACAACACTCTTCAACAATTTCTGCCAACTGCTGGTCTGTTGCAAATACTACCCGAGGGTTCGGATTCCATTGCATATTTCTGATGGCTGCGTCGTGTTTGGCGTGTGCAAGTAAGGCAGCAAACTCGTTTTGCTCTTCCTTTTCTTTAAGGGCTTGTCTAGTGTTCGAAATTTGCTTCGCATTTCTCGGCATATCAGCGGTTATCTCGCAGTGCACTATTCCACCTGCTTCCTCAATCGTCTCGTCGAATATGCTTGAAGGACCCTTGTGCGATGAAGCTTTAACCTTAAGGGCATCTCTTGTAGAGGGAGTTGTGGGTATGAAGGACTTGCCAGATCAAGGATTTTTGTGTGGGCTGACGTGGTGTTCACCTCCCGTAAAGCGATACTCAATCATTCCTAACTGAAGTTCGCTTCCAGTGGAATCTGAAATGGTGGTTGCCGTGCAAACAAAATCCGTATACTTCTTGTGTCTGTAGAACACATTTCTTACTAGATCAATCATTCCTAACTTTAAGGGCTTGTCTAGCGTTCGAAATTTGCTTCGCATTTCTCGGCATATCAGCGGTTATCTCGGAGTGCACTATTCCACCTGCTTCCTCAATCGTCTCATCGAATATGCTTGAAGGACCCTTGTGCGATGAAGCTTTAACCTTAAGGGCATCTCTTGTAGAGGGAGTTGTGGGTATGAAGGACTTGCCAGATCGAGGATTTTTGTGTGGGCTGACGTGGTGTTCACCTCCCGTAAAGCGATACTCAATCATTCCTAACTGAAGTTCGCTTCCAGTGGAATCTGAAATGGTGGTTGCCGTGCGAACAAAATCCGTATACTTCTTGTGTCTGTAGAACACATTTCTTACTAGATACTGTCCCTCCTTTGGCGGCGGACTTTTCTTTCCACGCCATGTGTAACTATCCACGATCTCACCTTCAACGATGGTGAACACCCTTGCGCTTGATCCACGGTGTTCAAAAGAACCGACGTCTGTTGACAGCCAATCTTTAGCGCTCTTTAGTTGAGAACGGTCGACGACGAAAAAGGCATTTTCCGCGACTCCATTTGGTCTTTTGGAGCATATTTTGGTCAAATCAACATCGAGCAGAAGAACCTTTAGTTTGCCTTCGAAGGTTACTGACAGCTTTCCTTTGTGCAGATATGGCGTTTCGGGGCAATTTCTGTAATACACAGTTTCGCACCTGCGAAAATAAAAAAGTCAAGTAGTTAAACAAAAATTCATCGCAATTAAGGCTAGCCTAATATTATTCTAACTATTATTATTGTTATTATCGGATAGTTAAGCTTCAAGAAAAAGCCGCTTGTTTTTATGACGATTACGTCCGAGTGACTCCTTCGTAGCCTTGTTAAAATGTTAACAAGTGCTCTCTTCTTTTCAGAAATATTCATGGTTTTTTAAAACTATGCCAATTAGCAAAGAAATGAAATCATCGACTCAACGAAAATCTGATCAGTCAATTTGTATCGAAAGTTTCTAATTCTTTGATGTAACACTAATATAGGTGATCTGATACACGTACAGTTGTAATCAAATCATGTTACCATGGTAACTCCCGAATTTCCAGTCCCCACCAATTTGATATAAAATTTTAAATTGTTGTAGTTCTGTAAAATGAAACCCGGTCAAGACATCTGTGTAATCCATACATATGCTTGTCAGATTGCGCATGTAGAGCATAATATATTAAAAAATAATGTCAGAATTTGCCAAAAAAGCCTTAATTAGCTTCAGGGGGATTTGGAACCAGGTATGTCGCCATGGTGCCCAAATTGTTTATTTAACATTATTACTGTAAAGAATCAGAGACATTAGCCTGCGTGGCCGGCGTCCGAAGGGGAAGGAGAAGGGAAGTTCCCAAACGATCGCGCTTCGCGCTCGAACTTCCCTTCTCCCTCCCCTTCGGACGCCGGCCACGCAGGCTACTATTACATAAGCCCTCGTTACAACACTTAAAAGTATAATTATTTATAGTGATCCCCTCCTTGAAGGCCATATTTTTTTGCCTGCCCCCCGCCCTTTGAAGCCATATATTTTTTTTTCATGAACCCCCCTCAAATCCCACCAGCCCCCCCCCCTCCCCCGGCGCTACTTCTTTAAAAAAATGAACGTTAAATATTTAAAATTTCCACGACTCGTGGTTTCAGCGGAAAAATTTTGTTTTAGTATTTTGGGGTACAAAAGTATTTTTTTTGGGGGGGGGAGGGGCGATAGGCAATTTAATCAAGTCGTATTATGCTTCCTTATATTCATGACGAAGATTCAACGGAGGATAGTAAAAGAGGATTTTAATCACATTCCGTTAATAATGATATGGTCTTTACACGTTACAAACAAATCAGTAGCCATTTCACGAAACAAAGATGAAAGGTGTTTATAAATCACCTATCGCAGTAGAACGACATGGGGCTCAGTATGGCGATCAGTCACGGACATGCACTGGTCATGCAATCTACCACAAAGTCTTCTTTTCAAACGCTTACTTGATACTTCCATAAAAGTAGGAAAGAATTGCTATTTACTGTCAACTTAATTCTTGCTTACCCTTTAAAAGGATTAGTGTTTTCATCATGAACACTACTGTCGTCGCTTTCGGTTCCGATATTTTCTTGATCAATTTTTTCGCACATGGTATCTGTGCCATACGACATATCCAAATCCCTAGCACCATCCTTGACATGGACAATCCTCACATCATCATTGTCACCATTTATACTTTCCATGTCACTGCCGTCACTCCGGTCACAGTGAAACTCCTTAGAAAATAAATATACTTGAAATCAATTTATATACACTGCTATTCGAGATTTAATGCCACAGTTAACTGAAATTGACTGATGACGTCCGC
Organism: Siderastrea radians; assembly: GCA_964017195.1. Classification (NCBI taxonomy): domain Eukaryota; kingdom Metazoa; phylum Cnidaria; class Anthozoa; order Scleractinia; family Rhizangiidae; genus Siderastrea; species Siderastrea radians. Next base: position 33,779,182 of record OZ024893.1, on the reverse strand, counting down.
GTGCAAAGCCTGGGTAAAAGAGCGTTCTGCAATTATTTGCGTATGACCTACCTCGTAAACGGAAGACTCCATGCAGAAAGAAATTGTTCTACCTCGCGATTGGCATTGCGTTTTGTCTACAAAGGTCGCCCGATTACTGAGTTGATGCTCTGTCGAAATCTCGCTACGTGTAAAGGACTGTAAAACACTGTGGCGTTATTTTACACTTCAACGCATGTGATAGAAGCTAATAATTAAACCGGGCATCAAGTATCACAGATAGACTGTTAGTCGTGTACCATCTATTTAAGTCAGCATCCTTGAGGTATTTTTCTATGAGAGTTGTTTTTTAAACTTTTTAGCCAACGTGAACTAAGATTTATACAGGAGGAGTATGAGTTTTACGGTCAGAATAAAGTTTATTTATTGTCACACCACACGGGAAAATTCAATGTGACTCATGGCGAGCAGTTGAAAGATGCAGCTAGTCCCTGTGACTCCTGAGGGGGTCCGATCACGTCCGCATATCTTTTTTAAAAGTGTATAATTAATAGCACAACATAATTTTTGCACTGCCTTCTTCACATGCCTTTCTAGGTTTTCAAGATCGAGTAAGTGCGGCATAAGTGACGGCGGGAATTAAAGTTTGGCATTACTTTACTGTTCCGACTAATCTCGACATGCTGTGCGTTTTCGATCATCTAGGGAGGCAGGTTGCCAAGGCTCTTTGTGTGACGCGTGACGGAGGAAAAAACTATTGCGTTATGCTTGAAATGAAACTGAGTCATTTTTTTCAATATTTTTTCGTGTGTTTACGATCAAATATACCAAAGAGTATACATATTAAAAGTGCAATTTAGAATGCCAAATTTTGCACGCATTAGTATCAAATGCGCTACCAATTAATAGAAAACCCTATGCGCTCGGCATTGCATGCGCTAGGTAATCTAGACTGTTCACAACCCTCTATTTTTCGTATTTTTTCCATCGATGAGCGCGTGATGAGAACGGCAAGATAACTGGACGCTAGCGCAAAACGGAAGAAGCAACGGGGTGGGGGCGGGGACTCGCTTTCCGCCCCCCTCCCCCGCGCGCTCGCGCTTCGCGCTCACGCTCGCTTCGCTCGCCGATTCTCTCGCTTTTTTGCGTTGAAAAATAGAGGCTGTTGACAGTCTATAGGTAATCAAAGGTACCTTACACGTATATCGAAAACCAAGGAATTTGCGGAAAAACGACCAAAATGTTCCTTATATAGAGGTATAATTAAAAGAACTGTTTTTCACCCTGTTACGTTGCGCTACTGATCTGAATGCGACGGTCAAACATAACCGTGTAATTTACCTTACCCCGCAACCCTTACCCTTGACCCTTACCCTTTACCCTTACCCTTTACCCTTTACCCTTACCCTTTACCCGTTACCCTTTACCCGTTACCCTTTACCCTTACCCTTTACCCTTACCCTTGACCCTTGACCCGCGTTTTAGAAACGCCAGTGAGATGAGTAAATGACTGTCATCAGAATCTAGTGCCAATACCTCAGGGGAACTGGGGGGGGGTTGAAATCATTTTGGGAAGGAGACATGACACCCTGAGGTTGGGACACCTGCTGAGATATCACACTGTGTGACTGGGGAGTCTTGTTGGGAGGGAGATGTCCTACGATCTGGTTGTGTATCTTGCTAGGAAGGAGAAGCTGGGCTCTCAGGCTGTGAATCTGGCTGGGATATAGATACTATACCAAGAGGTTGGGAATCTTGCTGGAGGAGAGTTGCCTCACCCTGAAGTTGAGAGCCATGCTGGAGAGGATTGTTCATCTTCAGGATGGGAGCCATGCTGGGGAGGAGATACTTCCCCCTGAAGTTGAGAGCCATGCTGGATCGGAGATGCTTCTTCTTGAGGTTGCGAGCCAGTCTGAGGAGGAGATACCTCACCCTGGGGTTGCGATCCATTCTGAAAAGAGGATGCCTCACCTTGAGGTTGTTAGGCACCCTGGAGAGGAGATGCCCCACCCTGACGTTGTGAGGCACGCTGGATGTGAGATGCCTCACCTTGAGGTTGGAAGCCCTGCTGCAAAGGAGAAACCTTATCCTGAGGTTGTGAGACATTCTGGAGAGGAGATGCTACACCCTGGGGTGTTGTCTTTTCCCTAAAAAAGAACGAGAGAAAAAAAGGAACTTTCTTGAGCACCACCAGAAAAAAAAGTATCAAACTGAACTACCAAGAGTACAGCGTCAGGTACACATTGCACGCACTGTTAGATAATATCAAACAACTTGTAGCACAAGAACATGCAGTAACTAAACCTAACTCGAAATCTATGATGTATGCAAAGACTAAAACTGGTACGGGCTATTTTTTGGGTCTCCTCGACGAGGTTGATGCAGGCAAGGGTTTGGGTATGGAGAGAAATAAAACAGCCTTTTCATGTTAACACTATCTCTTTCACGACAATTTTCTTGTTTCCTACAAAATCGCCTCTCACGACAAATTGAAACATATTCATTGCTTTACGCGTAACTAATTGGTGGAAAACAAGTCAGTCAGAAGTTAGTGATAAAATACCCTAACCCCCCCCCCCTTAAACCTGGTTGGGGAAGGGGTGCTTCCCCAGGGTAGTCAGTCAGTGATCAATGGCGATTTTCGTTCTACTTTCGTTGCAACAAAGGGCCAGAATTACAAAGACTTAAGAGCCATTTCAAATTGCTTGTAAATTCTTGTGGAAAACCATGTGAACTCAAGACCACTGAACGATAGCTAAAATAAGATTAAGCTTGAATATGAGAGGCATGCATTTGTAGGCCGCAATCGTGGGCCGTAAGAAAATTTTCTGCTGGGAAATGCAAATTGCAGACCAACAACACAATGAAAACTTTTAAAACCAAGCTTATAAAGCTGTATTAATAGAGTCTGAATAATTGTTATCTATACTTACCGATTGAAAATATAAGAAGCAGATCAGAGTTTCCCTGAATCCCAACCCGATTGCTGCGTTCGATGGTGAGATTGATGGCAAGTGGATCGAAGAGGCGAAAGCAGGTAATTTTCCTGCCTTTTTGGTGGACGTGGTGCGGACCCTGGGGACGAGATGGTAAACCCTTGATTCATATCCAGACTCCAACGAACGTAGAAAGCGAATAATAAAAAGTTTAAATTGCATGTTTGGATCTTTGAACCAAGGAATTGTGAGTTGTAAAGGCACGGCTTCTCTCGACAATTGAATCGTTGCTGCTTCAAGTGAGATTCCCCTTGTCTTCATGTTTTAACAAGTAGTCCGTGTTTTGAAATCAAAACAGTCACATAGTCAACATGATAATCGTAAGTTTCAATCGAAGGATTTGACAACTCATCCAAAGGATTGGATCTTTGAATTGTCAAACTCAATGTTGACAATGAGGAGTTGCACAATCTCAGCAAAATTGACATGTGTGGATCAAAAGATTGGATTTCTTAATTAATCATTAGCCAATTAAACCACCAAATGCACGTTTAAGCCGGAGAAGTCGGTATTTCTTATACATGACTACTGTTTGGTTTCAAAGATTGAACGTTTGGCTAGAAAGATCGCCTGTTTGAATAAATGGATCTGGTGTTTGGACCTAAGAACTGCAAGTATTAATTGCAAAATAGAATGTTTCAATTGAAGGTTTGGATTTAAAGGCGGCATGTTTGAATTAGGGCGGGATGGGATACCCATACATGTGATTGGGTACACTTTGGAGATGGAGTATCCCTCAAAATGTGGCACTCTTCATTCCTCTGTAATGTAAAATATGAAAAACATATGTTGCTTAAGCTTTGTTGTATGTAGTGACAGTTAATACAAGATCTGGAGTCAACAGAATAAACTATGAGTTACCAGCCAAATTTGTGCAGCTGTTGGTCCCTGAAAATCTGTTGCACTGCAGTTGACTCTCAGTAAGTTGACCGCTTGTTTACTCAACGTTAATTTGTTTTCCCTTCATGTCATTTTCTTGCTAACTTTACCTTCGATAATTTGAACTTCCCGTAAGTCAATTTTCCTTCAAGGTTCAAGTTGTCAGGAGTCCACTGTACATGTGTTGTGTAATATACCGCAATGAATAACAACATATTTTTTTTTATTTTTTTATTATTATTTTTTTTTTACAAATCAATTGCTTACATGACAACTACTCACGGTACAGTTACTTACACTACTTACAAATCAATTACTTGCACTTATTACGGGACAGTTACTTACATAACTTACAGAAACAAAGACTAATCACAAATCAATGCTTACACTACTAACGGTACAGTTATTTATATTAGTAAATGAAATTATAATTTGTTTAAGAGAAGGAGAAGAAACTAACGCTACTTACATTAAGTCTATAGGATCGAAAAACAAAAAAGAGAAATTGAAAACGATGCTATTTTACAAAATAAAAGAGGAGCTTAATAGTTTAAGTTTAGATGTCATTGTTTCAGATTTTCCACTTTGTATTTAAGATTGAGTTTGTTGCTAAAATCAGTCAGACAAAGTAAATTGTTATTTAGTTTACTTGCATATATATAGTATTTCATGAAGAGGAGAGTGTAATTGACTTTTCTCTCTAGCACCGGGTTGTTTGGGTATTTACAGGAAGAAAAAAGCATTTCCTTCGTATCCGGTTGGAAACTAGAGCCATTTTGAACATTAAACCAATCAATGACATTACGAGCGAAGGTTCGAGTAAATGTGCAATTAATGAAAGTATGATCTATAGAATCTGGTTCACTACAATATGTACAATCACTGTCTGCGTGGATCCCATATTTGAAGAGTGCTTTCTTCGTGACGACAATCCTATGGATGAATTTGAACTGAAATTCTTTCAACTTATTTTCCTTGCATAGTTTTGGATTTGCGCTGAAGATTTCTTTCCAGTCTTCTGTATCCATTGATAAATCGGTGCCCCATCTTTTAGGGCCAGTAGGGAGTGATTGATGTTTCTTGGCAAGAAGTAGATGATAATAGTCTCTTGCTTTAAACTTCTCCAAATTTATTTCGGTGTTTTGGTTTAGTAGAAACGATGTACAATTTTCGCTGTAGTTAAGCATCGGATTTTGTCCTAGCGTTCGCGCTTTTTCTTTCAAAAAGCCAGGAATTGCGCTCAAGATTTGATAAAACTGGAGAAAGTTTGTTTTGCAATGATATTATATCTGGAAATCTTGGAAGGTTAGATATTGACCATTTTCGTTCAAGAGCTCTTGAATAGTATGGATGCCTTTATTAAACCATTCCCTAATAAATATAGGCTTTCCATCCACTAAAATATCCTTATTGTTGAAAAGGATAATGTCGTTTCCTTGATCATAGTTGTACAAAGTTTTAATTTCGTCAAAGGCAATAAGTATGTCTCTGTAAAATTCTGGAAAATGTCCAAGGTATTTGGTATCGTAGTTACACCGGAGTAGGAAGTTGAGGCCACCATGTTTTTTAAAGAAGTGGTCCGGAACGTTTTTCCAGTTGCCTTTGTTTCCAAAAATAAGTCTTTGAATCCATGCTAATCGTAATGATCTTATTGTAAGTTCTATATCAACCATCCGTAACCCCCATTGCTAAAGTCCTGATAAAGACTTGTCCGCTTTATTTTGTCCTTTTTAATTTTCCAGAGGAAACGAAACATTTTATCTTTTACCGTTGAAACTACCTCCTTAGGAACGTTTGTGTTCGAAATTGAATATATTAAGTTAGATAGCCCCAAAGATTTGATTATTAGCACCTTTCCATATAGCGTTAACCCTCTCGAATTCCACATACCTAGATTCGTTTGTAATTTTTGCACTTTCAGGTTGAAATTCATCTGGTGGTTACCTTTCTCATCATAGGAGGCAAAAATTCCTAAGAATTTTGTTGGATTATTTACCCATTTCATCCCTAACGGTTTGGTTTTATTTTTTGACCATTTTCCTAGCCAGATGGCTTTTGTTTTCTCTACGTTGAGCATCAATCCGGAGAATTTACCAAAAACATTCACTATGTCAAGAGCTTGTTCGACCGATGCCAAATCACCACAGAATAAATTGGTGTCATCTGCAAACTGACTTAGTTTGACCTCAGAGCCAAATAGACGAATTCCCTTGACGGTCGGGTTTTGTCTTATTTTATTTGATAAAACTTCTGCCGTTAAGATAAACAAAAAAGGCGAGAGTGGACATCCTTGTCTTACTCCTCTAGAAGGCTTAAACCAATCCGTAGCGAAGCTGTTGTTGAAGGCTGCGCTTTCAATATCCGTATAGAATATTTTGATCCATTTCCTTAGGCTATCCCCAAAGTTGAATTTTTGGAGAGTACTCTGAATACATGACCATTCCAGCGAGTCAAAGGCTTTTTTGAAATCAACTGATATGAGTATACCTGGGATGTTATTTACTTTTGTTTGTTCCATTATATCGAATATTAGCCTTATATTTTCCCCGATATACCTTCCCTTTACGAAGCCGGTTTGGTCTGGGTGCACAAGATTTGGCAACATTGGCTCAATTCTCACTGCTATGGCTTTTGATGCAATTTTGTAGTCTACGTTGAGTAGAGTAATGGGTCGCCAGTTTTGCAAGAGCATTAAGTCTGCGTCTTCTTTAGGTAAAAGAGTAATTATACCCCGGCGCTGGGATATTGATAACCTCCCAAGTTCGTATGCTCTGTTTAGACTAGCTAAAAGATCTAATCCTATCAAATCAAAAAAGTGTTTATAGAATTCTACGGTTAAGCCGTCTACTCCTGGTGATTTACCGTTTTGAAGCGCTTCCAATGATTTTTTGCATTCTTCGTATGTCAAGGGACTGTCTAGTTCATCCCTTTCCTTGTCATCGAGTTTAGGGATCTCCAGGTTTTCTATAAATGTTTCAAAGTTATCCTGTGTCTCAGTTGTTGTGGAATTATACAGGTCATCATAATACATTTTAATCATCGACAAGATTTGCTTTTCATCTGTGGTTGTTTCCTCGTTGTCTAATTTAATTTCATTTATGGTTTTCCGATTGTAATTTCTTTTCTCTAAGTTAAAGAAATATTTTGTAGCTTTCTCTCCTTCTTCGACCCATCGACATTTAGACCTGAAAATTGCAGCTTTGCCTTTATTGTCATAGTGTTGTTGGAGTTCCTTTTTGAGGTCATCATATTGTTTAAGGGTATCATTGATATTATCAAGATTTTGGCTATTGCATATTTTTTTATCCAGTTCATCCAGTTGTTCTTTAATTACTGTCTCGAATTTCTTAATTGTTTGTGCCTTTCCCTTAGCGAATGAAATGGTCACGGTTCTTATTTCCATTTTCATCAGTTCCCAAAAAAGCTGTTGATCTTTTACATCAGAATACTTTTTGTGAAGTTCAGGATATAATTCTCGAATTTTGGATGTGTACTCCTCGTCATCTAATAAGGTGTTGTTGAATTTCCAAAATCCCGGTCCACGGGGATGCTCATCTGGCCACGATAATAACAAGCAAATTGTATTGTGATCAGGCGCTATTGATGTTTGGATGTCCACTTTTTTTACAAATTTTGTTAAGTGTTTAGCAACTAAAAAAAAGTTTATCCTTGATTTGACACCTAATGCCTTAGACACATAGGAGAACGCATTGAGCTTTGGATGGCGTGTTCTTTGAATATCAACAAGATCAAGACTATCCATTGTAATTTTGACTAAATTCCTATACGCTGTGGGTCTCCAGGGGACACCCCCTTTTTTGTCTTTCTTCTCCAAGGTACAATTCCAATCACCCCCTACTATTAGAGTTGCAATTTCGGCTTTATCAATTAAGAGGCAATTGAGTTCCTGAATAAAGCCTAATTGTTGTGTGTGGTCGTTTGACGCGTATATATTGCAAAGTGATAATTTCAAACCATTGTACGTAATGTTAATTAGGATTATTCTGCCAGAGGTGTCACTGAATGTGCATGTCACCTTTTCCTTTACCGCTCGATTGATCAAAACACAAACACCTTTACTGTGACATGTGCCATGAGAAAAGTAAATTTGACCTCCCCATTCATTTCTCCAAATTGCTTCGTCGCTTGCTTTGGAAAAAGTTTCTTGAAGGAAACAAAAATCAGCTTTCTGATCCTTTAAGTACATAAAAATGCTCCTTCTTTTAGAAGTATCTCTTAGACCCCTAACGTTTAAAGAAATTACCGAACATTTATGTAATTTATGCATTAAGTGTAGTTCTCTGATGAAGTATTATGTTTACGCTCTCCTACAGTAATAATAAGTAGTAAGCAACAACAAAAGCGAAACAAAACAAAATTAAGGAACACCAAATTTTTAAAAACAAACCTATTTTAAGAGTTTCTTCTCTCAGCAATCCAGTCCGTTATCCCTTCATTTGTTCAGTAGACTATTGATTTTCAAAGATCTTGTAAGTCCTCCTCACCGTATATTCTAATCGGTGCTCCGTCAGGCGATGTCTTTACGAATAGTTTGCCATCAATTGTCCAAGCGCTGATAATCATGTTGTCCTTTTTCTTCTGATTTGCTTTCCAAAACAACTCTCGCCTGTAATCCGTCAGATTCTCATTTATATATATACGCTGCTCTTGAAGAGAAGCGTTGGCGTAACTTGGAAAAATGTCAGACACTTTCAGGCCCTTTAGCTTGGTTCTCGCTTTATAAAGTCGCGTCTTCACTTTGTGGCTTAAGAATTTTACGATAACAGGCTTACTGTTCTTTCTTCTCAACTTATGAGATATCTCAATGTCTTCTGGTTTGATGGTGATGTTGACAGCCTCTCCAATACGGATTGCGACCTCTTCCATGGATTCGTAAGCGCTTTTGGGCACTCCGACAATTTCTAGCGAATTCTTACGCGAATATTGCTCCAGGTCATCGTAGATTTCATCTAGCCCGTTAGTCTCTTTGATTTGTTCTTTAAGCTTGTGCCTTGTTTGTTTCAACTCATTATGCAATGTGTCGTTTGCTTTTTCTGCTCTTGTCAACTGTATTTTAAGTTCCTCAGTTTCCCTCTTGTTGTTGTTCAGGGCGGCCTTTAGTTCCTTTATTTCTTCTTTTAGTTGTTGATTGTCCTGAAGTATCGCTGTCACTGTAGTTTTAATATCCACGAGCATCTCTTTAATGTCGCTGAGGCTCGGTTCAGAAGAAGAGGCATCCAACTCTTCCACCTCTTCGCAATCCGCCATATTGGAACGCTTCGCAACGTTGGTTTCTTCTTCTGTTGAACCTCTTGCGCCCCTTTTATTCTTGCGATTATTCGATTCCATTGAAGTAATCGATATACTGCATCGCTCTTAGATTACTTGACGGTCAAAAATACCAGGGGAAGTTAGAAAAATGAAGGGAGATAAGGCTCCGCTCAATAAACACGTCCGATCATGCCGGACTCACGCATGCTCTCCCATTTTTTTTTTTTTTTTATAAATCTAATTTATCATTTCTGGTTAAACCAATGAATAACAACATTGGTTTAACCAGAAATGGTAAATTAGATTTATAAAAAAATATATATAAATAGAGTTATGGAAAGTGAATTCTTACTATATCTTCCAAATAATCCAATATTTTCTTTCTGAACTGAAAGTTAGTAGGAAAAATGTCCTTCAAATCATCTTGAGCAAACTTCACAAATGTAGCGCCATCCACACTCTTTTCTGCAATAACCCAAATAAAGTCTTAGTAATAAGCCCTTAGCATGTTTCAGATGACAACTACATTCTGCAAATCCCTTCATGCCCATGATTGATCAATAGGTGTACCCTCTGCCTCTCTGACCAGAGGCGGCTGCATAAATTTTGCCCGCTTAGTTGGCTCCCTATAGTTTAGTGACTGCATGCGCACTGATGATGCGAGTATTAGTAATCTGCGTGCGCTCACATGAAAACGAAGAGTTTTCTCATATTTTATGACATCAGTATAGCAAACAAAAAAAACAAAGTTAACAGTGGATTTCTCTCATTTCCTTTGGTGAATTTTTTTTTAACTTTGCAAATTTTGAGGTAAAAGAACTGCCTTTCACCATTTTTTTTTTTTAATTTTTCAGAGCTAATGGCTAAAAACTGTAAGAAACCATGTGAATCGGGGAAACTGTCTAAATGACCCTACCTTTTTTTCCCTCTGAACTGTTAGTCAAAATCATTGTAACAAGAAAAGCACAATATTGAGCAACAAAGACCAAATAAGGGAAATATCTGTCATTTTTCACGTTTGTTGCCATGACGACAGCCTGTACATATCTTAGGTGTGATAGCCGATAAAGAAGGAAAATTTTGTTGGTTACCTTATACTGGTTGATCTCAGGCTGCAAGACAAGAGAACTAGGGTTCCTTTTGCAACTCATACCAGTTCTTTTAGTCACTTATATTAGGGAGCCACCTGGTGTAGGTTTTCCCGCGCAGATGAGCGACCCCAAAAAGCACGCAAAATTCGAATGCAGACATTTGAGTAAAAATGGCTAGCACTTTCGGGCAAGAGACGAGACTGGAATCCAAGGCACATAGATTGTAGATCGAACCCCTGGTTGCTCGAAATAAAGTGCCTGCTGTTGCCCTCTGATTCATCTGCACAGACGCACATCCACTTGTAGAATTTGTTGCAGCCTGTCATCATGAGTAGAAGAGATGTATATCTTATCATTAAATAAGCTGACAAGCTTGCTGGTGTGTTGTAGTAGTTCTATTATTGCATCCAACGAATGGGCATCTTGTGTCAGTTGTTCCTGGTATTTCTGCAAGTCAAACAAACACTTTATTAATTTATGCAGTATCTTTAAGAGGCAAGCGGACATAAACTAGTTGTGTTTTCTTCTTCTTTTAAGAGTTTACTTGATATCTGGTATTGGTATGATGCTCTTAGACTTGCCCTATCCAGAAAAATTAACCCCAAGACATGACATGAGAGTATACATTTTTACTGATTTATTGAAAATTATTCAAGTTTGAACCATTGCTTACAATATTTTAATAGGGAAAGGGACGTTAACTGTTATTTACCAAGAAAGGCTTAAAGGAATTCAGGTATTCACCTGCATAAGGAACAACATCTTGTTGCCCAGCACATCTTCAGCAAGCTTGTTTTCCATGATAGCTGCGGAATCTAAGTGGATATGCTGCAGTGTCAGCTTCTCACCTAGTGGAAGGGAGAAGCTGTACTGATCCCATTCAAATGCACTTCTGCTTTGCTTCCACATTATTCGTTTTCTGCCAACTGTGAGGCGCCTCGGCTTCCCACCTTGATTGCTCTTGTGTATGTTGTTTCTGATTTTCTTCATGTTGTGCTGTTTGAAAGGATGAGAAATTACAGGCCATGTTTAAAATTTGTGTGCCAATTTCTTTTGTTAATAGCAATGCATATTTAGCCTACAAGGATGTTAAGAAAAGAACTGGACATTTACTGTATATGTTTACATCTGAAGGATAACTTAATTAAATAAAACAACAAAAATACCTTTGGGTCCGTGAGAAATATCATGGGTTCACCAGTATATATATTGGCTGTATTGAACTTGCTTCCAGCAGGGTCTTTGTTTTTAAAATGCATTTGAACAAACTCTGTTGCAATCTGCCCCATCCAGAGCACACCAGTAAACCCTTCGTTAGAAATAAAAAATGTATGTAAGTATTGGTGACCACAATTTAAATAATGCCTTTGTCTTTTTTTAGGTTTAAGTTAAACAGGACAATGCTTCACATTTCATGTTCACCAAAAGCATAGTAAATTTAACATAATTACATAACATTGCAAGTTTATTGTATTTGTGTTCAATGCCTTCAGGACGAAGGCTCTGGGAGAGCAGAGTTCCATACTTATAGAAACAGAACATATATGAAACCATGCAACTCAATTTTGTGGTCATGACGTCATGCATGGTTGTACGTCGTCGCAATATGCCTCATGTAGTATGCTTGAAGTGTCCTTGAATGCTCACGTGCTGGTGCTGGAGCTGGAGCTGGAGAAAAATAGCGGACTACCCATGTAGTATAAACACGTTAGTTTAACTTTCTTCTTTGACTTGTTTGAGGCTTAAAGTAAAAAGGACATACCTTCATGGACCTCCATTTAAATAAAACTGATGTTATCACGGGGTAAAGAGTAATATCCCATATACTTGACACTGACATCAACAAGAAGCAAAATTCGGATGGCTTGTTATCACGGGAGAAGTTTGATCTCAAGCCAACAATATGGCCGCTGGCTTTTCCTATGCTGGATTTTTTTGTGTCCTTGAAGTGAAGACATTTCTTTTAAAAGCTCTACATGAAAAGGAAAAGACCTGAAGAATACTCCATGGCGCGTATAGAAGAAACATTAGAGAGCTTCAGTAGAACGTACAAAGTTGGACAGACTTTTTTCAGAGGAGATCCAGAAAGACCACACGAGCATCAAACTTTAAGTTAAATTCTCAAGTACTTCTTCCACTTCCATGGTAAAGTAAGCTATGTATTTGATTGTGGATTTGCATTTTAGAATTGTTTAATTGAGAGAAAACCATTAGTGCTAGTTGGGTTTTGAAGGTCACGAGGGTGCATGTTACTGAAAGGTGCAGTAAGATATCTGAAGAGAACATTGTGCGTTTTACACCTAATTCGTTCTTGTGAAGTTAAAAGTCACAGTTTGTAGGTGGGACTGTTCGTTATTTCTGGCCTCTTTTGTCTGAGTCTATTTCTCAGTCTTTTTGTTGTCAGTTATGCCAATATCCTTGAATTCAATTCCCTCTTCTCTTAAACAGTAATGATCCTCCACTTCTCTGATACCATGGCCTTCATGTCCTTCAAATTTTACTCTGGATGTTCTTTAGCAGCATGTTTGAATTCCTCTTTAAGGAATGCATTTTCTGGTCGTTTTGGTTCTTGTTTGGGTACATTCTCATGGTTGTTTTCTTCTACTTACCATAATTTGCGCTTTTGCCACAACGCTTTCTTTAAATCTCTATGTGCACTTCTTCTCTGATTGCTGAGAAGCTCACTGTGTTTTACAGGCTTGGCTTGCAGTAAAGAGCTTGCTGGGGCATTGTCCAAGTCTGTAAAATTTAACTTGCATTCATTGATGTCTGCAATGGCTTTCTCTTTGTCTGATTGGAGAACAAAGAGCTTTGATACTATCAGCCACTTGTGTCGGCAAGCATGAATGATCGGCTTGCTTTTTTTATGTCCTTATCAAACTCCCTTTGAGACGTGATCATGAAAAAATTGGATCCAGAACTTTGGTCATGTCTTTATCAAAGACCTTAACCTCATTATGCATGATAACAGGAGTTAACTGTTCAGCATTGCTAATCCCAGTTCTGTCTTTTTCATTCAGTCGGTCAGAGATTGCAAATATTAAACCAAAAGTCAGCAAATTACGATCGTCTGGGTGAGTGTAGTCCTGAGGACTCTTTGAGGGGACATTGACTGACGTTTCAACAACCTGAGTGGAAGTCATCATCAGAGTCAAGCGAATGGTCAATCATCAGTAGATGATATAAGTCTGTGGTCACTGTCCTGTATAATGGGGACTCGTGATGTTGTTGGTCGTCTGTCAGTTAGGCCGTGATGTTATTAGCTGCAAAGGCTGTAAAACGTGTTTGGTGCATTTCGATCCGTCTTTTGTTAGTCAAATGTCCGTATGTCTATTTTAGCAAAATTAGTCGGTTTGTCTTTTGTTTTTCTGTCTTGTTGTCAATAAGTCGTTTGTAAGGTGCAGGTAGTTGTTGGCAGCAGTTCAGTGGTGTTTGTTCTAAGTTAGTAAACCAGTTTTCCAGTGTTATTCATTGAAAATAGTTCATACTGAAGGTAACGCATTTAGCAGAGTCCCAGTTGATTCTGTGGTTTGTTTTTAAATGGTGCTCAGCAATGTCTGTAGTCCGTAGAGTTTCAGTGGTTGTGGTACACCACAGTTTTCCTGAGGTCAAGTAGTTTGCTGTTAAGTTTACGTTAAAGTGGTGGCATTGGATCTTGTTAAAGTACTCCGTAGGTCTGTTTGTCGTTAACAAGTGCGTCCATTTTGTCATAATAGTCTGTCTTATCCATAACAACATTCACTCTTCCTTTGTCAGCAGGGAGTATGACAATGTCTTTGTCGGTTTTCAGTCATTTCAATGCTTGTCGTTCTGCTTTTGTCAAGTTACTGTCAGGTAGAGAGGCTGATTGTGTATTAAAAGCTACCCTTCTGATGTCACCCTTGGTCGATTCTGATAGCTCCCTCTGATGAGACTTATAACATCTACTGACGATTCACAATTCACTTGACTCCGATGATGGGTTCCACTCAGATTGTTGAAATGTCAGTCAGTGTCACCTTAAACAGTCCTTCTCAGGACAACACTTTCCCAGACGATATGATGTTACTCCTAGGTTCAAACCATTTACAGAAATATTAAACCAGTCAAGACTTGCGGCACTGCCTCTTGAAAGTTTGAAACTTCAACCAAAATGGGTCGTTGTTTTCCAGTACCTGCAACTTTTACTCGCTTTTTTCTCAGTGTCAATTCGCAGACCATAGCTTTTGTAGACTTTCCTCCTCTTTCAATGAAAATTGTATCCCCCCATTAGTAGTTTGACATTGGTGGCTGTAAAGGGCAATCTGTTTTCTCTGAAACAGAGCTGGCCTCCACGAGTCGATTGGTTTGCTCTGCTGCCTGGTGAGTGGAAGACGGTGGCTGTGAAGGGTAATCTGTCTGCTCTGAAACAGGACTGGCCTCTGCAAGTTGAATGGTTTGCTCAGTAGAAGGTGGTAGATTGCCAACAGCACCCATTTCTGCGGTGTATTCCAGCCCATCTTCCTCAAACTTTTTTTTCACATATTGGTCATAAGCACTTAGCTAAACGTTTTCGTAGGAACCTGTAGTACCATCTGAAGAGAGTAATGATTGGGTCTTGACACTTGCAGCATCCACCTCTGGCCAAGTGTCCAAAATACAAGCACTGGTGCAAGTAATGTGTTCTCTCGCCACCTTTGGTGCCACCCCGAAACAGCAAATGAAAAGGTAACTCTCTAAGCATCTAAGGTAGTGCATCAACGTGTTTCACTAAGTATGGGTTAAGCTTTGAAGAACCATATCTTAACAAGTCAAAGCATGATACAGGTCAGCGAGTTGCAAATATTTCTGGATTTCTTCCTCGGTAAGTCCAAATCTGTAATCTTTAGGGTCTGAAGAACCATGCGCTGAACCTGGCTTGAGCTGTTTACATATTTCCTTGGATCTTCATCCAGCCGTTCAAGTTGCTGCAACTCCCGGTCTACCCTCCAAATCATTGTTTCTAATTCATAATTTGGGGAGTGGGCCACTTGAGATGATCCGTCAGGTTTTCTGGCAAATCAAACAGGACCTCCTTGCTTGCTACATTGTACATTCATTTTCAGTGAATTTTTATATTTATTTTGTCTTCGGAGGACCTCCCTAAAAACCACTCAATGTAACGGGAGCTTTCTCCATAAAGATTACAATAATAATAATAATAATAATAATAATAATAATAATAATAATAGTCATTATTATTATTAAATTTGGGAATAACGATTGTCTGTAAAGTGACTGGCAGGAGCACAAATTGTCTTTTCATGATTTACGTTGAGTGGCCTGCTCCAACTTCTTCCCCTCAAAGTGAGATGGACCTTTTGCATACCGTGTGGGGACTGGGTACTGGAGGCATACTTGCGCCTCTTGAAAAGTTACCACTGAAAGTTGAGCGAGGGAAAATTTTAAAATGGTAAATCATTGTTGTGCCCCTAAATGCAGTTCGAAATCTACAAGGGATAAAGAACTGTCCTTCCACAGGTTCCGTTAGGACAAGTTAAAAAAAAGCAATGGATAACAAAAATTCGGCGAGACGAAGGAAAGAAATTCACAGTTACCAAGCACACTCGAATATGCTCACCGCACTTCACTGACGACGTTTATCGGACAACACTTGGCGCTCAGAAAGTACTAAAAAATGGTGCAGTCCCCTCAGTGTTTATCTGGACTAAACATAAGAAGATATGTTCTTCAAGGACATTAGCGTAAGGGGAATTAATATCTCAAAGTCCGAGGAAAAACGAAGTGTGAGGACTGCAAGATAAAAGACAAGGAAATCGAGCCGCTCCAGTGTTTACTTCGTGAAAAAGAGCAAGAACTTCGCACTTGCCATAAAAATGTCCAGGCTCTTAAAGCCAAGATAGTTAGAATGGGTTTCTCCTTTAAGAAATTTCAAGGCAGTGTAAGAGACATTTACTTTTACACCGGTTTTATTAATTCTGCAAGCTTTCGGGAACTTATGACATTCGTCTAATGCAAGCTGAAGGAAGGAGCTACTGGAATCGTAAAGTCTATGGAACACCACGTGGAACTGAAGCAGATGACACTGCAGGGAGAGATGATGTATCCAACAGTTGCATTGACGAAGCCTTATCCCAGAAGGAACAACTATTTCTGACAATCACAAGACTTCGTCTTGGTGTTCCATTGCACCATATGGCAATTTTGTTCAGCATTTCAGTCCCTACAACTTGAAGAGTATTTGCCTCGTGGATTAATTTGTTGTTTTTTGCTTTGGGATCCCTGAATTACTGGTTGCGTAAAGAGAAACTACAGGAAACAATGCCTGACAGTTTTAAGAAGTTTCCCTCCACAGGAGTGATACTAAATGCGACTGAATTTAAGGTGCAGAGCCCATCCTCTCTGTTAAGGCAATCTCAAGTTTTCTCACAATGCAAGAGTACCACTACAGCCAAAGCACTGGTTGGCATTGCACCCTCTGGTAGTGTCACCTTTGTATCTCAGTTATACACCGGAGGTATATCAGATGAGATCACAAAGCAGTCCAAAGTTCTCACACTACTTGAGAGAGGGGACAATGTTATGGCAGCTAAAGGGCTTTGTGATAGAGGATCTCCTGCAACCCCCTTGGATGCACTCTTAACATCCCTCCATTCCTTAACAACCAAGGACAGTTTTCTGAGGATCAAGTTAAGCAGACTTAAGAAATTGCAATTGCTCGCATCCACGTTGAGAGGGCAATCAGCAGAATCAAGTCATTTAAGATCCTTCAGAATGTATTTCCCATTAGTCAAACTGGATTATTGAATCAGATTTGGACTGTCTGTGCCCTTTTGGTCAATTTTCAGTCACCCATTATTGCACAAGACACTTTTGTTTAGATGTATGTATATGTTGTGGTTCAATTTTTATTTTCTTCTGTTTTATGCTCATTTTGATACATTGCCATACAAAAAACAAACAAAAACTAAACCAAGGATGACAACAACAACAACAACAACAACAACAACAACGTGTATGTGCATATGTACCATTTATTGGCTGTGTCCTGGTGTACCGGTTAACGAAAATTGCGTGACAGCTCGAGATGTTTTACTAATACATTGGACTACTTGATAATAAAATACCGAAATTGGTTTATGGTTTTGGGCGTGTTGGGTCAGTTGGGCCATCTGGGCCATTTGGGTCATTTGAGCCAGTTGGGTCATTTGGGCCAGTTGGGCCATTTGGGCCATTTGGGTCAGTTAGGCCATTTGGGTCAGTTGGGCTAGTTGGGTCATTTGGGCCATTTGGGCCATTTGGGTCATTTGGGCCAGTTGGGCCAGTTCAGGAGCCCACGCTCCTGCTTGTTGGGCTGGTTGCTTGGTTCCTAAAAGGCCCGGGAACGAGAAAGGGCCACTATCGGGCCCAAGCCTCTCTAAAAGCTTGTTTAGAAAATCAAAGATGGCGGAGTGAATGGCTACTTTTATCCGCCATGAAGATCACTCAAGAACTGCTTAGCTATGTTCAGCAAAATGTGATAAAATATGAACATTGTTTACTTCAGGGCGAAAAAGTGGATGGACCTGTCCTTATTGAGCCAGGGCAACATTTAAACCCAGACTTTCTTAGTCCTCCAAACATTGGCGACTATGTGCTTCCCAGAGTCATCATTTGGGATCCATTTCAGCAGCAGCAGCATTGTTTCAAGAATGGGTTCACATGCCCCCATTACGAGCATGGCAATCTGAGTAGCTTAATTACCCCTTGTAAATGGAAAGATGGAAAAAGTGAGCGAGATATGCCACACCAAATGTATTGTGTAAATGGCCCCATGTTGCTTGTAAGCCGCGTGTATCGATGCACTCAAGGACACGAAATCGCCGGTCGTGACCCCAGACTACTAGAAAGGATACTGTCAGGTGATATTAAATTTCACCTTGGCCATAAATCAGGATTCACTGCAGAGCTTTGCTCTTTGGTTTTTGCATTAGCTTCAGGTGGACAGACATTTCATGAAATTGAACTGTTTTTAGCACAAAGGTACCTGGACAATTTTGCAGAAAGACAGTGTAGGTACTCCAGACACGTCACTAAATACTTGGAGAAAAATACGTCTTTAGACAAAGACAAACTTCCCAAATTCCCTTCTTTTGATGAGTGGAGACCAACGCCTAGCACAGACACTGTTCATCAGTGCTTTCTGTATATTTTTAAAGCAAACGAACAGTTTTTTCGGCAAAGTATCAGTGAGAAAACAGCTAAATGGATGAGTGCCGACCACACATTCAAATTTGCTTTAAACATTGGATGCATGCTCCCAGATGGATCTTGGTCAACCCAATTTGATTCCCTGTATATACTTTTAAATGAAACTGGCCAGGTACTGACCTACAAACTGACAAAGGGTACTGCATTACGTAAGGTCGAGGACATGTTAAAGAACTTAAAAAGTAGACTAGATCAACAGAAAGCATCCTGTGAGACGATTTTTGAGGATGACTGCTGCAAGGTTCGTAGCAAATTACAGCAGATTTTTCCAAACATGTCTAGCAAGCTTGACTTGTTCCATGCCATCCAAAGAGTCACCTCAAAAGTGCGTAAGGACAGACAGCACTACCTGTCCTCATCTTTCATAGATGACTTTAAGATGATTTTCGTAGCTGATGCAGACCAAGGTGAAATAAGAGAGATGGATACACCAGATGAGCAAACTATAATGAGGAACCTTGAGCATCTTACAGAGAGATGGAAAGATGTCAAATATGACAACGGTGAGGCTGTTTTGAATGGAAATGTTGTGCGTAAAATGGCAAATTTGAAGATTCATATCGAAAGAGGCTGTTTGTCAAGGATTCCTCCAGGGGGTGGCTCAACAAGAAATGAAAATGTCCACAAAAACTTGAGGGCTGTAATAGCCCGATCAAGGCTGGGTTGTGAACTGGCCGAGGCATTATTGGCAACCTTTTTTTACATCTGGAATGAGAGAAGAAGTGCATCTGAATTACTATCAGGTTGTGTAAGGCCTATCGTATCCTACAGAGCAGCATTAGAAGAACAAGGGTTTGAACCCACAGCTGAAAGATTTGGCATAATCCCAGAGTCAAGTGACACTGAGAGTGCTAGTGTGCCCAATGGGTATGATCCTGAAGTCCGGCAGTGTATTTTGCTAGAAATGTCTGATAAAAGAACTGCTGAAAATCATGGCACAAGCAATGATGGGCTCACTGACAGTGAGCTAAACAGCATTTTTTTCCAGGCTGTGAACATGTCTGTTCTTTACAATCAGCTGCGAACACTCTGTACAAATCCCAGGTTCAGTTCCAAGCTACTCTACTTAATGCCCTGCAGCTTACTTTTGTTCAGTAACTCCATATTCAACACTGAGAAAGTTGCTGAACACTTCGAAAGGCTAAACAAGAATCTGCTGGGGTACAACCTAAAGCTTGCCACAGTGGACTATGAGTTCCCAGCAGATAGCAATTTTCTCAGTGTTCTTGGTCGCCTTGGAATTTCGTTGGCAGGCAGTAGTGACATAAAGTCTGTGCAAGAATTACGGGATCGTGTTGTCAATGAGCTGCTAAGCAATGCTGGGAGGTACAAGCATGCCCTTCTGTCACCTGATAAACATTTTGAGGAGGAGGTGAACAAATACAGGGAGTGCGGCTACCTTTCAAGTAGGTAAAAATACCAATTTGGCATGATGTTGCAATAAGCATGGAAACATTGAAAATATTTCATGCATTAATACCAAATATTCTCTAAGGTTTTGTTTAGGACAGATCTCACCTTTCATTTTGACATTAAACAGTACCAAAATTCCAGCATCTTTCTCCCTCCTTTTTTAAAGACTTTGTTACTCCCTATTTCATACATGACTTGCGAGTATTGAGTTAAGAAATTTAATTATTTCAAATATTTGTGCAGTACATTGGATTTATTAAGTAACTTATACAAATATATACACTGGAAAACATGTTATCAACTCTTTTAAATAATCTTGGTTGTTTGTTAAAATATCAGTTAAGATAAACAGACTGGACTACCTTTTTCTTTTTTGATGTATAGGTACTTAAGTCGAATAAACAAAAGATGCAAATTTTCTGGTGGAAGTCTTCCAATGCATTGAACATTTTGCCCAATTGGGCTTCCTCGACACTTAAAGGAATGCTTAATTTTTAAATTATAAATTGGCCTTAACAACATGATGGAAAACAATAGAATTACAACCGAAGAATATTCCATAACATTACATAAGAATTACATAAGAGTAAAATACCCGCTCTAAAAATACCAAAGAGCAGCAAAGTGGTGTTATTATAGTGAACTCCTTCATTCCACCTTTTGTTTATCAGTAATCAGAAGGATTGAGTGTGCACAATTGAGTACACCAAAAAAACCTCTTTTAAAGTCAACATTCATCAATACTATTTATGTATTTTTATTTTTTAGATGAATTGGGGAATGTCATTGGAATTGTCCTATCCCAGATTCTGAGACTGAACATTGTCTTCTTTACATCAATGGACCACATGCCAGTTGTACCAGTTTCCCCATTGTTGCGTTGTGTGGCAACTAAGGCCATTTTTCTGGGATACAGTATTGGTCAACCAGAATTATATCACAGTGTGGTATCTTTGGAGAATGTGAACCAAACCATTCCAACCCATGATACTTCCACAAGTACTTGTGATAATTCTCCAAAGCAACAAGTGCCTGAGCACTGCTCATGTGGTTCTGCCAAGAAAGATGGCAGAAAATTCTGCCTTCAAGTACCAAATGGTAACAAGAGCCGGTGTAAGTGCTACACTAAAATGGCTGGTTGTTCCCTTAGATGTAAATGTGTTGACTGTGGGAATCCTTATGGCAGCTCCCAGGCTGCCAAGAAGACATACACACACTTTACAGCATCAAGATACCGACCAAAGCAAAAACTGCAAGAGGTCAAAGAAAGCTCGTCCAGTCTAGATTATTTGATAAAACAAGGTTTAAATCCTGTCACCGGTTTGGTCTGAGATTGAAAGCTTTACATTAGATTGTCTTGTGAACTTTGCTTCATTGAAAGGTTTAAGCATTGAACCTTCAAAAGTACATGAATACTATTCCAGACTTCAGGAAATTTCAAAAAATCTTGGAAGTCCCCTTCAACCAAAGAAAGCAAATCAAATAGATGGGAAACTCCAGTGCATTACGAAAGTGGCAAAAGGATTTGAAGCGCTTTACAAAAAGCAGGTTGGAATGAACTGGTTCTGAGTGGACAAACCCTTCTGGAGACTGAAACAAAGCAGTACAATCTGGTCTTCTTTTATACTTAAAGCTCACAAAGTAACCAGATTGCTTATCTAAAATGACACATGATGGAAATGAACACAAACTTTTTTTTAATTCAGTAAGGTAATTATTTTTTCGGGTAGTCAGTTTTTGAAACATAACATCTTTATATTAATTCAACAAAATATAAGAGGAACCTGGTCAACATTTTTTAATTTTTATATAGTGGATTAATTAGTGTTCAGATTGCTTTTTTATCGATCAACAAATCAGAAGTAAAACCAAAACCAATGATTTCATGACTCGCACTTTGTGTCGGCTAGCCTACATGTAATCACTTCGAGTTTTGATTGGTTCATTTAATTTTCTCCATACTTTGTGATTGGCCAAAATAATTAGTTTGAGTTTGGTTTTACAACACTCGATTGAAACTCGCTCAAAATTATCTTTCTCTACGTTGTGCAGTTTCATAAATTATCCATACCTCCCCCCATGGAAGGGAGTTTTCCTAAGACCCCACCCTCACCCCTCTGGAAAGTCCAATCAAGCTTAATACATTTCCTTAAAGTTTTTTTGGCCTTTGAGACCCCCACCCCCCAGGGATTTCCAATCTCTTCTGTGGGAGGAGTATGGACATTTTCTGGAACTACACATTACTCATTCTATTACAATTTGTTATTAAAAGAATAAAATCTGAACACACTTGTAAACAAAAATTAAATAAGAATTTTTTTATTGTATGTGTCACAGTCAGGAGATGACAAAAATTATTATGATTCAAATAAGATTGCATTGTTCATTTTATTTAGATAAAAATCTGAATAAATCTGTGTACAAAATAAAAAAATTGTATATGTATTTTCTATAGATAATAATTATGTACACCTGTCTCAGTCAGAAGACAACAACAAATATTATTATGATCATTTAAATAAGATTATATAGTTGATTGTATGTCAATTATATTCAGGTTTGATATAACAAATTATGTCCCATGAAATAAAATAATTTGTATATTTAATAATTTGCAATGTAAATAATTTAACAAATTGTGTTGTATTTTTGATTATAAATCCATTTCTCTATAAAACTCTAAATTTAAAAAGACACAACATGCAGTATTTTCTCAATTAAATGCCCCCGGCATTTATTTCAAACTTAGCCTGGTGGACCCGGTGTTTATTTGACTGGTGCAGTTTAAATACATACACAAGGGGCCTATTTTGAACAAAATCTACTGGACTAAAGTAACACCAAGGCAAAGTGAGAGGGGAGGGCTGATCTTTTGCCCTGGAGGGGGGGGGAACTAAAAAAAAAGTGAATCTAAGATTCTGTTGAAGTGTGGTATAAAGGGTATGTGAAATCATTTTTTTGGCATACCCAGTAAATCATGTTTGGATTTATTTAAACATCGTGTGGTTAATCATGCATGTTTCATTTGTTCTGCTAATAAAAACAGGGTAAAGATTTGAAAATAGAAAACGGTGAGTAAAAAGCTGCAGTGACCAATATCACTACAATTTTGCTGGCCAAAACTGTCAGACTCGTCCAATCTTTACCACAATTACTTCTACTGCAGTATTATTACTCTGTTGCTGCCAAGAAAGCTAGAATGTCATCCTTTTGAGGGTGGGCATCCATCACAGTTTCCTGTACGTTTGGTCAGAAATGCCTGTTGGTACTCCTCTGGGGTAACACCACAAGCCGCAAGTGCATGTGGGCTAGCTAGTGTTGGAAGCTTTTTCAAGAAGACAATCAGCTTATTAAGTGTGATGACAGAGCCAGTTCCAGCAGCCTGTAAGGATGCCATGGCCTCCTGGACCGCTTTGCTGCTGGGTCTTCTTGTCGAGGAATAGCTCCTCACCACCCTTCTTACGCTAACAAAAGGGCCAGGGAGAGATAGAATTCTCTTTTTGATGTCTTCACATAATACTCCAACCTTGAGTCCTGCTGAAGACTTCTGCAGATGGCAAGACTATAAAAAACCATTCAGCACAAATTAAAAATAAACTTTTTTATGTCATCAACAGACCCTTTGACGGCAAATAAAAACTGATTTGAAAAAAAAGTAAACCAAAGATAAAATTGAATTATCATATATACACAATGCACTTGGTTTTTGTTTCCACCCTTAAAAAAAGGTGTAGAAGTGACTCCAACATAATTACCTCAAACCTACTGAAATTGCATACAAATAATTGACCATTCAAAAATAACTAAATGTTCTCTTAACCAAACAGCAGTTTCTCAATTTTATTTTTTTGTTTGGAATGTTTTTGAGGTCTTCCATGGCAGGATTAATTTAAAATCTGCAGATGTAAAACCAGTGTCATGATGTTACAGCACACGCAAAACAGTGTGGAGCGTGGAGTGTGGAGCATCTGGTACCGACCTGGACTGAGGATGTTTATCTCTGCCCAGTTTATAAACATTAACTGGATTGTGCTCGACTGGAAATTGTCTTTGTTTTCATACATTCTTGGTTTCAGGGGTCTGACATTCCATGGGTTGTCACCTTGTCTGCTCTTAGCTTGTCTATCTGAATGAGCAAGATATTCTTTGCCCTGACTATCAGTCTTCGAAACAACATTGCCCCAACGCAAATTTTGTTGTTCTGGCAACCTCTGAGACTGAAGTGTGTGATATCATTCAGCCAAAGAGTGTTCAGTAGCGATTGTGGAGAACTTGTTCCCAAGACTTTTTCTCAAAGAGAACATCAATTTCCTAGTCTGAGAGAGCAGTAGTTGCATTCAGTTTATTCCCTCAGCCTTGTTTTTTCAGTTCTTTTTGCTTTGCTTTCAATGCGTCTATCAATCTTGAAAGTCGGGATCAATGAATAGCCTTTTCCCACATTCGTGCCTTGTAAGATAATGGTCAGTACTTGATAAGATTCCTCGGGGAGAAGACGGCTCATATTGTTCACCTTTCTTTGTTCTAGCTGCAATAATAAACTCATTGAGGTATACATTCAGCTCCTCCGGTGGGATTTTAGCTCATTCTGTCTCTTCTCTCCGACCATAATATCTTATTAAAGAAACTGCAATATTATGGAATACGCAGTTCCTGTCACAAATGGTTTACTTCGTATCTAAACAATAAACTTGCCAAATTAATTGCTCTGTGTCAACCCCAAGATTAGTTAAATGTGTTTTTCCCCAGGGAACAATTCTATTACCTTTATGGTTTCTTTTGTATATTAATGACCTGCCAAATTGCTTGAATTTTTCACAACCTAGAATGTATGCAGACGACACCTGTTTAACCTTTGCCAGTACAGATTTAAATCGCATAAGTGATCGTCTTAACTATGATTTAGACAGGGTGTTTATATGGCTATCAACCAATAAATTGTCCCTTAACTTGACTAAAACTGAGTTTATGTTAGTTGCGTCGAGGCAGAAGCTATCAACACTTTCTGAAACTCCTTCTTTCAGTATAAACGAGCATCCAGTGTTGCAAGTGTCATCTGTGAAATCTCTTGGGGTGCGTATTGACCAAAACTTAAACTGGGAATGTCACGTACAAAGTATTTGCAAAATTTTTTTCTAGAAGATGATCGAGATCTTTAAATCCTCTTTGCTTTACGTGAATTTTGACTCCCAGGGCGAGAAGAAGTGATTCCTCGATCACAAAGTATTTGTTGGCACCTCTTAAGATCGGCTTGAAATTTTTAGGCCAAGTTTCTCCGGTGGTTTCTCCATCAAAAGATTCATCCATAATCTTGCTGATTTTTCGGCATGACTAGTTAAACGCAGCTATAACGTGTACGATCGATTTCTTATTTGCAGTCTCTCTTGTAAACGAACAAAATCACAGCTGAAATTTTGCTGCGGCGGCGCGGTCGAGTGCTTTCAATTGTCCGGAACCGACAAATGGCGTGCTGTGTCTTGTTCAAGGTCACATGCCGGAATGTCACTGTAGTCAAAAACCACGGTTGGCGCGGCCGATCGATCGATGAAAACCGTCCAGATTTGAATCAAAGGAAAGATTTACACAAAGAAGAGTAAAATTTAAAGCCAGAGGAACGCAGAACAAACAAAAAAGCCAAAGAAAGATCAGCTATCAACTTCGAAGTCGCATAGCAACAACACTTTGTTTAAGCTTACATGTCGTTCAATGTGTTATGACGTATATCACAGACCCCGGCCGGCACAATAAAATCGCTTTTCAATTTCTTCCTTGGATAAAATATCTCAGAAAATTAGGGCAAGTGTACAGTGATAAAAGAATTCTGCTTTATTTCTATGCAGTATTCCTTTTTCAACGATTGTTCGCTTTGGTCTGATCGAAAATATTTGTATCCGGTTAACAGAAATCATTCGCGAGCTTGCTTTGCTTTGCGCGCGTCCACTCCCGGCACTCGCTCTAAAAAAGTTTGCGGTTTTTTAGTAAGTCAATCATTCCACGCATTTAATAAAAGGCATAGAGAATAAAATCAGTCAAGCAGATTCCCGGGAGATTTTATTCAGTATGTTAACAAAAGAAATACATCTCACCTACATCAAAGAGGTTGCGCTCTTCACGATCTTCGGAAGCATGCCGGCTTGTCGGCAAATAGATCGGAATGAATAAGCAATGAGATTAAACAATAGCTTGAATATATGAATGCTTAATAACCTCAAAATTTGAGGTACACACTAAAACCGCTGTGAAGTTGTCATGATAATAAATTCATGTTCTACTAGTAAACCTTAAGAGCACAGAAAAAATAAGTTGGACGGTAGATTATTGTTAGCGATGTGTCTCTTAAGTATAGTAGAATCTCAATAATTCAAACCATTGTATATAGAAGAAGTCCAAGTACATGGTAATACAGTTTGTGATACATGTGGGGAGAGGTTCAAGTTCTCATGGTTCAAGGTACTGAGATTCAACTGCATGCGAAAGAACCTCTTTCTACCCAAGGACTGGTTATACCCCCCCAGGATGGACTCATATCTAAAAACATGGGTGCTCATCCTACCTTTTAGGGGTTGAAAAGGTGGTTTTGGTACCTCTGGGGTACTATCGCCCTTGTGGTAAAGGTTGCTCAGGTCTATGCCATGAAGTCGTGCGAATGTTGTGATCTACATAGTAAATCCTGCCGTTGGGGTCTATACACCACTCCCACCTGAAACAAACCAACAAATTTATTGTTCTCTTCTGTTTTCCAACAGCTGTGAACTTATCTTGGAATGAATTGAAGTCATATGATTGGCAGCACTGTATTTGACTTAAATATTGGAACGAGCTTCCCCATCACTTTTATATGGGAGCCCCCCCCCCCCCCCTGTATTGAACCTCCTTTCACAGTTTATATTGTGAGGAGGCTGTGAGGAAATATGTGATCTCGGCTAACATCTTATTTCACTTAAGGATGGACCATTAGAAAAGCGACGGGGGGGGGGAGGATTTTTAGCCTGCCAGATTTTTTTTGGGCCCATTTCCTGTGCAAGAATTTTTGTTTCGGCTACAGCCCTATGCATGAATTTTTTTTTTTGAGAAAATATTTTCCTTATGCACAATTTGCTATTGAATTAATTAAAAGCAATGCAACTTTGATTTACTAAATACATAGCTTGTACTGTTCCGTTACTTTACATTTTTAAGGTTATTTTATTACAAAACACTTTTTAATAATGTTCGCTTAAAAATTTAATTTACTGAAGGAGATTTCAAAAGTAAATAGCGATTTATAGTGAAAAATTGTAATATTATTGATATACATGTATGGATTTTTAATAAAGGACGTATTCATATGAAATGATCTGATACAAACAGTGGTGTCCAGAAAGATTAATTTATAAAATATACAGTACATACACTGTTATTTCCTTAATTTAAAAACAATTCTTTTCAAAAACGTAGCTCATAAATTTGCCTTTAAAACTTTTGATATAAAATACATACAGGTACCTTCTAACCCTTTGCTTGGAAGTTAAGGGTTATAATTTAATGTAACAGCTTTTTGAGGATGGAGACACAGTGGGAGAGTAGGAAGCCACTGGGAGTGGAAGGCTTTCCAGTGCACTTCCTTGGTCCTTGCCCTCTTCTGTTCCTCTCCCACAATCCATCGTAGTCATTCCAGACCCCACTTACTGATACAGCCCCCCGATAATGCCCTTCACTCCAAACTGTCAGTCCAAAAAGAAGATACCTGTTAAAAAAATGAGAATTGTTTGCAACTAATTTATTTTTCTGCTATGGGGCACTAATTTCACTTTTAGCTACCACTTGGATTATACCTTACTCTTTATAAAGACGCTTTGATAAAATCTTGACCTATTAACTTGTATTTAATATCAAAAAACTACAACTTACTTTTCATTTAAGAGTTCTAAGTGGTCAGGTAGCTGGCTGGGTTCTGTGAGAATACCCTGACGGGAAAAGACGTCCACTGACATTAGAAGGAATGGTGGGATGGATTTTGGTCCTCCTACAAATGTTCTACTGCTGTTTGTTCGTTGTCCACCACAATAAGCTTGGATGTTTTGCCTTAAATGGATTAAAAGAAAAACATGTTAAAATCCTTTTTCAAGATGGTCGAGTGAGAAACCAAGCCAATTGTAAAATTTCAGATTTCAGATTTTTTATTGACTTACACAATTACCAGTCATAAGGGACTCTTTAACTGAGGCACTGATTATAAGGCACCAAATCCAAATGTCAGGATGAAACAAGTTCTCCTTTATTGCTTCAGATTCTAAATCTAGTAGGTTCTTTGTTTATGTGAAACTTATTAAGTCTTCATGACATCTACATTTACAGGTATTTACACAAACGGGTTTCAATAATAGGCAGCTCTTTAGAGTTCAGGAATAGACTGTACCATCAAGATTTAAAAGTATCTGTCTTTCATAAGTTCAGGGGAAAAGTAGCTGACTTCTCAAGACTTCTCTAAGCAAAGTAGCTGACACTTTTTGTCAGCTGTCAGTGCTTTAATATTGAAAGCACTGCATAATTAAAGATACTGCATTTTCAGAGAAAACATCTTGACACTTACAACAGCTGTCCACTGACTGGGTCTTGCACAAAGCATGTTCCAAGGAAGTGACTTGCACCAGGTGGGACGGTGGGCATCCATTGTCCACACTGAGTTGGATGAAGGTCTGTTTGACTCCACTGCAGTAGAGACTCTTCAAGGAATCTTGGAGGTGGAATTCCTGGATTACTAAAAAAAAGAGGAGCGGAAATATACAATTTTCCTCTTGTATACTGATACATTACCATACACACAAAAAAAAAAACAGAAAATGATACTTGAACCAAGGACAAAATGCACAATGGCAGTAAAAGGTAAACAAGAGCAATTTTAAATGCAGTGCATACTTAATATACATTCAACAAATGACGATAAAACCAATAATATTTGCAGCTGCATGTACCTTTAAGTTATTGCTTTGGATGAAATTTGCTTCACTGGAGATGGGCAATGAGGAGATGAACAGGTACTGGTGAATGTTGTCTCCAAGGAAGAGAACAACCTGGACACGAACAGTTCTTCTTCGTTGCCCCACAGATCCAGTTGGACAGTACCAGATAAATCAAATCGCCCAGGGAACAGCTTTAACCACGCGCATTTGCCTTCCGCAAAGTCTCCATTGTCAAACATTTGACAGATTGTAATAAGTGTAACAGAATATGGTTCAGGGGATCTTTTCAAATACTGCATGAACTTGTCGTGTCTCTTCATTAAAACATAAAAAATAGTCAGGAAGTTGTCAATAGGACAGGTGTTCACAACTTTCACCTGGCCTTGATGTGGAACCACAACTGCACCACCCCAGGGTGGAACACTCAAAGGAACTTGTGGATTGTTGATTGCCTCAGTTTGAGACAGAGCCACATGAATTGCATGATGTGGGGTATGCTTTCTCGTTGTCTTTTGATTAACAGAAGAATAGAAGTGTTTCCTGTTCTCTTCAACCTTCATTGCTTTTGTACATCCCTTCTTTTCGCAATCCCTTTTTGAAAGATTTAAATTGGTCATTAAATAGAGATCACGTTGGGAAACATACATGCTTTGTAATTCGGTTGGTCGAATGAGTTTTTACCGGTCAAAATCATCATATGTTTTAGCCTTTTCAGCTGCTCTGGCATTGGCATTCATCATCCTTGTAATATATGTCTTTATTTTAGCATTGTAACGTCGTCTCAGTTCAATTTCAACAGCATTCCTTAAATCTTCGGCAGTATATTTGGGGAAAAAACTCATCCACTTTTGCCAACATTTTAGTTAGTGTGTCATTTCTATCAATAACAGCATGAACAGAAGATTCCCCATCATCTTTAAACTGTAATTCAGGCTCACCGCAAGACAACACAAGCTCTTTTAGCTGTTTTCCGGAACAAAAGTCATCTCTGTCTCTCATGCGGGCATTTGCTACATCCTGTTTTTTGAGACCAAATTTCTCTGTGATTTCTCCTAAAGGAATGTCATCAGGTGAAGCATAATGGAATTCCCCTTCACAAGAATAATCTGGGACTGGTGGCTGAATCCGAGCTACTGGCATCCCACTCCACCCACTGGACAACACCTCAGAATTTTCAATTGATGAATGAAAGTTACAAGAGCTCCCATTTTTGGTCTGACACCCACTTCTTATTCCTTCAAAGCTATTGTCATAGAGGAAAAAGTGGTCTTGGAAAAACTCTCTGACAAATTGGTAATATCCCTTCCCAGCACACTTTTCAAGTAATGTGGAAGAATTAGCACTTGCACACTTTGCCATAGCCTTGTAGTCTTCATACCAAGGAATCATGGAAGTACCAATGCATCCTTTTCCATGAAACCGCTTTTTTAATGCCTCTGCACAATCCTTTGAAATTTTGCACCCCTGCTCTTTCTGCATTCTCTGCAATTGATCATTACTAAGTTCAGTCAGTCGAATGTTTCCTTGATCATCAACAACTGAGGTACAAGGAACAGGATTGGACCTTCCATCTCCCAAGCACTCATTGAGAGACGTCGTTACTTTTTCAACAATGTGGCATGTTGAATCACCAGGGACATAATGAAATCTACACTGAATGTCTAGGTAGTTTGATCATAAAATACTCTGCCACTTGTATCTGGGTCATCTGTTCATGACTAGAGACACCTGGCCCAGCATCAGATGTCTGGATGTCCAGTGGCCTACAATAATAAAAATAAATATTTTTACATCAACTTCTACTGTTACTTTAATAATAGTGTTATATTCTCTTCTTGGTCCTAATGTTAGTAATACATGCATGTATTAAAATGAAACCCTGTGAAGCAATGTAATTTTCAGTTGTTAGATACTATGCTGAAATGAAATGCAATGCACCCCATCCTTTTTTCAAAACAGTAATGTCTCCTTAATATTATTAATGAGGATGTCAGTCTACATAAAGTTTCCAAAGAGTTTTAAAACAATTACAATATACAAGTAAAATTGAAGGACGCAGAGTAATGCTTTTGCAATATCCTTATTGAAGGTATAAAAACACCACATCTTCCAGTTTCAACATGCATGTATAGCTGACATGCAGCTATAGATGTATAGCTGCATGTATAGCTGTCATAGCTGACATAGCTGTTGTAGAGACCACTACCAACCAAACTTACTAAAACAAACATATGTTAAGGTCTTTACCTGTGCCTGGGAAGACCGATACCCTCAATTTTTTTTCGAAGGTCATGGCAAAGTTTCTTGACAGACTTGTAGCTAACATTTAAATCACCCCATAGCTGGCCATCAAGCTTTGATTCTAAAAAAAAAAACAATTATATTACCTACTGTTGTTAAATATGATGATGGAAAATTAATGCTTAACTGTTCCTTTTGGTTTCTACAATATGATTGTTAAAACTGCTTCTGATTGTTAAAACTACAATGATTATGGAGAGCGTCCGAGTGAATTGAAGATATATATGAATGTTTACTGTCCATAAATGCCCTGTAGAAGGATTCTGTGACAGATTGGTAATAGTAATTCATGACGTCACAGGTATTTCTCGACTCGTTTACAAACATTCCTAATTGGTCATTTGCAAAAACAGTTTCCTGAGGTGCTTCTTGCAAAGAAATCTCGTGTTCACTTCGAAACATATATCTGTTGGCAACAAGGTTATTGGCCCAATTGGTAGCAGAGCTTGGATATATAGGCTTGGTTTGCAAGTCACAGAGACTGTAACATCAGTTTGAAAAAATTTGTCACGTCCTCTGTGCTCCACCTCTTTCATGTCATTTACAAGCAATATTACTCCAGGAGATACGTACCCAACAGGATCTGGGTAATCGGCTGATGGGAGCTTAAACTGACTATTAGGACCAGTGTTCAGCTGAATTGGGGAATGAAGTAGTCTTGAAAATCCCTCTAATGTTCCACATCTTACATATGCTTTGTCATCAAAAGCATGCTTTACAACAAGACCCTTGCCATACACAGGACTGGAACTGGTAAATGCAAATCGTGTGTAATTCTTGATATGTGCTCGGTTGTAATGAGCATTGGTGTGCATGCCTCTGATGATGTTTCTTTTGGGGCTGAAGGTGTGCCCAAAGGTTCTGCCCACGATGCTGTTTTGCCTGCCGATAGCGTTTGTTCCTGCACTTTCCCCAGGAGCGTACAGTTCCTTGGATTTGATAGGTCCCTTGCCAATTTGGTGAAGACAGCTGTTTTTAATAACAAAACCAAAATCAAACAAAAAATAATTTCCAAGTTTGTAAAAAACAAAATATATAAAATAGATATAGATATATATATATATATATATATATATATATATATAACTAACTGCAGACAGTACTGTTTCGGTCTTTAGATCTTACATATTTTACCCTTTTTTCAACATAAACTAGAGAGAATTTCAAAACATTCTACTAAAATGTAATTAGTTCTTAATTTTATTATATATTAGAGGGCCATTGGTTTTTCAGTTTTTTACTGTCACCTGTCTACCCTCTTTAAATAAAGTTGATTATTCAGGGTGCAAAGAAAATCAATTTTCCAGCTTGCTCTTTGGGCAAACTGTAGCC
This sequence comes from Siderastrea radians, assembly GCA_964017195.1. NCBI lineage: Eukaryota > Metazoa > Cnidaria > Anthozoa > Scleractinia > Rhizangiidae > Siderastrea > Siderastrea radians. The sequence continues at coordinate 33,746,773 of OZ024893.1, read as the reverse complement.
AGGATGAATTAGCCCGAAAGTCATTTTCATTAGCCCACAAAATCCTTATTTATAAAATTTCCTCAGAAGTTTCCCAGAAAAAGTTCACTTGTCGTCGGGCAAGTCAAGGATAAAATCCACTAGCCCAACCACAAATCCACTAGCCCCGGGCTATCGAACATGCACTTCTTTGCACGCTGTTATTATTATTTTATTATTATTATTATTATTATTATTATTATTATTATTATTGTCCTTATTGTTATAATGTATAAATGAAGAGAAGAATAACAGAGACCAGGCGTTGAACCAATGACCATCAAATGAACAGATGACTGGCATGATCAATTGACTTAATCATTAATCGATAACAATCGATGCCAAGTTTATAAAAAAGAGCAAAATAGATAAAATAGATATAAATTATTATATAGATCTTTATATATTTAACCTGGCTTTTTTCAGCAGAAATTAAAGAGAATTTATTGTTATAATGTATAAATGTAGAGAAGAATAACGGAGACCAGGCACTGAACCAACATCCATCAAATGAATAGTTTGCTGAGGTGATCAATTGTCAAAATCAATAATCAATAACAATTGATGGCAACAGATAACAATTGATAATAATGTGTAGTTCTATATAAAGTTATCCATACCTCCCCCACAGAAGGGTGTTTTCCTAAGACCCCCCCCCCCCACCCCACTCCTCTGGATGTAGTAGGGAATTTGAACTCAAAAGACAAGTTTCAGCAACAACTGCACGTTTCTCCTTTTTCTCCAAACCCTCCACTCGAACCAGTTCTAACCGGTTCTGACTCTGTGGCACGCTATATAATAACACACAAAGTGTCCTACTACAGTCCACCCCTTCTTGGGTATAAAACGCTTAGAAACTCAACAAAACAGAAAGTCTACTACATCAAGGAAAACGAATGCTAGCTTATGAGTCCACCCCTTCTTGGGAGTGTTACTTGTTAAGTTCCTGGAAAAGCCCCATATCCAAGGTGAGGAGGTATGTACCTCCATGCGGTCCACCGTTCAGTGTTAAATAAGGGCATTTTGCAACAAGTCCTTTGAGTTTACCATGGCGGTTAAGAATGTCTCTAGCATCTGGAAAGTTCTGATAAACAACTTTATAAGCCTCAGAAGCATAGCACTGAGGTTTTGGTAAGGTCCTAAGATGCTGTCCGAAAGCAAAAGCAACCTTAGCTAATTCAGGACTTATGCTATTATGACTAGCTTGATGTGAAGGTTCATTAGATCCTTGTACTGATGTTGGAGTATTGTCCCTGAGTTGCTCTGCGTCGTCATCAGAACGAATGTCAGCATGTGGGTCACCATCAGGAACTACAAGTTTTTCAATGTTAACTGCTGTGGGTTCTTTGCCAGTGGTCATATGACGTAATCGTAGCAGATCTTGGCGACTACGAATGTGACCAACAACTAGAAAAGGACCATTGTATCTCCTTAGGAAGCGGGTAGCTGCTCCTTTTGGAGTCGAGCTTGGCGGAGGAAGTCGGACAGAAACTCGTTTACCATCAGGTACGTGAAGATCTCTGGAGTTCATGTCATAATACTCCCGTTGGCTTCTCTTAAGGTCAGCTTTGATTCTGTCAAAGTTTTTCCTTGCTTCAGTGGATCTTTTAATGAGCTCTTTGGCATAGGAAGACTGGGAGAGAGGTGCAGGAAGCAAATCGTAGGAAAGTACTTCAGAAGAAGGTGCATGTCTTCCAAACATCAGGAAGTAAAGGAGTGACGTGATCTGTTCCAGGTATTGAAGAGGTGTTGTGAGCGTACACAGGCTGAGGATCTGAGATGTGTTGGACAAAACTGGATTCAGATGAAGTTTCTGGGATATTAACAACTGATGCATGACATGACTTGGCTGGAACCAGTTGGTCTGTGGCAGCAGTCATGTGGAACGGGCCACTTAAAACTTTCACACCAGGCTTTATGTCTTGACCATCGACCCATAAGTCAGAGGGTGAAAAAGCCATGAGTGCAGTTCCAGTGGTAAGGCAGACAGAGACAAAGTTCAGTCCACGATTTAGCTGAGAATTTCCTGGAGAATAGCCAGGAAATGAGGGACCAGTAAGCAAACAGGTGACACCAGCATAGGTGTTACTGCTACAACTATGTGCTTCTGTCAATGGGTTCTGGAGAGAACAGGCGATGTTGAATGACATGCTGGGGTGTCGAAAGTGGATGCTAGGCTCAGCATGATCCACCAAGGCCTGAGTGGCATGTAAATGATTCTCACTGAATAACACGGGCCAAGAAAGACCAGGTACTACGAGCATTTGAAAGGTGTTTTCTTTTCCATTGTTCCATTGGATTGAAATTTCCATTGTGCCAATGGCTTTCAACTGAGACTGTAAATCAGCAATGGATACAGCAATGGGATTCTCAAGAGACTGGTACTTTAGCTGTGGACATTTTGAAGCAACAAGGTCAGCGTGGGAGCGACTGACAAAAGATACGGAGCAGCAACTGTCAAGGGGTAGTGGAAGTTTTTCACCAGCAGAGATGACAGGGGTCCAGAGGGTGTGACGTTCCTTGAGTGATCCAGCAGAGTTGGTAACAGCTGGCAGGCCAAAGACGGCAGTGTCTTGACCCATGGGTGCAATTTCATCACTTGGTTTATCTGTGGACTGAAGACCAGATTGAGGGGGTTTCTCTTTGTGACGAACAGCTTTACATGCCCATTTGTTGTAGTTAGAACATTTGTGCAATCTTCCCGCAGTACATTTGTTGTTGGCTTGCTCACAGTGAGCTGAGATGAACTTGGAAGATCGCTTCGTACGTTTTGTGCAATCGCGTGAGATGTGGTTTGTGTCACCACATATCTAGCAGGAGTTTTGTTGCTGTTGATTAGATCCACGAGGTGAATTAAATCGAGCAGGCGTAGTAACTAGGGCTGAACGCGAAGGTTTCCAATCTGCAAGAGTGGAGGTGGAGGTTGACCCAGGTGAGGTTGAAGTTAATGACTGAGATGCAGGAGTCTTAGCGGAGAACGATTGTTCAATTCGACGAGCAGCTTCAATGGCTTTATCGAGACGAGTAATCTGATCTGCCTGCAAAACGATGTGCTGAGCAATGTGCGGCTGCAACTTTGAAATGAATTGCGAGGTAACGTAAGTGGGACAAGCTTTACTGAGATTTCCCCCCAATTTATCCAGTTTGTGTAAAACATTCTTGTACTTGAAGGCAAATTGATTAATTGACTCCGAAGGATCTTGCACCATTGCACGTAACTCGGAAGCAAGGCGGCGACATTTCGAATCTTTGGGCTCTTCAAATTCCTCTCGGAGGGCTTTGACATACATGTCAAATTGCTGAGATGGCGTTTGGGCGGTGAATCCTTCGGTTGATCGACAAAACGACAGCACAGATCGAGGCCACTCACCAATGCATTGTTGTTCAAGGAGCGCTTGTCGAACAGGATGTGTTAAATGAGCTGTTTGTTCCTGAAATCTTTCCAGAAAGTAAGAAATGTCGTCTTGAACCGTAGTATCCTGTCAAAAAGTGGGCAACTGGAGTGTTGGAAGGCACAAATTTGGATTCTGAGTAACAACAGGGTTGGCTTCGCTCGATTGTTGACCATGTGACGCGGCGGTAATGGCACCAACTTGAGTCACGACTGTGTTTAGATTTGTGGCTAAGCCCTTAACAACTTCGCTAAGTCCAGCAATTAGTCCTTGTAGCTCTTCTACTGTGGCAGGCATGGTGTTCAGCTTGAACCCCAGATTTTCCACCAATTTGGAGTAGGGAATTTGAACTCAAAAGACAAGACAAGATTCAACAACAACTGCACATGTTTCTCCTTTTTCTCCGAACCCTCCACTTGAACCGGTTCTAACCTGTACTGACTCTTTGGCACGCTATATAATAACACACAAAGTGTCCTACTACATGGAAAGTCTATAAACAAAGCTTCATACATTTGCATATAAAAGATTTTGCCCTTTGAGACCCCTCGCACCTCCAGGAACTTCCAATCCCTTCTGTGGGGGGGGGGGGGGGGAGAATGGACATTTTCTGGAGCCACACAGTTAACTAATTGCCATGGATTTTTATCGATTGATCGATTGGATTTCTGATAATCGTTTCAATTGATCATGCCGGGAAAGTCTACCTTGCATCCTATACATCTTGAATAAAGAAGTGAAGTTTATAGCACAATAATTATTCATAAGGGATACCTGTTTGCAATTCGCAGCATCTCTTTGGACTGAATTCGTTGTTCGTGCTCAAGATATCCTGTTCCTTCCTCTCCCCATCTGTGCTTATGAGCCTTCAACTGTTCCTGCAATACTTCATGCACTGCTTGCTCTGCCTTAAGGTCGATCTTGTAACATCCTTTGCTTTGCTCTTCTGTGACATTAGGTTCTGTTTCCGTTTGTGGAAAAGTCTACGACAAATTCTCTTTTTGACCTCATTTTTAGATCTACCCTGGAGTCTACCCAATCTTTCTCTTTTCATCTTTAGATTCAAGTTTCTATTTTCCACTTCCTCATCGTGAAGCCGAGCCCTTTTCACATTCAATTCTCTCTCGCATCTATCTACGTCTGTTTGCAATCTAGCAATGAGAGTGTCTAATTCCCTTTGCGCTTCCTCCTCTGTTTGTTTCTGCTTTATGTCCGCTTCATCTAAAAATTTCTCCACCGTGTTTTATTTTCTGAGTATGCTGGTTTTGCATTCCCAGTGTCATAGCTAGGCTTGTTGATGATAGCAAAGTTGAAAGGAAAAATATGAGAGTGGCTCGATCGTTTGATGATGACGGCAGCTTCATTAGCGCTGGAATGTGGCTAGCTAGCAATGCAAAACGTTCACCCATGTGCTCTTCATCTGATGTCGGGGGGGGGGGAGAACTTGATCCAAATTCCGACACAAAGGAATATTCAATGGCATCTCCAAAAGCGTGACGAACGTGCGACCACCATTGTTTAAAAAAAGAACTGGCAACCCATTCTTCGATAAAATCTTTTCTTTAAACTGTCATCGTGCTTCCTTCTTGTCTGCTCTGAATGCTAGCGATGGAATTTTCCCAGCGTAATGATCAAACGTTTCTTGAAAAGAAATGCAGTTATTTGCAATCAACTCGTCAAGCAGAATTCGCTGTGCCTTCCATCTGCCGTTTTGTTACACAAGGAAACAATGACATACTTAAAATTATGACTTTCATTAAAATCTTTGTATGGCCTCTTTGCACACAATCGCGTGCTGTCCGCCATTTTTTGTAACCAAAACGTGTCAGCGGTTGTCAACAAGACTGCAGCTTCCACTCAATTCCAGGAATCGAGAACTTTATCTTCCAAACATGGCACATTTGGAAGTGCACTGTGTGACAGATGCTGGCAAAGGAAACACGTTTTATACATGGTTAAAATGTGCTTCCTTAAAGAAATTTTATGAAACGCTTTCTGAAGCTGGAATTACCGAAGTATCTCATTTAGAAGATGGGAAAGAAGAAGATCCTGCGTCGCTGGGACTGTCAAAGTTCGAACAGGGGCAACTTGTACGTCTGTTTGCCGACTAGAAAACTCCATCTAAACAGTCCTCCCAAGAAAAAAACGGTGAAAGCCCGTACTAATGCCACATTCAGGACCTCCAGCTCTTCAGTTGTGTTGACTTTACCAAAGGCCATGAGAAATTTCGTCCAAACACGAGATGGGCAGGGAAACGTGGTTGTGCGAACCGAATCTTTGAAGCGGCAGTTCCAGAACCTGTACTACGAGTCTCCAGTCAACCCTACACAAGTGTTCTCCAATTCTTTTATACTTCAAATGGCAGCCAAGAGAATGAAATGGTCCAGTTCGAAGCGCGAGTGTGAACTCTGGTGTAGGAAGGAACGTTCCAAGCATACAAATCTTTTGATGGCCATTGCAAAGAGTCCAACGATTGACGCCTGCACAACCTACTACAAGAGCCAGAGTGCTAACGGGATATTTGAAATTGCCAAATTCTGCTTCCCAGAAATTGTTGCGTTGAAGGAAAATGGCATTCAGCCAAAGAGGAATCATTATGAACACCTGTGCAAGTTTGTTGACAAGTGCCAAGATGCACTTTCACTAGCAGAAGCAAAGGCAGCAACTTGCAACAATGAAATCCAAAAGACATTGAAAGAAAATAAACAAGTTAAAGAAGGTACTACTACTACTTACTAGCATTCACAGTTTGTTTTATTGCCTTGATACTGCATGGAAAATTATCAGTGGCAGTCCTTTAGCGTTCACTGCATAGTGAAATTTACCTATGGTTTGTACTTGGGAGGGTATCATGACAGTTTGGTTAGTGAGATCGTCTCGGTGAATGATACTCTGAAAAGAACTTTTGATGCCACTGTCCGTTGCAGGGTTGTGCTGTAATAAGAATTGTAGGAAGCCCAAAAGCCCTGTCAGGGCTTGAGAGTAATTATTTTGCTAACTATCCAGTGGCTAGTGACAGCTGCTTTGATTCACTAACCGAAATCATCCATTGTATCATGTTGTGGTTCAATTTAATCCTTGTTTTTATTTTTTCCCTTTGGTTTAAAGTCATTATCGGACATCACCATACCCAGGAACAAAGGACATTAAAAATTAAACCAGGGATAAAATTGAACAACAACAGGGTACATACATGTATCAGAATTCATTAACTGAAGGTAATAAGATAGTAGGGAGAATGAACCCACTGGTCACACAAGTTAATGAGTTTTACCATCAATTATGTTCATTCTTATTTCAACACATTTTACATTCTTAACACAGGTCTACGGGAGCAAAATATGTTTTTCAATGACATTTTGCCTTGGGTCAAGAGTGCCGTGGACGAGATAAAAGAAGTTCGCACTGCATATCAGTCTCTTGTTGCTGAGTGCAGAAAGGAGTTTGGAAGCAGCGTTGCTGAGCAACAGTCTAAAAGGAAACGAAAAAGAAATTTACAGAAAGAACTTAAAGGAACAGTGTCACGGCCGAGCATGCGCGATGATGTCCTCGATCAAGTGACAGATTTTTCTTCTGTCCGCCATCTTGAATTTGGTCTATAAGATTGATCTCAGCCAGTATACTAGCCAGTATTTCTTATAATACGCGATGACGCCTTAGCTATAGTTCTCTTTTGGAGTTTCTTTTGTTTGTTCCGTGCCATAAATTTCTGTGTTTGCGTGGTACTCCTTGTAATGGACGCTGAAGTCAGTAAAGATTCTGAGACGGAGACCACGGTAAGTTTCTTTGAAAATTCATAGGTTGCAATTGAACCTGACGAATTAGTTTTCGTGATTGCAGATGTGTTGAAATCAACATCTAAAATTTACAGGAAAGTCGAATTCAGACGTGCTCATGTAAGAGTACATGTTCCAAGAAAAGGACAAGTGGAACTAATCGTGGTTGCCCTTGCAAGGGCGAAGGAGTTCATTGTGGCGCTGGATGTAAGTGTGGTTCGGCTGCGAAACCTTGCAGAAATAAGGTATGTTTGGTTTTATTCGTGTATAATGCTGGTTTATTTCTTTTTTGAATGGCTAACCACCACCTATTTATTACTCCATGCCATTTGTGTTTTGATCGAGTTTGTTTGTGGTAAAGTGAAATAGACACCAGGTACTGTGCAAATTGTTTGTGACAGGCAGGAAAATGGGGATCAGAGGAAAAGGGATAGAATTTTTTTGTTTCTAAACAAGTGTAAGCTTGAATAGGGAATATGTCTGTGATAAACAATATTATTGAAGTTTTGTTGTTTGTCCATCTTAGCCTGGTACCAATAATTCCACTCAAGCTGCCCGTCCTACCCAGAGAGTGAGAGCAAATCATCCATACAACCCCAATTCTAACAGACCCAGTGAAGAGGAAGAGAGGGTGAAAGAAAATAATGATGTGAAGGTAAGAAAACTGTGTTTACATGTACCCGAAGGACAAGATAAGTTTATTCCTGGACAACACATCCTATCTTGTTCCCTGGTATTATGGCAGTTTCATTCTAGGGCAAATGACTACAATAATTTCATCTTACAAAAATAAAACCATTCCTTCTACTTGTCTTACTTGTATGAAATATTTTGACATTTTCAGGGATTTTTGTATGCCAGGGTGAAATATTTGTAAGCAGATAATGGGTCCATGTTTAGAAACAATGCAATATACAGTGTGTGATTCATTTTTACTCCCATTTCAATTGCTGTCATGATATTTCATTTCAGGAGTTTATTTCAACGTTGGATGAACCAATGGTAAGGAAGATATGTATCCGAAGCTTGCGACGGGGAGTCGGAAGCATGGATTATATTCATAGTCTTCTTATTGCAGAAGATGATCTTGATGACGTCGAGAGTGAAGAGGCAACGACTGAATCAGCAGAAACTGATCAGACCCCAGTTGGTGCAGCAAGCCTTGAACCAGGCCCATCCACTGGACCCTCGATACATTGGTGCTAGTGCGGGGTCTGCCAAATCATGCCGCAGGAAATAGAAAACAAATGCTGTGGGCAGCGGAAATGTGTGACCACACACACTAGGTTCCAGAAATTATGTCTTGATCCTGATGTTCTCCAGCTGACCATAAGGAACAGGGGAGACATCAGGAATGACAGAGAAGACAACAGTACTCGGTCATTCCGGAATGCCAGTTACAGGCAGTATGTGCTTGATCGTTACGGATATTTAAGGAAGGGAAACAGAAAAGTATGCCCAGCATGCGTTGTTAAAGTTGTTCGGTGTCATTACCCTTCTCAAACTGGCGTGTATATGGGATTTAGGCATGAATGAGCTAAAGTAGCAGTTTGCTTTTGGTTTTATTAATGTCAACTGGACCATGAAGCCCTACATGTATGTCTGCTAAAGGCATGTTCCCCTGGTCTTTTCTTAGCAAAGTTTCAAGTTACATTTTGTCACAAGAGAAACCTGCTACATGTCCCTGTTTCATGCCTAAAGCTCAAACAAGGATATGCTTGAGGATGGTTCAATCCCTAAAACCCTTATCCCTTGTTGATGTTGAGATCACACAAGGTCTAGCAGTAACACATAACTGACATGTCTTCTAGGCTTCAAATAAAAAAATTCACTTTATTGTTTCTATTATAGATCACTGAGTGCCATCTCATGGCTGCTCACATTCATCCAACTCCTTTTTATAACAATGGACACATATTTTTACTGTATACCTAGGCATAAAGTTCACTCGATTATCCTTGAGAACAGTCTAGAAAGTCTCCATGTTGACCTCTGTCATGGATAACTGTGGGGACACCACTATTTTTCCATTGATTCACATAATTTATTTGTTATGACTAACAGTGTAGACAGTCCATTCCCACTTTAGTTACCTTTGGCTTTCAAAAAAAATATCATTGTGATCTAAGAACCCCCAAGTTCCATGTTATCAGCACAATTTTCATGCATGCATGGACAGATTTGCTATGTAATAGACCAAACTCATGTTCTCAAATTGGACAGGAACTTGCATTTAGTAGAGCCCACTGTAGAGTAACCTTTTTCAATTGTACGCAAATGGTAATCTCTACATTAGCCACCAATGCAAGACTGTTCTTATCCAACTGTGAGAATATTGGCAGTTACGGGTAACAAAAACTGAAACATTTTATTTCATGAATCAGTCAATTGGTAACATTACATTTTTGGACTGTACATTTTAATATTAAACAAGTTAGTGACAATTTTTTTAAAATGGAAACCTGCACCTTTCTTTACACTGAAAAATACTAATAAAGACAGTACCCTTCAAAGCCATTGAGTTGATGTCCTTCTTTGGGTTTACAGTTGTCCTTTATTTTCTTAGAACTCCATCAATCAATCAATGAATTCCTTTATAAGCAAATTACCAAGAATGTCTGAACATACTGAAAATGTCTACAGAAACAAATTGTCCTTCGGCAATGCCACAGTATTTTGGTGCTCATCATTACAAACCTCTTCAGAAATGGCAATTACTGTTATCACTACATTATTATTTTTCTGTTGCTGTCATTTACATGGTAACCATGGCAATGAAACAACAACCAAACACTGTCACCAAGACAGCATACTGTGCTCTACATACAACAGTTTTGTTTTAAGGGCTCTATGTAAATTTCAGTCACATTTCCTACTAATTCAGATAACACCGGGAACCTTTACAAGGGTAACATTGAAAAACTTGACTTAACTTTCAGAGTTTTCATTTGTGTTGTTTTTAAATCTACTTTTCCTTGATAGGAAAAGTTCTTTGGATGGCGGTGGTGGCTTGTCTGCAATTGTTGGTGCCAATAAAGCTGGGTTGCTGTCGTTCAAAGGGACATTACGGGTGACTTTGTTGGCATCTTCCTTCCGTAACCGCAGGACCTTGGCCATAAGTACTGGGATGTACTGGTACTGTTTCTTTACCTTCACCACCTTCGAGTTCCACTCCTTGGTCCTTTGGTTGTATTTCCTTGATACCACAACATCCCCTGCTTTGGTGGTTGCAGCTGCATTGTTTACATGGAAATTCCAGTCTATGGCAGCTAACTGCTTCCTGGCTTTGTAACTTCTGTAGCTACAAAGAGAAAAAATCATAATAACACCTTTGTCGCTCTGTTAATCCGTGAATCTATCCCTGGCGTGTTTGTTTTGAAATAAGAGATGAGGACAACAGAGATTTATACAGTTTGCCTTTTCTTACTTTTGCAATTCCAGTGGAGTTGACTACCCAACAATCAGAATTCATTATTTGGGTTTTGCAGTCCTATTTATGGAGAATGGCCTAAAACTCTACTCAGCGCACAAAAGAAGTTCATTACAAGTACAACTGTATATAAAAAGCAGGGGAAAAAAGACCACTAGCCACAAACCTGTAAGAACATCTCTTTGGGGTGTATGCCAGCGTAAGGTTATTTGCGCACTCAAGACTTCCAGTGTGCCTAAAGGAAGAAAGTGAAATGCATAAAACACAAATGTAGGCAGAATATAACCATTCCACCACAAACAAAACAGATTTTGACTTTGCCTGTAATGATATAAATCTGTACCTGTAAGTAGAGTGGGGGAGAGGGGGGGGGTTGGCTAATGACTGGAGTCCTCTTCTTGTTTACATGTACAGCTAGATGGGATTATAAGCAAGGGGGCCACGAAGAAAAATCTTGTAGTTGAAGTGTTGAAGTCGACAGGGTATTTTATTATGAGGCTTGATTTACCTGAAGCGAACATAATACTTAAAACTTGCAAGAAGCTGTGGGTCGAGGACAATTTTCTGAAGGGCTTCAAAGTCCTTATCCCTCCGGTCAAACCATGGAAGGTCATGATCTTCCAGAGGCCCATGGTCACACTTGCCTCCAGGCCAATCGTGCTCATTACAGACATGGTGGAGTAAACCAGTCCACTTGCTCTATTAAAGAAAAAATTGAACATAATTATCTTTTACCAAAAGATCAGTTCTACGAAACAGAAACCCAATTCAAGAAATGCAATGATAAAACACAAAAACCATACTTAAGAAGCAAAGTCAAGATCAACTTCACACACACCTTCATTTTTTCCAGGGCTTCCTCATCACTTGTTGTTGCTGAAGACTTGCACGTGTTGGCACAATGCCAGAAGTGTAAAATGATATGATCAGACCAAGCCTGAATTTTCTCCATGTTTTTTAGGTGACCAACCTGCATGCCAACAACAAAACATTATGAAGAATCAGATTTTACAAACAAAAAAGGAAATAAAGATATTATTCCATAACAATATCATAAACATGGCTTCCTCAGTGAGATAAAGTGTCAGATGAGTGGTGTAAACATCACCTTTGCCAAACACTTCCTTATGCTTTTTGACTTGTGCCACACATCCAAGCTGTGGAAAACTGTAGCAAAGTTATCAGCTGAAAGATAATAACAATTAAGAAATGTGTGGTCATAATAAAGTTTCCTTGATCCAATCTTTAACATGTAGTGCTGCCTTATAGTGATAACAGTAGTCCTTATCTTTTGAATGCAGCATCATAACTTTCACTCCCTTCTACCAGTCTCTTTAGTTCTAAAATGGTATATCAAAAAACTGCTAAGCCCTTTTCCTGACATGGTTGCCACAGACATGAGTTTACAAAATTCCGACTTTTCCCTGACTTTTCCCTGATAAAAAAAAAATTTCCCTGACCAAATAAATACAAAATGTCAGATATGGTAGCAGCCTCCCCTTACAGCCATCCTTTCCACCCATTTATTTAAGACTGATAAGTTTTCAACAAATCGCAACAATTAGGGCCTTTCCAAGATGGTTTTAACAAAACAACGAGACAAGAAAAGGGGGAGATCACAGTGACCTGAAATATTTCTTTCAGCCATCAATGGTATATGAAATTGTGATTCATATTTCCCTGACTTTTCTTCAAACTGTCAATTTTGCCTGACTCAAAATAAAATTTCCTGACTTTTCCCTGACCTTGAAGAATTGTTTTTTTTCCCTGACCATTTCCTGACCTGTGGCAACTCTGCCTGACCATCAATCCATTTGAAAGTATCAGAGTATCAATTTTGCTTTAACCTACAACACATAACACTGCTATACTAGAATTCTTACCAAGCAACTTCTTGATTGAAGTAGAGGCATCAGTCACAACCTCGACAACATTTAAAGATGTCTGCAATCTCTGAAGGGCATTTTGCAGGGCTTGTCTTTCCATGTTGACTGAGGCCAAACCGACATGCCGCTTATCCCTGACCTCAACCTCTAAGATGTAGCCGCTCACAAGTTCCATTAAAAAATAGCAAAGGTTCTTGGCAGTGTGTCCCGGAGAGTCACATTGACCATCGCCACAAACGATAACTGGTTTACCCAGAAATTCCTGTATGAGCTGCTCTTTTTGCCAGATCCACCACTCATCGATTGCGGGAATAAAATATAACCTCTGCATCCTATAAAAAGTGGAATCAGAAATAAACGACAAGCCAAGAAAATTTGCCATTTTCTCCACTTTTGCGAAATTATTCCCTGATAGCATTATGCTTGCAGCCAGTTGGAGGTTGTTACAGTACATGTCATTTATGTCTCTTGATGAAGAAAATGTTCCTTTGTGACCCACGCAACAACTCCACTTAACAACAACTGTAGGGCCATTCAAATATTTCTTTTTGACGACTGCATTCTTTGTGCAACCAGGATGCTGGCATTTCTTGAACAGATCAAGAAGTAGATCCAAGGAGCAGATTACTTTAGTCTGCTCCACAAGGGAAAGCTCATCTTTCAACATATTTTTCTCCTCGAACCTACTTAACTTTGGATACGTCTGAGTTGGTGCAGTTGCTGAAGTAAGTGGTTGAGCAGATGAGGCAGGAACTGACTGTGGATTCCATCACATAACAGAACGTTGCACAGGAACAGACAGTGGGGCACAAGCAGGCTGTAGGAGCGATGACACAGCACTATTTGACACAGATGTGAATGCTGCTGTGGAAACTGGAAGTGCAACGGAAGTTGACGCATGACTTGACAGGGGTACAGATGATGCAGCATAAGTGTCTCCTGGAGAGGTTGTTGTAGAAGAAGCTATAAATGGGACATACGATGTAGTCATAACTGGAACGGGAACAGACGAAGAAGAACTAGGCAGCGCAGAGATGCATGAACTTGTGGAGCTTTGGGGCGTGTTCGATGGTGAGGATGGACTCAGGTCTGTCCACTCATTGTCTGCGCCAAGGTCACTGTTCTCATCTTCTGCACACAATTCACTTTCCAAATCATTCTGTTCCAAAGTCATGGACTGCCTATAAACAAGTTGAAGATTTAGCAAGATGGTGTCTTGTTTTACCAAACATTGAGTCAATGGGAAGTATGCAGATGTAGTCTCCAAAATCAAATGTGGGGTATAAGGGGAAAAACCTACCTAAATTTAAACCATTTGTTGCCTTAACCACCAAAACAATGATATAAAATAATTTTAACAAAATAAAACCTCAATACTTTGCTGCATTTCTCACTTCAAGAAAGTTCAAACATGGAGTAACATTTAAATGAGAAGAAATACTTCTTATGAAAAACGATAGGAGGCCGAGAGTTGGATTGCTCATAATTCTGGGAGCTTCCTGTAAAGAGTTATGAATAACATTTAATAATATGAAATATGCATCCATCTATGCGGCGAATGATCTAGAAACAATTATTGCAACACCAAACACAATGAATTCCCAAAAATCACACTGAATTAGCTCACGTTAGAAAAGTATCATTACCCTTGTTCAACAAATAATGCAAGGCACTTACTCCAAATTGTCTATCTCTGTGTCTTCACTTGAATGATAACTCTCCTCCTCACTATAATCTTCATCAAGATCATGTAGAGCATCTGCCAAGACATCTGCAATTGTCCTACGATGCAGGAAAAAAATATTCTTGTTACATATCAATACAGGAACAAAACAATGTTTTTCCTTAATGACCACCAATCTTCAGACTGAATCTACTGATCCTCTAGTATTATTATTTTGATGGACAGATTTTTATTTATACAGTTGTGATATTTTTTACCTAGTTTGTGAAGAAATCAAAGTAAAACTATTCATTCAGATGTGAATTACACATTATTGTAGGTATTTGTATTCATGTGTATGGTGTATGCAATGTTGAAGTGGAAGCCTTGCTACAGTCAGTCATCTGTAAAACACATACCTTTCTGTTTTCTTTTTATCACCATCTGAATCACCATCATCATCTGAGTCACTGTCTGACAATGGGGTGTCAGAATCTTGATATTTCTCTGAATCATTTTGCATAATAACAGAATCACTGGCAACCTGATAAGTGCTGTTATTGACCGAGAACTCTGACATCCCAGTCACATCCAAATCACTGTTAAAATGCAAAAAAATATATATTACTTGAGCACCACTAAGCCAATATATTACTTGGCCAAAAAAAATTGACAAGAAATGTTACAAATAATATATATTACTTGAGCACCACTAAGATAATATAATTACTTGGCCAAAAAAAATTGACAAGAAATTTTACAAATAAATGAAATTTACAAATAAATTTTACAAAATGCAAAAAAATATATATTACTTGAGCACCACTAAGCTAATATATTACTTGGCCAAACAAAATGACAAGAAAGTTTACAAATAATAACAAAAGCTGGCAGGATAAAATTATTGAGGTAAACCAGTCAATAAAAGTACACTGACTGCTATACATTGACAATTATGCATACCTGGTAGCATCAACAGCATCTAATGACAAGTTAGAGGACTGCACAGTAATCACAACTGGTTTTACTGGAGTCGAGGTTGACAGTGGATGTCCTATAAGACAAAAACAGATAAATGTATCACTTGTATCCAATTATTCAACAGCTTTACTTGAAAGCTTGGATTGTTTCTACAAAATGAACATACCTGGCATCAAACTTTCTTATACCAGAAAACAAAATAATTTTGAGGAAATTGGCAAATCATTTCTCACCTGAGAGATGGCGTTGTCTCTTCGAAGGAACACCATCTTCCTTTCCAATTCTCCCCTTCCTCTTCGCACATGAAATAACTGGATCATTCTCCCTATTAAAACCATTGTTTTGGTGTTAGTCCAGAGTAAGTAAGCAAGCAAAAAGCGAAAGAGGGTGTCAAACAAAAGCTCGAGAGTGCTCCTTACTAACCTCCTTCGCCTTTCGAGTGAAAGAAGATGGCTTGCAAAATCCGAGTCAGTTTTGTAGCCACACTTTATCCTTGCCGCGACCCAAGAGGAATATACAATGCCGTCAGTAGATATCCTCCGATGTCCCCTTTGCCAAACGATGTTGGACTGTTTTTTTGAAGTATATATCCGCTTTCGCCCGCTCCCGGGACGATGGCCGCCATGACCAGACATAGCAACTTCGCAAACCAAAACAAACGGCTCCAACTTTTTTTTTTTTTTTTAATATTTATAATCACTTAACTTACAATGCACGTTACAGTACTTACAATACATCACTTGCAGTAACTTACTTACAATACACGCCATAATACTCCGAATACATTACTTACAATAACTTACTCTCTTACTTTCAATACACGTTACATTACTTACAATAAATCCCTTACAAGAAATTATTTACAATACACTACTTTTTTAACAATGGTTTATTTAACAGTAAAAAAAACACTAATTAGCTAATCAGCACAAGAAGCGAAATGAAAGGAAGCAAAAAGAATTTAAAAAATAAATAAATAAATAAATAAAAAACAAACAAACAAAAAAACAGATACATTTCTGTAATGCTATGGTGCAAAAGTGCTACTGGGTTGAAAGGACCAAGAGGTTTTGTTAGGTTTGTGAATTGATTTTTGGGGGTCAGGTCTGTCATTGCAAGATTGGTAGAAGAGCTTCCCATTTCTTTGCAACTGTTCTACTGTCGTTTTCTATTTTGAAGAAGTGACGTAAGTACGATAAAAAATCGTTCAATTTTGGAATACATTCTTTAAGTTTGCAGATCCAAATAAAACGGCTCCAACTTCGCATAAGCAACGCGAATATTGTATAAACAATCAAGCGAAATATACTTTAAAACCTGCCTTAGCTAAACAATACACTTTGGGACAGAACTGAGCGAGGATGGCGTTGATAATCGACGATATAAATAAGCAAGTGAAATCTCCCTCACAGCGACGAAACTTGAAAAAACTTGCCAGCTTTTTCAAGTTAATATAGTGCTACTGCACATGCGCGAAATCCGTGACGCTGTTCCTTTAAGAAGAAAGCAAAAAAGGCATCAGCATCTACTCAATGACAAAGACATTGATGAGTGTGTCACCTTAGAAGAGGAAGGTGATATATTGGTGACCTAGTTTAATTTTAATATGTCACTGACATAATAGTAATAATGATCACAAAATGGAATCATTTTACTACAACTGCCAGAATTTATTTTGTTTTTCCTTTCTAATTAATTTAAATTTTGTGATTTGAGTGGTGCTTATGAAATAACAGTAGTGCTTATTGACATCAGAAAGCAAAAGGCTTGAGGTTTCTGATGTTAATTCTGGTAGATGTAGTATTTAAAGTAGTGCCATAATGAAAATGGTGTATTCAGGGATGACTATTATATTTTATGAATCATCATAGATAAAGGCTGGCCGGTAGCTACTCACTTCTGGTATTTATTACTGTCAATGAATTAAAGTATGGTTCTAATGTGTGCTTTCAGAAAATGTCCATACTCCCCCCACAGAAGGGATTGGAATTCCTGGGGGTGGGAGAGGTCTCAAAAGCCAAAAACCTTAATGAAATAGATGAAGTTTAATTTGAATTTCCAGAGGGGTGGAGGGAGGTCTAAGCAAAAAACCCTTCTGTGGGGGAGGTTTGGATAATTCTTGGAGCCACACAATAGAGTATTCTTGTGACGTTATTTCTGATAACAGTGCATTCGTTGAAGGTGTTCTAGCTCTGTGTTGAGTATTCTGTGTTCTCCAAGGAAAAAAAACACTTCACAGGCTGGCATATGCATTGTTCCAGCATTCTAAGAATTGGGTTACTTATAGTGTTTTGGGTATATATTGTCTGCAGATGAAACCAGACTTTGAGGCGGCAGCACTTTTCCACGGGTGGCGGGTGAAGGGTGGTGGGTGACAGGAGGCAGGTGGCGGGTAACGGGTGGTGGGTGAAAACAAATGAGACATTAAAAAGGTCAATTTCAATTTGAAATGTTATATTCAGAAATTGGCCTACAAAATATAAAGTTGCCAGATAAATGACAAAAACTATCATGATGGACCGATAAAATATTATCACAAAAATAAATTAAGCATTCAGATAGCAAGTGGCGATGCAAGCCGTGTCCTTTCAACAAAACGTCTGATATGTGTATATTGCTACATCAATATTTGCAAAAACTATGGACCGATCAAATATTATCACAATATCAAGTGAAATTAAATTGCAAAAACTATAAATCAAAAAGTATTCAGATATCAAGCGGCGATGCAAGCCGTGTCCTTTCAACAAAATGCCTTATAAATGTATATTGCTACATCAATATTCACAAAAACTATGGACCGATCAAATATTATCACAATATCAAGTGAAATTAAATTACAAAAACTTTTAATCATTAAGTATTCCGATATCAAGCGGCAATGCAAGCCGTGTCCTTTCAACAAAACGTCTGATATATACTACATCGATATTCACAACTTTCTTTACAAGTGTTCCTTTAACAAACCTTACATCCACCATACAGCTATTTCAATTAACGTTGTCAAATCTAAGCTTAACGATAAGACCTGAAAGGTAGTGTGATTAGAAGACAGGAACTGCACGTGCTGAATACTAAACGATATATAGACATCACAAACGCGGATTTGCACGTTTTCAAAATTTTCAAAACTCGAAGCTATGCGACATTCGTGCATTGCTCACGTGCAAAAATACACCCTAGCTTGTGCATTTTCTTAATACCCAGAGTACCATACGGTTTTGCCTTTAAGCTTTAAGCTTTTACCGGAAAGCGTTTGATGAAATAGCGGTTTGCATCGGACCATGTCATGTTTTTTTTCTTATAGTCTTCGATAGGCAGATTTCGCTATTTATCACACCAAGAAATGTTTTTTTTTTTATTTGCAGAAACTTACGTTACAAACAGTAAAAAAAAACAAACAAACAAACAAATAACACTAACAATACCTACACTACATACAAAATATATACTGTGTATATATAAAAAAAAAAAGACGTATTATACATGAAAACTTATAATACACTACAGATAAACTACAACACAGTTAAATAACTTAAGGATTGACATTAACAAGAAATACAAAATGTAAGTAAAACAGAAGACGGGAGAAAAAAAATAACCTACAGTATAGGTGCCCAAGTAGCATTGTATTTATGAAGCGTTTTGTTTGCTATGGCTACTTTACGTAAAACTTCTAATTTCGATTTCAGTCTTAAAAGAAAGCGGTCAAAGCTCAGCCTGTCCTCGCAGATATAAGTTGCAAAAATATGGTATTTTGCAATAAGAAGAATGTAATTGAGCTCTCGCTCGTTGCTAGTGTTTTGGTGCCACCCAAATAAAATCGTACCTTCTGATAGTTATTTTTTCGAGAAATTTTTCGCTCCACCATTGAGTAAACTGTTCCAAGTATTAAATGGGTTTCGTCAACGATTACGTCTAAAATGATGTATCTACCGTTTTTGTCGGAAATCATTTTTTCTAATTTGAAGTCTAATTTCGGGTTTATAAGTGTCATGACACCTTTGCTGTGAGTTGAGCCATGGCTAAAGAAAATTCTCCCGCCCCATTCAGCTTCCCATATGTTGGCACATTCTTTGGAACTATACGTTTCCTGCAGGAATGTGAAATGGTTATTTTGGTTGTGCACCCATCGGAAGATGGAGCGTCGCTTTATCGACTTATTAAGACCTCTCACATTTAACGATTCGCACTTAACATTTATATTCTCGTGCAGATTCATTATTTATGTACATGAAAAACAAAAATGTAACGCTCAGGAGAATGCGGTTGGCTGAGACTTTGAAAGCTTCATTAGACGTGCGATACACAAAACTAGCATAATTTGTAGTGTAATGTAAACATACCAAGAATAATATTAAGATTGATAGCATTTTGGGCAAACCAAAACGAACAACATACGGAAAATTACCAAAAACATGTAACAAAAATACACACAGATAACCTAAAAGAGGCTCAAATATTGGCCTTAAAACGCACCGCGATAACGAGGTTTGGCGTTTTTGACTGGCTAGCATATGCATCAGCTTTATCAAGTGCTGTTGTCAGAGATCACAATTTTGAGTTAGTGGCTTCAATTAAAACTTGAAATTTTATCTAAGCTTGTAATATTCCACAAGAAAACAAAATTAGATGAATTAAAACTATTTTGCTCTACCTATTAGTCATTTGCTTGGCTTGCTTGAGCTTGCTCAGGTTCTTCATCATGAGTTGCGTTGTGCATTTCATCATCGGGAGCCTGAGAGACATTTTGCCATTTCCTTGGAATCTTGTCGAAAGAATATCGCTTACCGTTCACTAGTAAGCGATCGCCGATTATTGTCGCCTTGGTTCCCTCGCATTTTCTGGCATTTTTAAGGGCCGGCACGAGGACGTCTCTCCTGATCTCGCGAACATTTTGCGGTAAGTCCTCCGCCATTCTGGTTAAAGACCCTTTAAGGTTATAGCGTTGACGCCATGTGGACTCTCTGTCAGCGCGGCATGTGAACCTGACTATAATCGGCCTCGGTTTGTTGTTGTTGCTTGCTCTCTTTCTCCTCCCGAGGCGGTGGGCTCCACAAAACCTGGTCGCCTTTACTTTCCTCTGGTCCATCTTAAGCTTGGATACCATGGTGTGTTTAATTAGGTCTGAGCAGCTTTCATCATCTGTTTCCGGAATACCGTGAAAAATAAGGTTCCAGCGCCTACTGTAAATGCTTTGCCTGATTAATTCATCTTCTTGCCTGTCCTGGTCGTATTCACATCTCTCTATTTTGTCATTCGCCTCATCTTGCTGCTTCTGCGTGAATTCGAGCGATTCCTTTAATTCCTCTACTTTGGATTTTAGCGATTTAATCTCATCACGAGCCCGGTCGAGTTGTTCTTGGAGCTCTTTTAATTGTTCTTCTTTGGTTTCATCCTTTGCCTGCAATGTTCTAATTAAGTCAAAAAGCTCAAGGTACAACACGTCTTCGTTGCCGCCATATTGTTCTTCTTCGGTCGAGCTTGGCCTGGCACGTTTTGCGTTGTCGCTTCGTTTCTTTGGGCTCTTCTTTGGCATCTTTCCCATGGCTTGCTAGAGATTAGTGAACATAGATGTTATTCGGAACACAATTCAAGCGGTTTCAGCGTTTTATGAGCTATTTAGCTCAACCTTCAATGGAGCCTCAAAAATCGTGTCCGTTCAGTGAGGCATCATCACCAGTCCACACCAAGAAATGTTAATGTTACAATTTGGCCTTGCATTCTTTAAATAAATCTATCACTGCTAAGCCACGATATAAAACATTCCACGAAGGTTTCCTGTTATCAAAAATATGCTGTAAAAATAAAACAAGCTGAACTTTAAATACAATAGTGCCTCGATCGATGTTTAAAAATGCTTATTTTTGTTTCATGAAGTGAATCAATGACATTTTAAGATGCGCCCCAACCAAAATGCACAGAATATATTTTTTCAATAAAAAACGTTCTGTTGAAGGGGAAAATAGTATGTATTAGACTTTCATGTTAGGTGTGCATGAAGCTTACATTGCTGGAGAAATGGCACAAGGAGGTTTGAATCTTTTTCTTAGTTTCTACTCCTGATAGAGTGGGGGCTATACAAACAAGACATCGAAAGACACCACCTTTTAGGTGGGGAAGGGGGCGGGGTACGTGAAGAGACCTCTTGTCTTTTTGTGCAGAGTGGTGGGTTCTGTCTGGGTACAATAGTTTTGACCACTTCCTTAACAGTGCAGCCAAAGGCAGAAAGTGATAAAAAAGCATTAAATAAATCTTATACCAAATTCGCGCCACAGTAGCTGCTTGGTAGATTCTGTTAATCTATCAACGGCTGAGTCTACCAATTTAATGTTGGTACTGGTGGCGGATGGGGCACACGAGCGCAGGGGATGGTAATATACAGCCTCTGGTGTTGCGGAAATCCTGATCTTTGTTTCGCCTTGGCGATTCAATCGCCTATGTTCCATGTGCCTTAAAAACACGTTGTTGGGAGTGGGAGGAGGAGGATCAGAGGCTGTTTTTTGTACACGACCCTTGCAGCCATAGCAGGTTGTAGCTTTGGTATCCATTATTAACACCACTACTTCGTGAGGTGACAACTCCGCTTCCGGTTCTTCAATCTCGACTCTATCTCCATAGGTTTGTAGGTCTCGTGGTGTGCTGGACTTTCTTTTGCGGTTCTTTCTTTCGTTTTTCTTTCTTCCCAGCTCCACTGGGAATAGTCGAAGAAACCAGTCCAGACAGGGGCACTTGATATGATTGTGTGTATTGTTGGAGTGTACCGAGTTGGTGAGCAACAGCCAAGGTGTGGGCACAAATGCCCCTGTCTTTGAACCTAGGGCATTCTGAGCAGGCCAGTTTGTTACCCTTGATCTCAACGGTATGTGATACTGGCCTGCTCAGTGATATGACGATACGCTTTTCCTTACAGTTCGGAAAAGGAGCAATTCCCTCTAGGCGTAAAATTTGAGAGGCATTGGACCAAGACCCTCTCAAAAATTCGGGTAAACCAGAATCCTCAAAGCTCCCCATCACTTCCCGCTGATCTTCGTTTTCAGACGTTTTGGGAAGCTGGTCTTGAAGGTCTTCTTGGACTGCTGATCCAAGGGCTTGGAGATGCTTCTGTCTCTCATCTCTTGTCATGTTAGACCATTTGGAGTCTGAAAGGCTCAAATGCTGGTGCTGCGTGTTCAAGGTATAGGGTCCTTTCCCAAGAATGGCACACTGAATGTCTCTTTGAGCTTGAAGGACGAAGTCTCTGTAGACAATTACTGCCCTCGGGCCATGAACATTTGAGATTTGGTCTATAGCCAATGCCTTCCTTGACCTTCGTCTCCTTTACTTTGCTTTTTAAGGCTGAATTGCTACTCTCTTGGGCATTGTTATAGAAAAAGTCGTCTTTGAGCCCAGCGCTTCTTCGGATCAGCAGCAGCAGCATTCCATTCTTCATATCGTCTTTGATAGAGTGCTGAAAGTACAGTGAAAATTTTGGGTCCTTCCCTGTGATGTCTTCCTCTAGCTTGTCCCACTTGGATGAGATGCTTTCTACTTTGGCGACGAACTCCACAGGACTTTCGCTATCAATGATCCCCTTTTCTTTGTTAAAGTCATTTCCAAATATGTCTTCTAAGATTTCCTTTCGCACAGATGTCAACCCCAAGTCAGCAGTCTTTCTCAAAATGTCGTCTTCAACATGCTTTTTACATGGCAGAAAGGTGCATCCTTTCAACGGTTTGAGGAAACTAGACTGTGCTTTATCCCTGTCTCCTCCTACGAAGTTGACTCGTTCAAGTTTGTAGTTGCATTCAAGCAGCGTGTGGATGAAATATAAGTAGTCGTTACCGGTCTTGGAAGCATGCAGCATTGCAGGACCAGGAAGGTTTGCAGGCTTTCCCATTTTTTTGTTCAATAACTTACTGCTCTGAAATGTAGTAGATGTTAAATAGAAGTTACCAACATTAAACGTAGTATCTATGGATAAAATACTTATAGAACCAGGAGAGCAGCAGTCTTTGACAATGTCTTTGATCTGGTCTTCTAGACAAATAACAACCCTTGGAGAGGGTGTCCATTGCACTGCCTTGTCTTCCTTTGCCAGCTCTAACAAGGAGGCAAATTCGTCATGTTGGGCGGTTTTGTTTGTGACTCGTTGACGTGCATTTTGCACATGCTTAATGTCGCAAGGCAAGTCTGAAGAAAGTTCACAATCGAGCATTCCACCGACTGCCTCCGAGACTTCGTCATAAATTCTAGACGGGCCTTTTCGTCCGGTTGCCTCCTCTGTCAGTTTTGCTTTAGTCGACGGAGCTGTTGGAATAAATTTCTTTCCAGATCGTGGATGTTTGTGTGGGCTAACTGGATGCTCTTTTCCGGTAAAACTGTATTGAACCAGGCCTAGTGGGAGTGTTTGACCACCACAACAGTAAACAAGAGTTGAATTTCGCACAAAGTCTGTGTATTTCTTGTGGCGCTCGAAGACGTTTCTGACAAGGCACTCGTCACATTTAAGTTGATTCCGTTCAGGTTGTGTACCTTTGCAAAACCAACTATTAACTATCTTCTTATCTCTAATGACGAATATACGTGCACTTGAACCGTGATTTTCAAACCTCCCAAGGTCGCTTACAAGCCAGTCATCACGGTTCTTTAACTGTGAGATCACAAAGCCTGCATTTTCCATGGGATTTCTTGGTCTTCTGCAATAAATCTTGTTTTCATCAACGTCTAGGAGCAGGGCATGAATCCTAGTTTCGAAATCTAACTCATGCTTTCTTTGGAACAAGTAAGGGGTAGCACTCTCACCACTGAAGTAGGCCGTTTCTCCCTGAAATGAAAATGTTGAAAAGTTTACTTCCCAATGACTCACCAAAACGCAAAAATATTAAAGTGCTACTATGATAAAATTTGCATCTTTTCTTTCGTAGCCATTTTAAAATGTTAACAAGTACTCTATAATTGTAAAGAAAAAATGTCGTTTACTGATTTTCAATATCTCGTTTCTTTCCAGAGATATTCAAGTTATTAAAATGTGCAAATTAGCAAAGTGATGACGTCATAGACTCAACCAAATGCGTGATCTGGTGAGCATATGAATGGATTGGGCAGATGTTTTGCCCGGGGTTTCATTTTTCCTAACTGAAAAATTATAAAATATTAAATAGATTTAGCCAAGCCTAAAAGTGGAGCTCCGCGGCTATTTACTTTGCTCTTTATTCAAATCTGAATTTACTGACCATAGCATAGACAAAAAATGCGCAATCCAATAAAATCCAATTCTGGTCAGCGGTTACATTTGTACCTTGTTTTGACAACTGTCAATTGACAAAAGTGTAGAGGTCTAATATCAAAGATGTAAGCTGACGTTAACGTTAACGTTGACCTATTTCTGCGCGCGGTTGTTCAAAAGATGGTTAAATTAACCTTGGGTTAGAGCTAAACCAAAGGTTAAATTTCTTAACCGCAGGTTTGTTAACCCAGAGTTATAACTTACAGCGTTGTTCAAAACAAGGTTTTTTCCTAGAAACGATAGTTCTCCATTCAGATTGCTAGGGTTTCCAAAATATACCTTGTGGGTCGTATATTTACTATAATGGCCATCCATTTTGCACAAAAACTAGAATGGTGACCCCCATTTTAAATTCATTTTTGTAATGTGCATATCATAATTGTAACATGGACCAAGTTTTATAAAATTTTAAATATGGACCAAGTTTGCAAAAATGTTAAATACTCCTTCTATTTCATTTTCAGTGGAATCACCTTAAGCTTAAAGAATCTGACCCACCCGAGAGCCTTTGCGCGCTTACCTAAGTTCAGACGCCATTTTCGGGGCACCCAAAACTCCGGATTTCATCGTTAGAGAAAGTAATCCTTCTCCATTGAGCGGTCACTGCACAAAGCAGCCTCTATTTTCACATAAATATTCTCGTCGTTTATTGTTCTTTCTGTACTGGGTATTATTTTGTAAACGGTAATCGAGTGGGATTCTGTGCCTCCTTCTCAATGGCGGATGATTTCTTAGCACACGAGCGACAACAGCGCTGATGGGTCCGGCGACTGAATCACGGCGACTGAATCACGGCGACTGAATTACGGCGACTGAATCACGGCGAGCCGTGGTTCGATTCGGCTCACGTTCACTGGTAATCCGTAAGCATTTACAGCATTTAAAGCAGGACGTTCTGCGCATTCATCTCCACTTAAATTGTCGCCAGGGATATTTAGAGCTTCTTTGCTATCGCTCACTTCCAGTTGCATCCTTTCCGCCATATCGATGAGAAGAATCTCGCGCACTGAAGGACATTGAAAACTATACCCAAATATGGGAAGAATACAACAGTGTCCCGGATGATAACAATAATAGAAGCGCGCATTGCAAACTGGGTGGGTCAGATTCTTTAAATATCTCAGGAACTAAAAATAGATATTTGAAAACGGAAAACGGCATTTTAAATCTTTCGTTAAATACTCTTTGAGACGCCTAAAACTGCAAGGGGTGAAAATTTGATCATAGTAACACTTTAACCGCTAAAATGATGACGATAAAAGAGCTGGAAGGGAAGTTAAAGTTTTTGAGGACAAACGACGATTTTACTGTAATCAGAAACTGGTACTGTAATATTAGTTCTCGTGACTGATAATGTTGAAACTAAAGGCAAAAGATAAGCAACATGCAAGTTTTAGATAGGTGTCCACAATTAGTAGAGGGGACTTTTCCTTACAGCTAAACATTTTCGACGCGTTAATAAAGTTACTTATTATATTTACCTTATCAGAAGGCTGTAAAGCAGTATCGTTTACTCTAGTTTGGCATTTACTTACTCTTTGAAGGGATTTTTGGCGCCCTGCAAATGTAATTGGTCCTCTTCCTCACTGTCTGAATGTGACTCATCCGACGGCACGTGTCGGTGTTCTTTACAGTACAACTTGGATGTGCTTGGCTTGACATCTATAATTTGTACATCATCGTCGCCATCGTTGAAGGACGGCAGGGGTGCGCGAAAAGTCTTGTTCCTCTTATATGTTGACTTTGTGGCGAGGCTATCTGACGCACTATCTTCATCGGGTGATTCAGTAACAAATTCTTCCTCAGGTGGATCGTCTTCGCTTTTCTCAAAAGCAAATTCCTACACAATTTGGAAACCCAAAAATTAAATTGAAAGCGCAACAAAAAGTGACGAAACAATAAATGAGAAAATGGTTTATTACAGTAATTTCCGTTGTTTGTAAATTTTGAGGTGGCAAAGCCTTTTTGACGTCTTCGTTTCACGGCTGTAAAACAGCAAACGAGGTTAAAAACTTCTATGTTAAAGAATTAGGACGTGGAAAGCCCAATTCGAAGAAAAGAAAAAGTTCAGATTGTGGCGTTAGTCATGCTTTTATCCGGATCGATTAATATTAGTAATTTGTTACAAATGCTATCCGATGCTCATTGTAATCTCAACGTAGGTATGCCCCCCAATTACCTTTTGTGGAGCATTTTATCGGAGTGTGTATCGTCCAGTTGGAGTGTTTTCAGTTCATATCCTAACATTGTTCACTCGGAGTTTGGAGAAGGGTTGCATAAGTTTGACTTCCTGTGATTTTCCGAACTATTCTGTCATGTCCTAATTGTAATTGTAGTTCTTCACCGCATGATACGAAAGTCAGTGATTAAAGAGAAAGTGATTTTAGCATTTATGTGGTACTTGGTGTGTTTCACTCAGCTCGCATGCAATTCTTGTCCTTATAGTGTACAAAGAAGAATAAACCTGGCAACAGATGCAAATTCCAGTGGAACGATAACATTATTCAACTTATTTTTGCTCTTATATTTAATATCATTTCACCATCTCGCCATATCGCTATTTCGTGCTTTCAACACGCCGGCACAAAATATGGAATAAGCCTACATTCTGTGAAATCGGCATAATTCTTTTGCCCGATAAAGGGTTCATATTAAATTTTGCTTGCCTGATCACGGGGGATTTGACGTTATCCGAAAACAGAATAGCAAGTACAAAACAATTGACAGATGCGTGGGGAACAGTCGTTTCGAAACCGGTGACGCGTTCAAAAACCTCACAGTGTTTGTAGCAAACGTTGTGCCTCTTTATTTGCTTGATTTTAATCGTACTCTTTTTGGCACTGCAACCTCGATCTGAGATAATATGATATCGTAAAATGCTGTAAAATGCAAAATGGGATAACATTCGCAAGGACGTACACGTGGTCGCAAATAAAGGGCGCAAATGTAGGGCGTCGATAAACGTTAGATTCTATGCCGTAGCAGGGTATTCTGAAGTTAATCCAACAATTCTTTGACGAAATGGCAATGCATTTACAAAGCTTACCTCGTAGTCGAAAATCATGATCTCTCAAAGAGCACAGTCATCAACAAACATTCCAGACTTGCCTTCGTGCGACTTGCACGAGCATATACAGTGTTGAGCAGATCTTATTACGAGCTGGTGAAATATGATCACCCACGTCCCGCCAACCACTACCCCTTCAGTTATAGAATGGATTAGTTAAATGTCTGTAATATCCCCGGGGTAAAAGGAAAAAGTAAAAAAATAAAAATAAAAAACATTAATGTAATGGTGAAATGAAATGCTGATAGTAATACCTCCGAGGAAAAAGGAAAAAATAAATGACAAAAATCAGAAAACATTAACATCACGTTGTAAGTTAAGGGAACAAAGGCGTTTTTTTTTTTCACCCGCCACCCGTTACCCGTTACCTGTTACCCGTCACCCGCCACCCGCCACCCGCCACCCGTCACCCGTCACCCTGTCATCCGCCACCTGCCACCCATGGAAAAGTGCTGCTGACTTTGAGGTCTACATTGTAAATGCCATGTTGCTGTTGATCAGTTCAGAAAGCAATATTATTTTAAAATGTTGGAATAATTGTCCATCTTTGACAGTATTTATTTGTCAGCAACAAAACTTGAAGAAAAAGACAATCTTGAAGGTTTATACGCACAACATTCAATTGCAAAATCAGATGGCTTATTTTAATTTTAATACGAAATTCCGTGATAAGACAAACAGACAAAAAGGGATAGCAAGACTTCAGGTATAAAAACACTATTTAGAGTAGCACTTGCTGTCCTGGGAAAGCAAAATGGCTCAAGTACAATTCCGCTTAACTTGACGCTAAAGGTTTTGTAAATATGGAATCAAATAGTTAAAAAATTCTTACAAAGTCAATCCACATTCAAATATGTAATTTACCAACGGTTGCAGGGGAAGAAATAACTAATAATTGATTGTTGTCCTTGGAAATAAAAATGACACTGACAATACAGTCTGTTCTTGAACAAGGATTTATTTGCTCTAAGCTCTCCAATTTCCTCTACACTGTATAACCGCCATTGAATATTCTTTTTCCTGTAGCAACAAGCTTTTAAAAGAAAAGTCTTCAAATGACTTCATCCTAAGGATACATGTAAAATTACCGGTCTTAAAATCGAGCGTACAAGAAGCCAGTGACCCACCGAAAAAAATTTTGTAATTAATGCACCAAGTGCGATATGATGCAAAAACCAAAAATCTTCCAAAATAAGCTTCCTTACTGTTACATTTTTGTCTCTTGATGTGTCCTGGCGGGGTAAAAGCAGCTTTGTTGCTTATGTCACTCGAGATTCTCTCAATTATGCACTTTATAGACGAGATATGGTCGACCGACTTGGCTGCCATTGCACTACATATATGCTTTTGTGGATTATTTTGAATTTTCTCGTGATTGAGTGACCCTGGGCACAATCTTTACTACAACTACCAGAGATCTTTGCTTGTGTGACGTCATAATAAAAATAGTCTATTGGGTTGGTAACTTGGGTTCCTAACTAGGTTCCTAAGTTGGGTCTCTAGCTTGGTTCCTAACTCAATTCCTAACTTGGGTCGCAACTCAGTTCCTAACTTGGTTGTTAGTTTATCTCCATTTACTTGTTTTCTACGTTCTTAAAATTATCACTTAAACAACCCTGTAAGTCACTATTTGCAGCGAAATTAATGTAATATATTTAACAATTAACCTGCGAAATCGCACAGAATATCACCTGATACTTAGCCGACTAGGCCGTAGACCGAGTTGGCTAAATCAGGGAATATTCCACAAGATTGAGCTGGATAATTATTTTACTATTCAACAAATTCTCATCAACTACCATTTTCAGAACGAGAAAAACTATGGTTCTATGATGAAAACGCTAAAAACTAGCAACACATAATAAATATCAAAACAGTTTTACTACTGTTCACTTAAGTAAGGGTTATTTTTAGGCAACGAGGGGATATGTGATTTATTCACTGAGGGCGCAACTGGCTTATTTTTCACATTGGCGAGGTATCAACTGTGGTGTAAATCAATAGGAAACACGCTGTTCTTCGTTGTTTTGATGTCGGTACACTGAAGGAAAACAAATATTTTTCCAGACTCACTAAACAATAGCAAAAAGGTTCCGAAAGACGCACTGGGGTTTCCACATTGTAAAAATTTATAATAAACAGGTTTTTTTTTTCGTTTTTGATACGCCGACCAAAACAACCAATGTGCATGCCAAACAAGCTTTACAATAGATTAAAGACTCCAAAAATACGCACTGGGATTTTGTAATTGCCTAATAGTAATGACAACTTTGACAAATTTGCAACACTTTTTTCACCACTTTACTACAACGAGGTTAGAAATGAGTGATTTCGAGGAAGACATTTTCCTTACACAAAGCAGTTTTAATGGTTCAATAAATTCCGGCAATGGCTTAGAGAATTTGCTAGGGGACTACGAAAACGCCCAGTTCAGCATTGAAGAGGCAACAGAACGGTTGTTTAGCTTCAACCAGGCGGATAAGTATGGTTTTGTTTGTCAATGCGTGTAATGCAATGCGTGTAGGTGTACTGCGAGGGGAATATTACTTTTAATATTCCCCTAGGGGATTATGAACGCTAATATTCCCCTAGGGGAATATTAGAATATCAGCCCCGCTCTCCCCTGTTACAATCAAAGCCACCCCCAGCTTTTCAGACAGTTGATAATTAGCGGGGTTTATTCAATATAATCAGCCTGGAAGAACAAAGGAAAACGAGCCGTGTGAAAAATAAGAAGACCTATTTACAAACTCATGTTTAGAAATGACAACATAAAGTAAAAAAGAATATTGCTACCTTACCGAGAATAAGTCCTCTTCCTGTGAATTGAAATCTTTTCAACTTTACAACTTTCCATGAGCAAGTGTGCTGCTTTGATCGCAATAGCATTTTCTTGATTGAGTTCTCACTATGAAAATTCCAAGTCAACCTCTGGATATCTTTGTGAGCTGAAGCAAATACTTGTTGACTTTTTGAGAGCATTTAATCGTGGAAAGTTTCTTCCAGGGAGTTAATATTTGCAGAGAACACTGCTAAAACTGCCTCGCTTTTCAAAATGGCCGCCAGACAAACTGTGAAAGAAAATCTGCAGTGCACTTCCAAATATGGTCATTTACGTATATCGCAGGATATCTGTCATGAACGGATGACAGATATTGAGGGCTTCCTTACCATGTATGGGCATAGCAACAATTTGTTGAATAATAATGAAAGTTGTATGCTTCATGTAAAGTTAATATACCGGATTCCTGAGCACCCCTTTCTGACAAACGATTTACGTGTTGTAAAATACTGACTTACACCAAATTTAAACATGTTAGTTTCATGTACATCTAATCTACAGGGTTCAACAGCAACCTTATCTGGTAAAACCATTTACATGTTGTAAATCACTACTTACTGCTCATTTACACGACACATGAAAACTTTACACGTTGTTAACATTATCCTCAAATTATATTATTAGAACATGACCATGTAATGTACCGTTTACAGAACATTTACATTGCCAATGGAAAAATGTCAGTTTCTCAAATTTAATTTGCAGAGTTCTTAGAGCACAATTTTCATGCTAAGAAACGAAAATCAAAACGTCTTACTTGTACTTCAGTTTTAGTTTACGGTATTTCAACCGTATTTTGAAGCCATTACAAAGACAGGCTACAATGCCAAGTTTAAGATTAAAGGACACTTAAATCACACCTAAGTAATAAAGTAAAACATCTCCATATAAAAACTGCACAAATGTCTAGGTACAGGTGAAAGAGATAACAGGCCGGTTCACACTAAGGACCAAGTGCACTTTGAAGAGCACTTGAAAATCAAGTACACTTGTGGTCATCCTAATTATGTATTTAACCAATCGCAAACCAAGAGGCTATTTGTGTGCTTAATACAAATGTGGTACAACCATTTTGACATGCTGTTAATTAGAGGAAAATGGAAATTACTTGCGAGCACAAGTTGGCACGCAGTTGATCAGCTTGATAAACAAAGTTACAGGACTAAAGTACGATGTGCATCTTAGAGCCTGGTGTAACACTTGCTTACTCTGTTAATTTTTGGGAAATACGTTCTCATCTTAAAACCATGTTTTTGCATCTCATGAGTATTGAATGCGTGCATGACTGTAGTGATGTTGATTGGGTAAGCCTGAGAATTAGGCCACAGCCTTTTTCTCAATGTAGAATTTTTTCCCTAAGTCAGCTTGAAATACACCTTCAAATACAACAGCAA
This sequence comes from Siderastrea radians, assembly GCA_964017195.1. Lineage (NCBI taxonomy): Eukaryota > Metazoa > Cnidaria > Anthozoa > Scleractinia > Rhizangiidae > Siderastrea > Siderastrea radians. The sequence goes on along the minus strand of OZ024893.1, from coordinate 33,715,056 downwards.
AGTAAAATGTGGGCTCTCACTTCAGGTAAAAGACAGAATTTGCAAAGCAATAAACACAAAAGCTCAAAACAATGAACAGGGGAAGACAATGCCCTACTGTACATTAAAGAACACTATACATTGCAAATTCTGTGTCTTCTACCCGAAGTAAGACCCAAAACGTGAGATTCTTTCCAAGTCAAACGTGACTTCAGGCATGCGTTTCTCAAAATCCCCAAAACTTTTTGGGTCGATTTCGTTCGCGATAATTCACACTATCTTGTAAACAAGAGGTCTCTTTGCTATTGGTTAAAACATTTCTTATCTTAAAGGCATATTATCAAATTTGTAGAATGAGAGGTTCATATTTTTTACGAATGGCTTTGTCGGGGCTTTTGACAAACGTGCCCCAAATCAACAACCAAAACGTGGGGAGCTCGTTCCCTGTGCAATTCAATTTTTTTTGCGTGCACCCATGTGCTGCAAGGCTTAAGAGGTCCCCATAATTAGGAGAACTGTTGAAAAACCTCCGGGTACATCCACTTGGTGCGATCACTGAATACTCTAGATTCACGGGCAGCCAAAGTGTTCCTTGCCCCTGGCAGGTGTCTTTACAAAGCAAACTGTCAAATCCTCTTTGCAGTGTCATTACAGCGTCTAGATTTGCTACCATATTAATTATGTAGTGAACAATGGTTGCATTATCTGACGTAATGCGTATATGCTTATGACTAGAAGTGATGTAAAATGAGTAAATAAGCTTATTTAAAAGGACATTCAAGTAGCAGTAGCTACTAGAGTGGATGACCCTATAAAGAACACATGTTCACTATAATTGGTACTTGTTCAAAATAATTGGGACTAATTAGTGTTAGTGGTTATCGCCTGTTATCACATGTTAGAGCCAATCACGATCCAGTTTATCTAGGGCCGCCAAGAGTAATAATGTTATTAGCTAACAAGTATGTTACAGCCAATGGGGAGAATGTTATCCAGTAACAAGATAATACTGGATAACAGCTAAAGTGTTAGCAGATAACAGTTAATCCCACCAGTAATATTTCAAGGATTATACCTGAAAAACTTACTTGATGCCTCGTACACATAATGAAAAACCCCAATCTCCTCGCCTTTAAGGAAAACAAAATTGTTGATTTTGATTGTCTTCGAATGCTGCAGTCTTTGTCATACAATGCTGTTAAGTGGAAAAATTTTAAACAAAGCGTCGCTGAAGACAATTTCCCATCATACTGTTTATTTTTAAAATTTCCAGGATTCAGTAAAGCTTTTAGGAATAACATTAAATGTTAACTATCTGTTCTAATTTAAAAGCCAATAAGAAAAATGACCACAACAAGGAAAAAGATTTTAAAAAGCACTGGCCTGCTAAGCGCCGGAAAGGAAAGTCCTTATCAGATGTTGACATTGTAAACGTTCCTGCGCGCAATGTTCTTGTGATAAGAGGACAAGCTTAGTCTCCTGAGTCCATATGCCGTAAAGAGCAAGTTTATTTTGTTACGCTCAGTAGTAGTAATGTACGCTCACCCAGACCACTGCGTCCGCATATGAATAACTAATGAGCCACGTGGATGAACCCTGAGCACGTACACCTACACAACGTCTGCATATGAATAACTAATGAGCCACGTGGATGAACCCTAGGTATTGCATAACCCTAAGCACGTACACGTACATGGGGCTTACTTTCTTTTTGATTTTAGAAAAAGAAGATTGACCCAACCAGGACTCGAACCTGGAATGTTCTGATCTGGAGTCAGATGTCTTACCATTAGACCACCGGGCCATTCTATAAAAAACGAAAAGAGAACTAACTGTGGAGGGGTTTCTTCAGAGAAAACCATCTCAATATCAAAGTGTCTATTACCTATTACGTTTTGACCTATTACTTTTTTGTGCCTATTCCTATTATGTGCTATCTTTGCAACGACGTTCAGAGGAAATTACCATGGGACATACTGGATGCCACAATCAGAGGAGTGAGAAGAGATGTTTGGTGGTGTGCCAGCGAAGAAGAAGCAACTATGGAGGAGCCCTGGATTTGAACCCGCAGCTTTACGTTTTGAAACCTATGACCTTAACCACTGGGATGTCCACCCAAGTGGCAATAATCACACCACAACTTTAGGATATCTATCAAACAATGATTTATTAAAGTGTCAATCAAAATACAGTGTGTTCTGTTCGGCAAAGTGTCAATCAAACTGGCTTGGCTTTAGTGACAAATTTGTAATCTAAGATACAGCGTGTCCTGTTCGTTCAATTCCTGACGAAATTGTTCCAGCAACCTTTGATGGATCTCCTTCTGCTGAGTGTTCCATTCGTCCAAAGTGGTATACAAATAACAAAAATCTTGCTTGGATTCTAAATGAAGACAGATCCTGGCTTTACACTGTAACGCGGGGTCAAGTTCTTGCGTAATCTTTTCCAGGACCAAGGTCATAAGGGTTTCTCGGCTAGAGTTGACACAATGGACTTGATATTCTTGGACTTCGATACCACGTTTGGGATTTTTATGTCGAGAAACTCGGAGAAAATGCACGGAACTATCCCTGATGCTGAATGGAATAAAGCTATCACGTTCATGTCCTTTATTCTTAGAAATGAGATCTCAATTCCGAGAAAACCCTATTGTCCTTGATAATAACCATATGGTAATGTGTCTTTGGTGTTCGAGTCAATCGCGTTTATCGTAAACTAGTTTGTAAAACTTAGCTTCCATACGTGTTTCAAGGGCATACTTTTGAGCATCTCTAAAAATTTGGAAAGATTTAATCACTTGATGCTCGCGTGGTTTGTTCAGAGGTTGATTGAGTTCAGCCAAAACATTGTCATGCATGATCTGGTAATTCAATTGTTCCTTGCCTTCCGAGTTAAGTCTAAATCCTCGGACTTTGCACTCGACCTTGCCCTGTTGAGTCCGATAGCCATAATTATTGGGTCCTCCGCTGACGAACTCCACAATGTAGTCACCCTCTTCACACTCGTCCGTGAAATCTCCTAAATAATTGCCCAGGACGGGTTGCGGTTCATTAGGATCATCGAGGTGTTCAACATAAACCACAGAATCCGTGTCAAAGTAGAGAACGCGATGACCTAACAGTTCCAACGCTTCATAAAGACGAAGCCGGGCCCAGCAAGTGGTGAAGGCGGCCACAAAGATATTAAGATGAGGGTTGACAGGAATATCCTGGGTTTGATGTTTGTAGTGAACTTCCACGAGCTTGGGCGTACGGATGCAAACATTGGACACTTGAATGGCATCAGAGTCTAGAAATTCGTGAAAGGCCTGCGGGTCGTTGAAAACACGGATCTGCGTTTTGTTGAGGTTTTGTCCAAATTTACCCCACATACTGTTGAGGGCAATTTTGGCCACAGCGCGTAGACCCGGGTTCTTCACAATTTTGTCATAATCTAACTCGATGCCCTCTTTAGCTCGGTAGTCGGCAATGTAGGCGCGTTTCTGTTCTTCGGTGTCGACACCGCTAGGCCACCCCGAAGCCTCTTGTTTGATTTTCGGCCAGTTATTCACATAACTGACGAAAAGACCCGTTTGAGTTTCTGAAAAATGCCACACTTCATGAATCTTGTCGATTTCGTAGCCAAGTTCCAAGGCTTTTTCCACTTCGGGTGTACACCATGTCCCGGTCATGGTTCGTTGCTCTCGGGTGTGATGACAAGTCGCCGACCGTTCCAAAAGAGGTTTGGTTAAATTTTCAGCCACGCAGGTCGCACAGAGGGGGAAGGTCAATTTGGCTTGATCTCGACAAGGGAGGACAGGATGGTACAAACCAAACGGGGCGACGATCTGGCATTTCACAAATCCAAAATAGCGTGAGATGTCAAGCGTGTCGGGTTGATCAATAAACACGGGATGTCCCTTGGGATAGGTCGCGGTTTTGTTGACGAAGGGTTACAACGAGGTGTAATCAATGTACCGGATCCTTTCATTGTCTGCGGCTTTGTAATACAGTTTGGTGGCATTGGTACGTCCACCGCTAAACGTGTCACGTGGGTTGAGAGGTTCAATAAAGTTCAGTTTATTGACAAAAGTTTGAATGTGGACATTGTTTTCCTTTTCTTTCTGCCAAGCACACTCCCACATTTCCACCACGTGGAATCCTTTGTCACGCAAAGTTTGAGTTCGCTTTTTGGTGCGCTCATACACGTCGTAGAAAGTCAGATCGTTCAGTCGTTGATGTTTTTCGGTGCGCCTTTCTCCGCTGGTGTAACAAGTGGGACAGCCATGGTAAAAACAGCTGTGAAATTCATAAATGGTGTTGGTTTCAGCGCAATACCCATCGACTTTGAAGTTTGTGCCGGGCACCGTAAATTTACCCCCATTGTCCACATGTTGAACATAATGGCGATACGCGGGATGAGGGTGATCTGGGTACGCCAAGGCCATGAGGTCATGAGCTTCCAAATCTTCATCACTTAACTCGGCTAAGGCGGCTTGGCGTAATTGATGATCGGTCCAGTAAAGGTATTCGCGGGCCACATTAGATTGATGACTGAATGTTTTCCAACCGTGAACGGGTTCTGACGCAATACTCCTGGGAATCAAGTGATTCGCACGAAAATCAAGATTACAAGCCGAGGCAATGGTCATGCATTCAAAGGGGTTAAACGTGAAGCTCTCTAGCCATTTGTTTATGAATGTCGTGCATCCCTCCTTTAACAAACGCACATCGCTTTTACAGTAAGCGACAAGTTCTTCGGCAAAGTTAAATTCTACGTGACGTTCCCGTTGTTGCTTATGCCAGGTTTCAAATTCTTTTCTGCCTTTCGGCGACATACTCTCTGGCATGTAATAATCTTTGGCAGGGAGTTCACCCACATAGTCTTGGTGTTCGGGCACATTAAATAAATGGGGGAAATATCCCTTTTTGAGTTCGTTGATCCCGAATGTTTTGGGAAAAGCGGCCAGCGGCATCGCCATGAAAGATAAAGAATCAATGAAGCGTACATTGTCATGTTTGACTTCTAACAACTTGGCGCCATTTCTGAGTTGCTGAATGATTTGATTCTGTCCGTAGTAATCGTGTACGACGAAATAACCGTCATACCATTGAAAATTATGGGCTATGACGGTGACTAAACGTGTTAATTCTTCAAGCCAGTCGAAAAAAATTCTCGGACGCAACTAGATCCCTCAAACACGTGGGGTTCGTCGTCTTCGGAAGTTTCTGCTACCAATAAATTGGCTTCGTGGGAGCCTTGCAACTGCATGGCTTCAATGTCGAAAAAGACATAAAGCACCTCTTTTTCCTCCTCTTCTTCGACCCCCTCTTCCTCCTCCTCGTCAGAAACTTCATCAGAGAGGTCGTCTTCACCACGTGCACGCTTGTTAGGTGCATCCTTGCCTTCTCGTTTGCGTTTGGGTGGCTGAATGAAACATTTGTGTGTGTTGAGTTCTCTGTACTCCTGGCATGAGGGACAGCGTGCATACCCACAAGGATGTCGCTGAATGTTTTTAGGCTTACTTTCTAATTTGAAGCACGTTTTACAGCGCCTAATCGTTTGACACACCGAGGATTCGGGCTTGTTTCTTTGAGATGTTGTTGATAACAACGTTCGCTGAAAAATTGTCTAAAACAACCATGGCATTGGTAGCTGGCTTTGCGACCGTGAGGCAAGGCTTCCAGGAAATCGGGACAGTATTGCTGGCGGCATGCTCGACAAAATGTTCTATTTTTCTTACATTTGTGATGTCCTTCATGGTCGTATCCTTGTAAACAATGGGCGCACATGTACGACGTGCCAAAAAATCCCGGGAGCGAAGTGATGACATCATAATGGTTTTGTTGATGGAGTAAAATAATTTCTGGTTTCCCAGGTCCAGCAAAGGCTTTGCAATGAAAGCCTTGATCCGCGTACACAACAATTAAACGATAATCGTTTTTAAGATGCTCCTGAAATTGGGTTAATTCCGTATAACCACATTCCCCGAGAGGAACCTGCGCTTTGGCGTGCAGTTGACGTGCGAGTTGTTCCTGTTTTTTCCGTCCTTGCCGTATGTTGTTGTACTGGGGATCTTTGTCCAGTTTAGCTTTTGCTGTCACAATAGCTCTAGCACAACATAAATTGTCCGTGTTTTTGATTTTCAGCACTGTGTCTTTTCTTTTCTTGAAAAGGTTTGCGGCTTGATGACCGGGTTTCAGTTTTCTTTTTCTCCCAGACCCACGGGGTGGTTGGCGCACATGGGTAATGCTGACCTGGAAAGAATCTTCCAGTTCAAAGTTCTCGTTCGAGTTCAAACTGTTAGCCATGCGCTGAAAAAGGGCATCCACTCGACCACTGCCTTGGCGCCATTCCCGCACAGTCACACCCCAACCTTGAAAATTCGACGTTAGTCGATCCGACCCGATGGTAAAATACAACCGGTCTTGCTCAGACATGTCGTCATCCAATACATGGTTCATGGCTCGACGCAAACCCTGTTCTAATTCATGGGTGACATTTTGTTGGGGAATGAAATTCCCGGTTTGGCACGTTTTCGTTCTCCCATTTTGGCTGATTCCCGGTCCACATAGGGTTGTAACTCAAAATCTAAATGCCCCTGTCCTGCCAAATTACCCCCGGTTTGACTCACCAAACGTTGTTGAAAATCCAACTGATTGATGGCACATTCACAATCTTCATCATCATCACTCCAATCCACAGGATCGTCCACAGGTAAACCAAACGCTTGATCTTGTGCGCACAGGGAACCCAACACATGATCCAAACCAAGTTGTGACGGGGGCTGGGTACCAAACACTTCCAAACACTCCAAAGCTTGCACACAAGCTTCATCCTCTTCCAAATTTTGAAAATAATCAAAGCAATCATCAAAATCACTCCACATGATGACTCAAGGCCTTGTTACAACGAACGAGTGAATAGCGCTTGACACTCCGATTTTATACCTCTCTTAAGGATCGAAATGCACCAATCAGGAGTCAATGACCCGCATGTTTGAACATGTCCAAGTTCACTCAAGGTGACCTTTTGTAAAACCTTGAACCAATGAAAGTAGCCTATATCAAATCCTTTTGTGTAAGGGGTGAACATGCCATCTTAGGCCAACCAATCATGTTTAAGATACCAAACAGGCGTGCCAGTATAAAAAATTGAAAATTGCGCGCTTGATTCAAATGTCTTGGCATCAAGTACAACGTTTGCGAAAGGAGCTGTCTTTCTTGCATGAACAACGCTTGGAAACGTTTGCTGTACAATTGGAACGTGAAGATTGGCCCGTCATCTACCCTCAATTCACTTCTGCTTGGTATATCGAAGGTTTGAACTACTGCTGTGAAGGATGGCAACATCGTCCAAAAAAAGCAAGACCGACTGTGTCCAGGAACCCGGTACAAGAACCCAAGAAAGCTATTGGGACAAACTACCCTTAGAGTTGCAAGAAAAAATTCAGTTGATGGCTACGCGGGACGTGCACCGTCAGCAATGGCAAAAGGTATGTAGACATGTTTAACGTACGCTAAATGCGAGTCGATCGTAAAAAACCTTTCGTTTCATTCTTAAATGATTGAACAATTGTCATGGGTTTGGAGCAACCCGCATGGTATCTTTAACTCAGCGTGGGATGAAGATGATATGTAATGTTTCCTTTACCCTTTATCTTAGGTCCTGCACGAAATCAAGAGCGTTTGGGGTTTTAGTAATCTAGAAAACGCTGTGGTTATTCGACGTCGATTTATTGCATCACGAGTAGATTTCATTCGTATGCGAGGTCTCAAACTGTATTTACAACTGATAGGTTCATCATGAATAGAATGTACATGGTTCGCTAAAACAATGTCTTTCTTTTAAACAAAGGTTTGCCAGTACTTGCACCAAATTTGGACCATTTGTGACTGCGGTCCTAAACATTGGTTGAAAGAAATCAATTTTTACCGCCGAAGAACCAAGATGCATGTGATAGGCATGAAGAAAACGTTGCGCATGCAAGGTTACGTGGCGTTGCATGAAAACAGCTGGAAGAACATTACCAGCTGTGAATATATCCCTAGGGTGTTTATGGAGTACTAATTGGATTTTTTGAATCGTTTTTAAATTGATATGTAAATTATGACATAGAAAGAGTGGGAAGTTTTCGTCATTCAAATCACTGGCATTTTGGTGTTGTACGCTGTTTACCGTTACGATGTTTTCTGGATTATTTTGGTTAGGTGATGCATGATGTTAGTGAAATGTGACCTTTCCGACAATGTTGGTGCAATCATAACTGCGAAACTGCGGACTTTTGCGAGAATTTTAGTGTTGGCCCAATATTGATGTAATTCGAGGTTTATTGAAATCTTTGTAAATAGGTGATTTGTGATTTTCTGTAGGTTCATGCCGAAATTGATTTGTTGTGGGAAATGGATCATTGTGAATCGCATTATTGGTTGCAACAACTGAGAAAAGCCAAACAGTGTAAAATTATTTGGAAACGTATGACTGTATGTAATCGAACTTGGCTTGTTATGTAAAATAAAAAAAAAATATATATATATTTGCATAGACAGGTTGTGTGTGGTCTCTGGGGAGTTAATTATGTTTTCTCTTTTTCCTAGAATGATTTTCTCAAACATGTCTGCCTGGTGCTCGATCTCGACGGTTATCGCATCAAGTCTGGCTTTGTAGTACGTGAAATGGGGTGGTGCACCAGCGATGGCTACGCCAGCAGCCTCCTTTTTGAGTCTCAACACAAATATTCCCATTTAAGCGCCCAGGACAAACGCACCGTGAATTATGTTTATCAACGTGTCCACGCTCTGCCTTTTGATGCGCAACCGGCAGAATTAGCGGTTCCTGCCAAGATTGTACCCCAGGTGGTTCGTGTCCTATATTTAACCTCCCGCACTTTGGATCGTCCCTTTGTAGCTTATAAGGGAGGAAATTTGGAAAGTACGCTTTTGAGAAAAATGAAGATTCCGGCCATCAATTTAGAATGGTTGGTTGCCCTCGGGCAGACCAATTAGGCGACTGCGACCTGACATGTGGTTTTCACCACAAAAACATTGGCCATTGTCCCAGGGGAGAAACCTATTTATTTCACTCATGGATAACACAACAACTCTCCATGTAAATTATTTTATCAATAAAATCAACCCCATTACAATTTTAGTTTTTTCTTGGCTTGCATGATGCGTTTGACAACCCGTTCCGTCTTGGTTTTCTTGCCGGGTAAACGATCGATCGCTTTGATCATTTTGGTATCCGCTTTCCATTTGTCTTGCAAATTTCTCGCTTTAGAATAATCAATGTCATGCTGTTTGGCAATCTTGTCGAGACGATTGATACCAGGGTCTCCACGTTTTAAGCGTTTCTCTAAATGGGTTCCAGGTCCCATGTACTGATAGCCAGGCCAATGAAATTCAAGACCTGTTTTGGCTAGGGCTTTTTGAATATCCAAAGCACCCCCTTTCTTGTAACGCATAGAACCTCCACGTTGTCTACCCACACCCGCACGGGTTTTTTGATGGCGTTTCTGCTTCGTTTTACGCCCGGTCTGTGTTTTACGCTTGGCTGGCATTAGTCACTATCGTAATCCAATTGACGTCTCAACTTTTTCCCTTGGGCCCAATCTGTCCAACCGGATAATGGTTTTAACTTTTCAACTTCTATTTTCCTTTTCTTCACGGGTTTGGCTTTTTGCGCTGATTTAGGCTTGGAGTCAGGGCGTACCGGTAAAAATCGTTTGGCTTTGGGTTTCGACTCTTTGACTTTGTCCGAGGGTATGATAGCTTTCGGGGTGGCGGGGCTGCCTTTTATCATATTTTTTACCCACTGATCCACGGGTCCTGTGACTAAACTCTCGTCTTCTTCTTCCGACCCACCGACCCCTACACCTCCAGGAAATTGTCGAATCCGTTTGGTCAGTTTACTCAATTCACGACTAAGGGGTTTCACCTCCGCATTGACGATAGGTGGTGGTAACTTGGAATCCAACAGCACATGTTTTTTGGCTGCTAAGGTGGCCGCTTTGCTCAATTGTGCATTCTCAGTGAGTTCGCCCTTATAATGTTGTATCAATTGTTACAATTCACCTTTGGGTATCATAAGCACTTCTTCCATGACGGCAACTGAGCGTCACGGTGACGTTGTCTCGTATTTAAAGCCATCTAATCCTCTCCATCATGCGACCGGTTTAGAAATTTTTCCAGGTTCTGTCTCTTGGCATTCATCAACCAATAAACTAATTGTTCTGTTTTGGTTTTGGGGCATTCAATTTGATCAAGTCTCCAGATCAATTTAGCATCCGCTTTCCAATAATCTGTCACACTTTTAGCATGAAGATAAGCCAAGTCGTGTTCGGCCACTATTTGATCCAAATCATCGTAGACATCGACAGACGACATCGTTCAACCCTTTGAACAAACCACTTCCACGTTGTTGCATTAACAGCTCCCGACGTTTTTTGACGGACTGACTGCGTTGTCCCAGGGTTCTTAAAGCTTTTTTGTGGGGGCGGAGTTTAGCCATGAGGACAGGTGTCATGGGAATATTGTTTTTCAACAAATTCAAGACCACTTCACTGATCGCGTTAATTTGATCTGAATTAGCATGATGCAATAACTCTTGACGTTTCTTTCGATTGGCTTCTTTCAACACGGATTGTAAAAAGGGGAGCTGACGTTTTAACCTACTCATCTTCGTCCACGACGACGTTTGTAATGCTTGACATTGTCCGTAATGCCTTTTAAACCCTGACTGGCCAATTTTCCCAACAGCGTTGTAAACGTAGGAGCGGGTCCCAATAAAAACATACTAGCCCCTTCAGCAATTTTATCCACCACACGAGGTTTGCGTCGGTACAAAGCACCACCGCGTTGCTTTTTCCGTCGATGTTTACGTTTGGCTTTCATGTTGAACAATGACGTTTTATACTTCTTCATACACATTTTCATATTTTCCTGTTTTAGCATTTTTCACTAATCGCATGATGGTTCCTTTTCTCGGATGCGTCCAAAAGTTTTTCCTGATGATGCCTGTAGGACCTACCAAACCATTTTTTATAATGTCACCACTCCAAAATCGTTTAAAGACATGTTTGGTAGAAGGAATCAATTTTTTCACCGCCGCTTGTGCCACCTTTAAAGCCGTTGCAATAGCTCCTTTGCCCGTTTGTCTTAGTCGTCGTCGTCGTTTGGGGGGTTTTCTTTTTCGTTTGACTGCCATAGTGTCAGGGTGGGGTTGGTAAGGGTCTCGTTTTTATACACTCCGTCGACCACGGTTTGATGGAGTTGTTGATATTTTTTAATACAACTGGCATGTAATGGGGGTGTTAGGTCCACCACAATCTCATCGACGGTCGCCATTTTCTTTTGAAAATCCTCCGCACAGGTGAGGGTCCTTATTTCCACAAAGCTTTGGCATACGTGGTATAAGCAAAATGACACAACACTGCTTTAAAGCGATAATATTTGAAATCACTCCAACCTTTGACAAAGGTGCCGGCAGCTGCTAGACAGGCCACCAAGATACTATTTTTCAAAATGGGGCCTACAATCATACCTGTTGACATTAACAACAGTGCCAGACCATTGAGACAAGCGTTCCACCATTTGTAATATTGTAATTGATGTCGATAACACCACCATTGTCGATGATACAACTTATACAGGCCCATTTTCACCAGTTGAATAGGTGGCGTAACACGTCGGGATCCATCATCATGGTCCATGCTTTATCTTCCAAAGTCCAAATGAGTTCACGAAAATAAGTTTCACCGTACTGATCCACCACACGTTCTATCTGAGGCATGCATCTTTGTCTGATTAAATTATACACGTTTTGCATCATCGGATAATCCATGTCACTCAACAGCATGGAAGATACATGATCGCCAGCCACTTTTTCAAAACAGACCCAAAATAAAGGGGGCAATAACCCTTGTAATCTCTGACTTTTTCTGGGTTTACCCACCTCAGACATCCAGTGCATGAAAGGTAGTTTACTGGCCATCGTTTGAACGTTTAATGTACGCTTGTGTCCATCCCTCATCTTTTAAGACATGAGCATACAAACGGCGTTGGTCGGACGAGGCGGGGTGTAAATCCATGAGCATGTAACCAAACGGGCGAGCAGTCACATGTTGAAAGGTGTGCAAACAATCTTTCCATTCGTTCGGAAAGGATTGTAGTAACACATTACGTACCCCCAATTGATCCCTAGGGTTTTTGAAGGCCACAATGTAGTGAGCATTGCGTGAAATACTTTTGGCATATTTACCCACGGGAAACATGTCTTGACATAAGTACAACACAGTCACATTTTGATGATGAGAGTGTTTGGTAAACGGATCCAGCACGCTTTTGTCACCCGATCCTTCATCCATTAAATCGTCCAACACTAAAATCCCACCACCTTGAGGAAACCATGTCACTAAATCTTGATATTCAGGGATACCTACATGAAAAACAATCCCCTTCTTTTGCATGGGTTCGAAGCGATCTTGCCACACACCATAACAATAATGAATTTGAGTGGGTTTGGTTTCAAACAAATCTTGATTATCCACCAATAATTTTTGGGTGAAGACGGTTTTTCCACAACCCGAAGGTCCCACCACTAAAATGGAAGAAGGGGTATGAAACTGAAACGACAGCATACTCATAATGACACAAATTCGTTTACACGTTTTATTTATGCTCTAACATTACAACTTTGTTTTCCATCACATGACCAAATTTGATCATTCACAATGGTTTGTTTAAGCAATTCACCTACATGGTGATCATTTTTCACGTGATTATAATCAGAAAAGTTCTTTACAAAATCTTGCAAAGTAAATCCATGGGCTCTGGTTTTCAAATACATCAAAGCATAATGTCCACACACTTGACTGTGTAATCCCTGCAAGGACGTTCCATTGGTGACGACATATTTCCATCGGGTTAACCAATCTCTCAAAGGTTGGGCTTGACGGTAGTAATCCAGAGGTAACGCATAACTATCCATGACTTCACAGACATTATTTTGAGTCCATAGAGCAATCCAATGTTGTCCTGGTTTATCATGGGGGTCCGTGTTGACAATATAGCCACGGGGTCTGGATGTGTCAGGGTGTTTAGGTAACCTGTCGCAAGGAAACGTCCCCACATAATATTTTTTCAGGACGGGGTCTTCATAAGCCAAATAAGATAATTGACGATCGTTGAGGGCCACGTGCTCCATTTCTCTAGTGTTGGTAAATGTCGTACAGCACAGCTCCGTTCCCGTCCACTTCCAGGAGATTCTCAAATTCTCCACTGTTATATTGTTGGCTGGGGCTGCTCTGAAATCCAACTTGAGTTGCAAGTCTCCAGACTGTTTGGGGTTTAGGTTTTTACTGTCGGCACAACCATTGGGTACATTGTCATACATGAACAGGGTGCAACCTTTTTCTTGTCCCCAATCATCTTTTCGCAGCATGTTGCCTTTCAGCTTGCACCAGGCTCCACTGGCTTGAAGAAACCGAAAGTAGCCCAGCAAATCTTTGGTAGAATCATTACCTACCAGTTCCAAAGTTTCATAGGGGTACTCTTCTCCTTTGACAATCTGCTTGATGGATGTCAAACCAAATTTCTGGAAACAAAACGGGTCTCGGGTGTAATCTCCATTGAAAGCTCGGCTGTCAACTAGACCTACATTCATCCTGTCGGGTACTCGGTTTTGAAACAGGTCACGAATCTCAAAGCAGGTCAGGGTACTATCCATACTGAAGGTACGAATTTCACTACGCACAGTCGGGTAGACAGCGATGGCCCCCCTGATTGTGTCTTTGGTGAGCTAGGTCCATGTAGAGAGCTTCATTCAATCTCAACTGACACAGATGTAAGCGGATTTTGATATCTTGTTCTTTCAACCTAGCCGTTTGACCCACACCATTCATGAACAGGTTAGGGGGATTGAAGTGAAATTTTATTTTGATTTCTATCTCTGGCACCAACACTTTACCAGTGTGAAATACTTCCAGGTGAGGTGTAAACACCAGAGAACGTCTTTTGCCGGCTGCATATTCCGCTGTTTCAGCTACCATGGCCTTCACCATGCCTTTGTGATTTTCGGACAAGGCTTTGAAGTCATTGTGTGGTGTAGCAGCATCCAAATTGTTGGCTGTCCAGGTTGTGGGTGCATCGATTTGATTAAACCAACCGGCTGGGGCTAACACAGTTTCTCCATCTTGTCGGTCAAAGTTAAGCAGTCTTTCAAAGTAAGCTTTGTAGTGATACATGTCCGATTGAGGGCTGATCAATGTCCCATTCAAATGTAAATCAATTTGTTTAATAATCGAATGGGCCAGGTTGTTGACAGGAAACAACGTTTCATTAGCCACCAAATTATTCCCATCACTCTTTTTTAACCCCAATTCCATCGTGAAATAACTACGATTGAGATCCACATAACTGTCCAATCCTGGCACCACAAATTCCATAGGATTAATCCCCGTGGTGGTGGGTTGAATGGTGACCATGCGATAAGATTCAATACTCCGATCTGTTGGCGGAACCTTGAAAAGGTTCAGCGCCGAGTTGATGACTGTTCCCTCCGCCATGGTGATTTACTTTCTGAGTGGAGCGGTACTCCTTTTATACTGTGCTCTCATTAAATGCCCTAAATCATACCCTGGGGGTTTAGGTAATTCAGCCGAAATCCATCCACCTACTTGAGGTTTGATCCAACGATTGCTTTGAAACAAGCCTTTATCCCCTTTCATGGTTTGGGGTCTTGAACGTATGGGTTCCATACTTACACACCAAAAATATCTCGGGCTCTTTTGACTTGTTTGGGAAACAATTGATTGGCAATCTGGACAGCCTGTTTCACGTTTTTGTTTTTCAACACTTCTTTGGCTTTCTTGCTGATTTCTTTTTTCAAAGCCGTCTCCGCTTTTCGTTTGATGCCTCGTGTCAGACCTGTTTTAAGCCCACCAATCGCATTGCCAGGTAGTTTTAAGGGATTACGTGTACTCGTCATGCCTTTTATACCCCCTTTCAACATATCTTTAAAAAGGCCAGCCCCTTCCTGATTGGCTTCATCGGTGTGGAACCGTGTCAAACTTCCTCCTCGCATGGTGTGTGAGCGTTTTACTTTTTACGTCGAGTGGCTCTCTTTTTATACTTTTTTTTTTCTACAAACTCTTCAAGACTTTCTTGGCTCCAAAACCCCCAGCCGCACCGGCTGCCCCTAAACCGGCCGCTTTTCCCACAGCCATTAAACCCGGCACCAAGGCGGCTAGCGGTGCAATACCTCCACGTTGTCGTCGTCTTCTTCTTTTGACTTTTGGCATCATGAAAATGATTATCCACGTGGCATTCTTCTTCTTTTTATAGGTAACAGAGTTTGAATGGCTTGACCTAGCTGTTGACGCATTTTGCGTCGTAGTTTTAGTTTCAATCTATACTTTTTTAAAGTGGAGCGTGAGGATGGTGTGCCCATCACCAAACTTGACCAAATCTTCACCAGCTCCTAGAGTCTCAGCTACTTGTACTCAATGATTTCGGTCACTTGGTTGCGAACCGGCACGTAGTGTATGTGGAGAGGTTCAAAATAAACAGAACCTCTACCCTCTCGATGGTACTTGATTTCTCTCAGTAAATCCGTCATTTTGTTGCCCACCATGGAACTAGATCCCACATCGGAATACACGTGGAGAGAGCGGGTGGGTTCTTTGACCACAGAGCGGAAGGCTACATTCAAGTTGAGAAATTTCCAACTGAGACGCATATCCAACCGCATCCATTCGGTACCTCCCGAAGAATCCGCATCCTTTCTAGTTGTGTAAAACAAGGGATTACCGGGTCTATCCGTAAAATCGGCGGGACTTTTAGCGGGTGTTTTTTCATCATTGAACATCATGAGCAAATTGGGAACTAGTTTGTATCCTTTTCTGGTCTGATCGTAGATGAACCATCCCATGTGTTTCCCTAATTCGATATTAAATGCCACATAGGGCCACTTGACATCTCCGTGATAGGAAAGGTTTTTCGGATGGCTTTGGCAGTGTCCAACAATAACTCCTCACCTTCCCATTTGAAAATAGGTAGAGTGGTTTTATCGGTGTCGGAGGCTGTGTAACCATAGTATGTTTGATAGAGTTCTGTAAACTGTTTGTCAAAATAGTGAACAATGGCTTTCATAAAACTAACCCCATCCACAATAGAAGGCACTTTTTTCAAGTCAGCCAATTTGATTTGCACGTTTTTGGTCACAAAATTATTGGCACTATCCTTGTAGTACGATCCGGCTCCAAACAAGTACTGTTCAGGGTCTTTTAACAAATGTGTCAAATGCACACTCGTGTCCGGAATAGAAATGGAACTCAACCCCACTTGCTATGGACCATCCGTGAAATGAAGGGGATGAGGTAAACGGTTTTTAAACCAGTTCGCTTGATTGTTGGGAAACTCTTTTCGATTGGCATGACTGGGTAGTGCGACGTAGAAAGACATGTTGATGTCTCACTATCCACGCAAAATGATGTCTCACGTTTTAGATATCCTTTTTAAAGTGGACACTTCCTTTTGAAGTTCAACCGTTTTATTCCATCTTTTTAAAGTGGAGGGTCACCAAAGTATGCCCCGGTTTGAATTTCACCAACTCTTCGCCTTCACCAGTCGTTTCAGCTAGTTGCACTTCTATGATATCCAACACTCGATTTCTCACCAGGTGATACTGTATATGTTGCGGTTCAAAGTAAATGCGTCCTCGTCCTTCGCTTCGATAGTTGATTTCCCGTTACAAATCGGTGGTGCGATTCCCCACCATGGAACTTCCTACCACATCCGAGTACACGTGGAGCGAACGGGTGGGTTCCTTGACCATGGTGTGAAAAGCCGCATTTAAATTGGTAAATTTCCAACTCAAACGAAAACTGGGCCAAAACCATAATGTTTTGTCTTTATCGATGCTACTATTCAAAAGCATGGGGTTACCCTCAGCATCTAGAAAATCATATTGACCTTTACGGGGTATTTGGTTCTTGTGATACACCATGGTTAAATTGGGTCCTAGCTTCCAGGTACCGTCGGTCGTTTTTTGCATCCACCCCATTTTCTCGGCCAACACTGAATTGAAGGCAAAATGGGGCATAAGATAACCAATCCCTATGCCTCTAAATCGAACACGATTCACGGCACTGTTGTCTAAAACCAAATCGTCTCCTTCCCACTTAAAACGAGTATGTAAGTATTTGCCATTGTCTAAGCCACTGGATTCGTACTCTCTCTTAAAGTCCTCCACGGCATCTTGCTGCATCCAACGTATATAGGCTTTCATAAAACTCACACCGTCCACAATCGAATCATCCTCTTTCAGATCCTCCATTTTCATGTATTGATGTTCAAAAACATGATTACGAATATCTGTCACTTTACGCACGATCGTGGTCCAAAACACATGTTCACCAACAGGTACAATATGGTCCAAGTTAAGACCTGTATCTGGTATGGAAATAGAACTCAACCCCACTTCCCAGTTTCCATGCGTTAACCGTAGGGGATGAGGTAGTCGATTCTTGAAGCCGTTGGGCTGATTGTGCGGGAATTCTTGACGATTGGCATGACTTAGTAGTGTCACATACATCTTACAACTTTTTGACGTCCTTGGTAGACACCCAACTGTTGTACTTATCAGGCCAACCTTTCCACTTGACCCATAAACGATTTTTCTCCCGCTTAAGTACTTTTTCCACATGGAATACATCGGCCACACGTACTTTTTGCAAATCTTCTTCATGATACGTACCACCCACTGGTGTGTCATCCCACTCTTAGATTTTGTAGGCAGGGAGTGGACCCGGTAACATACGACTCACTACCAACACTTCTTTGGTCCAACCGGGGGTATAGGCTTTTTCAAACGTGCGATAAATTTTGTTTAAACGCACATAGTCCCCTTTTTTCAAGGTGGGTCGACGTTTCTTCTTTTGGGGTTTGCCATACAATCGTTTCCACACGGCTGGTTCATTTTTCCAGGTGACTTGTTTGGGTGCCATACCAATACTCCGATGAGGTGTTGCATTATACCCATCCACCAAGGCTTGTAACTGACTATCAAATTCTAAGGTGTTAGCCGCTGTAAAATATCGATACAATCTTTGCTTGATCGTACGATTGAATCGTTCCACTACACTCGCTTTGGCATCACCCTCCGTGGAAAAATGCTGTATCCCTTGTTCTTTGAACCAATCTTGTACCGTTTTGTCATAAAATTCTTTACCCTTGTCGGTTTGCAAACGTACCGGTTTACGCCCTTCATCCACAATGGTTTCCAAGGCTTCCACCACACTAGGACCCGTTTTGTTTTTCAGAGGTTGGACCCAAGCGTATTTGGAGAACACATCAATCACGGTTAACAGGTAACGTATACCCTTATTGTATTTGGCCAGGGGTTGGACCTCGATTAAATCAGCCACCCATTGATCGTCTAAACCACCTACCACCACCGGTAGAGTGGGAAAACGTCTTCGTCGTGGTTTGTGTAACGTATAGGCCAAATCTTTTTCCAAGACTTGTTTAGCTTTTTTGACAGGCAATCCATAGGCTTTAGCAAATCGTTGTACCCCTCCTAAACTACCTGGCGCTTTAGGGTCATAAATCCGTTTTAACAATGCGTCGGCCACTGAAATCTTTTTCTTCTTTTTTGGTTTGCCCATAGTGTCGTCACCAAACGATGTATGGTAGGAATCATGTGAGGGTGCTCTTTTTGTAGTTTTCTAAACCAACACGAGGCGTGGGGGTAGGATTTTAACCAAAGGACATACACGACCCACCGGTAAAGATTTTTATCCACATGAGTATTACCAAAAACTTTCCTCATAAGGGGGAATCGGGATTTTTTCACCCGGGGCTTAATCATATAACAACTGACAAAGGGTTTGCTGACTTTTCCACTCCACCCAGGGCCAAAAACGTTCCCACCACATGATCGGTTTCAAATGAACTTTTATTTACAAGACATACTTTTATATTCTACATGACTTTAAACGAAAACAAAAGCTTAAAAGAGTCCTGTTTAATTGTAACAGTCTTTGACATACGTCCGGGGTCTCTCCCAGGTGGCGGGTTCTCTCTTGGGTAAGGAGCCATAGTGACAGTCCTGCAACTTTCTCTGAAATTCCTGGTACAAGTCACTGTACTTGGGTGGGGGACCTGCTGGTGCCTCCAACAACCATTGTTGTACATTGACAGGATCTTGCCAAGCTGGATCCGTCGTGGGTAGATTGGACAGATCTTGAATGGGTTGATCGGCCCAACGAAAGAACTTGCAACGTTGCTCGGGCAGACCAGAACAGCACAGGTACAAACGATCTCGATTCTTCTCGGAGCGACTTTGCTTCAGGATAGGTAACTCACCACAAAGACAAGTCATGGTACACCACTGATCGTACACTGTGGGATCCACTGTTTTCTCCACTTTTTCCAGAAACTGAGGGGCCTGTTGTTCGTCACAGAACAGTTGGCAATTGTAGTAAGGACATTTCATTTCGGTTGATGTGAAAAGGACACAACAAATGGTCTGGTTTTTTAGGTTTGGATTTTTGAAAACCAGGACTTTGGAAAATGGTGGCCAGTCGTACCATTCTTTTCAGACCCTCGTTGTCCTGACTGGTGGGTGGTTCCACCGTCAGAGAACTGGGTAGGTCATCCGTCCCATCGTCGGCCGCCACCACACTCTCAGCTGCAGGAGACATTTGTAAGTCATCGTACAAAGTGTCTTCTTTCTTTGATGAGTCCAACTCTTCCACCATTTGAGTAAACTCTTCTTGGAGAGTCTTGCGGGCGTTTTTGGTAATCTCAGCAGCAGCTCGGGTCTGTTCCACCATATTGGCCACGTCGGGCTCTGTTTCAAACTGGGTTTTTTTAGGCTTTTTGGCGGGTTGTTCCAGAGCTTTGACCATGTCTTCTGCATTGTCGTAAACACCCACCAGTTCCACATTTTTCTCAAACTGTTCTTGGAGGGAATCCTTCTTGGCTTTACGCTTACGAGTAATGGGCGTCATCTGATTCATGGTGAACTCCTTGATCTGATGATTCTCGTCGTTGGGTCTCAATTTTTATAGCAGACCTTTGCTGGGGGTGGATCAGACTTTGCCCTCTGACGTCACCGCCTTGCTGTCCAATAGAGGCACCTCGCTATTGTGATCTATGTTTAGACATGTCTACCATTGCCCGACTGAAGGTCAAGGGCAGGTTTTTGATTGGTGCATTTCGATCCGTACTCTACCTTAAAAAAAGCCACGGTGTGCCAGTGTTAGTCACTCGCTCAGGGGCACCTATGGACTACTATAAAGATCTCAAAGTAGAAGATTTTGATTGTTATCAAACCTATTGGTTAGGTCGTGTTCTCAAAGGGCTACAAGCCGGCTACAGGTATCAACAGTGTCAACAACATCGTCTGTTTGACATTGGTTTACAAGCAGGACTTACTCCAGAACAACTACTCACTCTCTTAGGATCAGAGAGCGGTTACATTTTCCCTACCTCAGATCCATGTATCCAGACGTCATCATGACTGGGGACGAAAACATGCAACTGATGATAGGATGTGGTCACGTGCTTTATGCTAATGGTGACATGGGTGCCAATATGTTAGCCAAAGAAATGGCCAAGGATTATGGGATGCAAATCGAACTGTGGGTCCCACCCAATCACCCTCGCGCTCAATTTACCTCACCTGCTGGTGTGGAAGTACTCCTACAAGGTAATGATGCCATTCAAAAAGCCGCTTACAGTTTGGCATGGACCATCCCGACTCATTTCTATCCCCTCTCTTTGCTTCAAAGTAATTATCACATTGCACGCAAAGCACACACCGTGTTTGCTTTTGGCACCTTGGAGCTGAATCGCAAAGAACTCAAAGGTGGGACGGGATGGACAGTACGTATGGCCATGGATCTAGGCAAAGAAGTGTTCGTGTTTGACACGGTGACTCAAACCTGGTTTGAAGTAGCCACTACTTACCAATCAGGCCAATGGTTAACAGCAGAAACCAAGTTTGTACCCACGAACCAGAAACCCACGCTTCATCAAAGTAGCGCCGTCATTGGTTCCAAACAAATCAACCAAGGAAGCCGAGCAGAACTACGCGATTTATTTCATCGCACTTTTTGTACCCCAGAAAACTTGGATGAAGTCAAAAGAGAACTGACCAGTTTTCAATTATGACAATCAGGCACTGTATGTTTTTTCTTTCATAACAATAAAGCGAGTTAAAAGTTACATGGAGTGTGTTTGATTGAAAAAACGGACAGCCGGCACATTCGAGCTTACCAGATCGCCCCTTTAGGAGCTACCAGTGCGCCCACTGAATGACCAGCCGTGCTTATAGTATAGAAACCTATTCCCTTATATTTGACATGGACCTTGCATTTGCTTGCTTGTGGGAGAACCTAGTACGTCTGAGCATGATTTTTTAAAAAATGAAAAAGGGTGGCGGCCACAACGCAACGTCCTCACCACTAGACGATCCAAGCCTTTGAGCTACACATGCAACTCTATTCTACATTGAACAAATCTATCCTAGACATGCAGAGTGGCGCAGTGGAAGCGCACTGGGCTCATAACCCAGAGGTCCGGGGATCGAAACCCCGTTCTGCTATTCTTTTTTCTTTTTAGGGAAGAGGATACTCTTCCCACAATCGAACCTCTCGATTGTTACTTACTATTTTTCCTTCTATTCTTAACACAGGGGTGGTTGGTCATTTGGTACGTTCCATAAGTGGGAACCCAGAAGTTCCGGGTTCGAATCCCGGGCACCCCTCTTCTTTTTTTTTTTTTTTCTAAACAAAACAAAGTTAGGGTTCGTTCAAAACAAAACCAAGTTAGGGTTAGTTAGGGTTAACCGAGTTAGGGTTATTTACGTGTAGGTGCATAGGGTTATTATGCCAATGCGCTGTGTACGTGCTTATTATGCAAATGAGTCCCGTTTCCGTGTACGTGACCTAGGGTTCATCCACGTGGCTCATTAGTTATTCACATGCGGACGTCGTGTAGGTGTACATGCTTAGGGTTCATCCACGTGGCTCATTAGTTATTCATATGCGAACGCAGTGGTCTGGGTGAGCGTACATTACTACTCTCAGTGATTATTTGCACTATATCAATAATCCGATATTTTAATATGGTAGGGAAACTGGAAATGGGTAAAAAGAATAACTGTGAACCCGAATGCACAAGAAGAAAAGCGTTGTCTTATGCGTGCAACACGGTATGGAATACCTGCTGACACATAAGCAATCCTCGTCCAATGAAGGGTTCTGTAGTGGATAACGAGGTTAATGGTTTTCACGTTAGTGGATAATATTAGACGGACCAACCAATTAGGACGTTGGCGAAGTCAAAAGACGCGTCGCAAGAATTTGTCGAGAAAAGCGAAACAATTCTGCTAAAACCTACAACTTGAGTGAAAGCCCATCTTAAGAAACACTCATTTTAGCTGCCCCATTCAGTCAAAAGCCGAAAAGAAACAAGCGTTGCAGTTTGAATTAAACAGACTTAAGCTAAGATTCATTCCGTTGTGGTACGCATAGCTAGCCGACTCGGCACACAAACTTCGGCTTAATTCTGTTACCATTCTTAAACATGGTCTGTTTCTTTCCTGTTTCGGGAGCCAATGAACAGCATCATAATAAAATTAAGATGTGAATGGGTGTTTACTCAGGAAATCGTATGGATTATTTCAATCTAATTTCGTTTCGCACCAAATAGTGATCGTTTTGTACACTACATAAGTGGTCCAATTTGTTTTTGGCGGTAAACTGCAATGTTGAAAACAACTGCTGTGGTTGCGATGAAAATATACAGGTATCATTTTGATTACAAGCTTTATTTGCCATCCTTAATTATAGGAGAAAATTAGGATGGAGAACGCTGTAGGCTAAAGCCAGAATGCATTTTGAAATATTGAAAACAGCAAGTACCTTGATATAGTACCCGGCATAGCAAATCGAACGTTCGAAAATCGAACTCAATCGAACTCAATCGAACTCAATCCATGGATTGAGTTCGATTGAGTACGGCAATCGAACGAAATCGAACACCGGACTTTCAGTGAGTTCGATTTCCGAACAAATCGAACAAATCGAACAAATCAATCAGATTGGGTTCGATTGGGTTCGGTAACCGAACTAATTCGAACACAATTAAATGGATTGCGTTCGATTGGCTCTGGTAAACCTATACATACAAAGCAAACCTTTCGAAAGCTGGGTTTTCTTGCGTTTTTTAACAGTTTATTCAATAACAGAAACCTCTGTCCGCATTTAAGAGAACAGAACAGAACAGAACAAAAATATCGTAATTCCCGCGTGCGAATTCAAGAGTGCACCATTTCCTTTTTAAGCTAACTTACAATTGCAAAATGACAACTCCAAGTGTTGCTTTTATGCAAAAATACAAGCAAATTACTAACTGCGACACAGGCAACGGCATACAGCAGCTGGATGATTATGAAAAATATCTTTCCAACAATATACATGATTCTCTCAAATTCATCTTGGACAATTAACAGTGACCATGAGAGTAAGAGGTAAACGAGCGTCAGTATATTGGACGTTTGAGAACATCTTACTGTCATGATAGAAAGGATAAATAGTAAATGCAACAGTAAAATTATTTTTTTCCTCAGGTCAAAATCAAAGTAAATGATCAGATGTTCGTGTAGACTGATTTCTTGGGTGTCAAGGGTTATATTGTCCCGCGCTCTTATGATTGTACTGCTTGAGGATGACAAAGCATTGTTTTTATGACAAAAAAGAGAGCGGATTGAATTCCCTGGTACCTCGCATAGTTCCTCTGTATGTAAACTCGCCGAGTCTGTAGAAGTAACGGTGACAAGGAAACGTTCGTCACAAGTGTCATTTTGCACCTGTCTGGCCTGTGTTACCTTTTCAATTAGTTTTGCTTTGCTCTCACTTGATTTGAAAGACACACCCATCTCCATAAGTACTTCGTGTAGTAGTATAACAGTCATATCTTTAGGATCTCCAGCCTTAAGTTTTGCAATTTTCTCGTGCTTTTCTTTCTCCTCCTACTTAGCACGTTTTGACTCTGCAGCTTCAAGTGCAGGTAACCTTTCTGAAATGAACCTGTGATCTTGTTCGGTCATAACGAATCGACTATTGTCTGCCTCTCCGTTCAGGACAAGAATACATTCTCTCCTATTACACCAAATATATCTGCCAGTTTCCTTGTAGGTTCTAGGAGGATCGTCAGACTCTTTCTTGTCTCCATCAAAGACCAATATACCAACTTCGGTTAAACCTGGCAACTTCGAACTGTCTTTGTCTACATGAAGTATGGGAAACGAAGTCGATGCCTTCAGCGTTCGGATTATAGGGTAACTTTGCCTATAGTCAGTCCAATGCCTGGGACGAAGAGTGCAATAAAACTTCTCAGGGTGAAGTCTGCTTTGTCGGAATTTAAACGACTTTCGATAGAGTCGTAGAAGTCACATCTAGATGTCGATAACCACCTGGAGAGGCGTCCACTTGATGGCACATAAGCTTTTCCTATTTGAAGAGAAAGGAAGTTGGAAATGTGGTACACTTTGCCGTTATATTCCACGTATTGCTCTTTATTTGTCTCCCTATGTTGTTTTTGCCTTTCCTTGTGTTGTTCACTTGTTTGTGCGAAGGAATCACCGCTTCCACAAAGAACTGATTTGTCTTCTCGTGTTGCCTTGGGTTTTTCAGCACTGAATAAATCGTCCGGGTTGCAGTCATGATTTGGACAAATAAAAGAATATCTATTTCTTTCCTCGTCGTTTTGGAACTTAATACCTAGGCATAATTCATGCCACCATTTGCTACAATTTGGAAACTCGCAGCCTATCCAGTGAGTCATTGCAGGCTCGACAAATCCTCGCTGAAGAAATTTGCAAGTTCCGACTTTATAAAATTCGCAATTCCGTGGATCACCCTCGTCCAGTTCTTCCTCCTCCTTCTCTTCTGTCCCTCGAGCGTCTGCGATTATCTCTGCAATTTGTTCAATGGTTGTAGTGCTGTCCTTCTGCAAATTATCCAATAAAATGTTATTGTCGAGGTCAAAAAGTTCTTTAAACGTCGCCATATTCTCTTCATCGGGAAAAAATGTTGTGTTTGACACAAATGCAGAGGAGGCAGAGTTTAGCATTGTTATTTCTCCTGTTCGCTGGTTTTGATACACTACATTAGCTGCTCTTAATCCTGGAATCATGCCCATTTCCTCCATCGTCTTTAACACCTCTTTCTCGGCTTTCTTTATACCTTGAACAATATCTTGCTGTAGATTAGCAGACCAAGTGACCTCAGGTTGCATGACAGACTTGGTCCGTTCTTTGGGTTTCAGTTCCATAAGTCTAATCACTCTTCCAGCAATGTCCAACATTTCTAGGAAACTAAAGTTATTTTTCCCTTTCGTAAAAGCACGAAGATACGAAAAAAGAACTTCGCACGCGTCGGAACCAAAAAACCAGGGACAGAATGGCACATCTGGAAAATACTTTGCAAATATTAACATGTTCAAAATTACCGAATGTCCCGCGAGAATAGTGTCCGTGTAAGTCTGGTCAGAGATAAAGTGTTTATCGGTATCGTACTGCTGGAAAAGAATCCATTTCTTCCATAGTCTAAGGAAGATAACTGGCTGCCAAGCTAGCCTTGCTCGTTCTTTAGGTACAAGGGACTTATCCGAAAAACATCGAAGCAATGAGAATCCTATGGACAAGTACACTCTTAAACCTTTTGTTAACACTTCATTCGATTTTGCGAGACAAGCATTCACTTTAGGTTGCAAAATTCGGATTGCAGCATCCACATTTTGTTTGTCGCGAACAAATACGTCCGATTTCCACAATCCTGATTCTAGTTTGAAGGTTTCGTATATCTCCATCAGGTATTCAAGGAGAACTACAGTGTCGCCCATGATTAAAATCTTTCGTGTATTTAACAGTTGGTTGCGCCACTTTTTGATTAAATGCTTCCAATCAGGCTGCATCACTGTAGCTGTAAAATGGCCATCAATTTGCTTAATTTCTCCTGCAAAATCAAAACCCTCGTAGTCTAGCGTTACGCTATTTCCCGCCAATTTGTTTTTTGAATATGTCTGCAAATAAAATTTTCTGAACTTAGAATCTCCATCTGCTCTGACACCAATGATATCAATATTATTTTCCACACCCATTTGAATTGCTTGGTTATACCAGTTTGATACAGTATCTGCAGTTTCACCGTTCTTTACGGGACTGAGGGCGAGGACATAAATCGGCTCAGATAAGTACACTGGAGCCAGAACAAAAGCATTAACAAGCTTAGCTTTCTGGAGCGCTTTATCCCCCACAACCTTGATGATATCATCAGCAGTTTGCACGATCATATCTTGTTCTTGTGCAATACCGTAAATTTTGTTGCCACGAATTTTCAGTGATGGAATAATCGGGGTAGCGTCAACTCCCAAAACAAAAGGCCCTTGCACACCTAAACGATTAAAAAACTCTCGAGCACGCGAAAACGATGACGGTTCCAATCTCTGTGGAATCAAGTATGGCAGTTGAACTATTTTATACAATGTAGACAGAGAAGGACCGCCAATTCTCTCACGAATTTGATTTAAAAGTGCTGGTCCTCCATAGTCTAATATGAGAGCAAACAAGGACTTGCTGCTGTCAGACCACTGTTTTTTGGTCGTGATTCCATTGCTTGGCATCATATCATTGATAAGTACAAGAAGATTCTTGGTTGCTTCATCCTTTTGCTGGTTTGAAACTATTTCTGCAAATCGTTTAACTGCTGGATTAACAGGTGGTAGCTCTTTATGTTGCGCTTTTTCCTTTAAGTACAATATCTCGTAAACGACCTCTTTTGCAGCAAAGTGTTTACAAAGTGGTGTGGAAATTGCTGTTATAAATGCATTTGCACGCTGTTGCACTGCCCTCTCTTCACAGACGAGCCTCTCAATAAATTTCAACTTTTCAAGCTGTAGCTTTTTTAGTTCATTTTGAAAAAACTCTTCAAATGGATAATTTACTATTTTTCTCGCGTCATCTTGAAATTTCACCGCAGCAACAACAGCAGAATCAACAATTAACTCTGCTTGGCGGTCTTTTCCCTTTTCCTTAGCCCTGCCCGCTGCATTACAAAGGTTAACAGCATTATCGTTCTCTCTGTCCGCTTTTTCCTTATGTTCCCAAAACAAGTCCTCCATAGAAATGAACGCATTTGCCAACGCCTTTCCTTGATCTACTTCCATATCGTCTTTTTTTCTTTTCAGCCCCGTGAATTAACACCACGAAGTTTCAACGTTGTTAGCAACATTAGCATTTATTCTAAATAACCTCGAAAATCAGTCGGGGGTGGCGGGCCGGTATCACTTCCCGTATTACTGGATATGATAATAATTGTGGGGGATATGTGAACGAAAAATTCAGGCAATGTGAAATATCACATCCTAAGTGAAAATTTCATAGATATTAACAGTTTACTTTTTTATTTTCTACATCTTACCTTTGAGATTAAGTCCGTTTGACAGATATTGCTCACGGACGACATTTCCGATGAAAGTTTACCCGGACGTGTAACACTCTCACTGCCGGTTGCGATCCGTGAAAGCACTGCTGTTTCTTTTTCTCGGCCTTTTCCCATTTCCAGTGGTTTAGATTGTCTTGGCTTGAAGAAAGCTGCAATACCCCCTATGTAAGATAATAATGGTATTGTTACTACTGTGACAGCGGTAAATTGATCCCTTTTGCCTGGATATTCGCGGTAGTCGGACCTTTTCGCTCTCTTTCGGTTTACATTCTCGATTACTGTGTGTTGAATTGAGACTGAAAAAATGTATTCTATACAAATAAGAGTCCATGAGGGCAAAAAGGAAGCGTTGTTGCAGGCTCTGAATGGGCTAAGGCAAGATATAGATTTCGAATTTCAAATTGCCGATGAACAAAGTGTGACAGACCCTGGAACGGACGGATCTGGAAAAGCAAGGAAAGAAAGCCGGGCGGAAAACACTGGAACGACACGGCACTCAAACACAACGACCTCGCCAGTTGTCGTCGAGTCTAGCAATGCCGAAGACGGCGAGGAAAAAGAACCGACGCCAAACGAGATCGCTACGGAATTGAACCAGTGGTTGGATCGCAAAGGCGTTGCTCGTGTAGAGTTTGCAAAATACATTAACAGATCGAAATCAACGTTCGCGGATATGCTGAACCATCCACCAAGTTCGCTTCCTAAAGGGGTCGCCAAAGAAGCGTGGCTGAAAATGCACAAATTTTTGCAAGACAAGATTGCTCAGAAGGAATTTCTGGATAAATCTGGCAATAAGAAGAGGAAAAAGAGTTATTCTACAGTCACCGGAGAAGAATTAGAGCCACCAAAAAAGCGGCAAACACCAACGATGTTCGAAAAGTGGCAAACGGTAATGCTTGACGGCATTTTCGTTAAATGTGGTGGGCGACCAGAAAAGAGTACGATTAAGCGGATCTGCCCAACAGTCAAGCTTGAACAGCGCCAGGTAAATATCTCATTTTAATGTTTATAAGACTTACCAGACCGTCGTAAAGAAACAACATCGTAGCCTTCACTGATTGTCCAAGCGGCCTTACGTTTATGACTTTCCAACCCTGCGTGTCTCTTAAGTGTCCAAGGACCCTGTCCAGGGCCGAAGGTAAACTCGTTCTACATTTTACGCATGTTAGCGATCTCTGGAAGTTTTCTGAGGAAACAATATCGTTTTCAAACCCTTGTTGTGAAAGCTGACTCTTAACCTTCTCAATAATAGGTAAAGAAATAACAGAGGTTAAAAAGATTGATGTTAATAAAAACAGTTTCCACTCAGGCACCGACTCATTCGACTCATTGTCGTAACTCCGAAAATATCTCCTTGCCTTGTACCATAATATTAATTATCGCAGTAAATTCTCATGGTACATTTAATTAATTAGCCATTTCTCTTTTTGACAGGTCGAAGTGTGGTTCCAAAACCACAGGAACAGGGAGAAGAATGGAATTTATCAACCGGGCCAGTATTGCAAAATGTCGGAGACATCCCATTTGGCTGGAGAACGAGCCGGAAGTTAACGAAGAACTCTAGAGAACAATTTTTAACATAGCTTTATATTTTTAGTCAAGTTTCTGTTTCGTTTCAATTTTTGAAAAAACTTTTAACATGACGACATTTCCTGTGATCACGGCTAGGGAATTTATGGAATTTAATTACGCGATACACGTGTGAAAATTTTATAACCTGACACTTTTGTTAGGATACTTGAAAACCAACAACAATGGACAAAAATTAGCATAAAAGTATTTATTATCCGGAATTATCTAATGACATTAATGGTCTCATTCATGAAAAAGAAATGCAAATTACAGCTGCAGTTTTAATAGTCCAGTAAATTGTTATCTACCAAGTCATCTCCCGTGTCATCTGTAGCGCTTCTTGAGCTTGTTTCCCGGGTCTTTGGTGTTGCTTCCACGGCTAAACAGTTTCCATCGTCTCTTGAAAGGGTCACAATTATGCCAGTCTGCCTCACGCGTTCTTTTATATTTAATGCTTCGGCTCTGCGTGTTGAAAACTTTAGGATAATTGGGACATTGATGCCACCTCCTTTTCGCCAGCGACCTTTATGATCATCAAATGGTGGTCCACAGACTCTACTAAAAGGTGAAAGTTATGTATAAGTTTATGTCCAAGTTTTCCTATAAGGGGCTTCCTTTTTCCAAGTTTGGGCCGCCAGATCTACGTTTATATATGTCCGTAAAATAAAAACTGATATGGGATGTTAGCATTCGTTGAATTTTGGCGCGGTCAGCGAATCGATAGTACAAAAACACTTTCTCGATCAAACACGCTTTAATTTCAATCGAAAAACTTTCAAGAAGACAAGATATGAAAGAAATTCGTTTAATGTCATTATGTTAACTGCAAAAGGAAGAAAAACATCACGCGGGTGCGTTTAGCATATGCTTGAGAGAGCAGGCAAGCTGGTTACAGACAGTTCACGCGGCAGTGATATGTCTGATGTAGCAGTCTTCGGTTGTTTGTTGTCGTGCAACGAGAAAAAAACGTTGAAGTGAGCGATGAATCGTTTGGTTTGAATCGATTCAGTCTTTGACTGAGATAAAATCAAGCTATATTCAAGGCATAAAAATAAATAACGAGACTGTCTAGGGATCTCAGTGGAGGATGACACGGGACGATTAGCGGCGAAAATAGCGAGGCAAATCCCAATGATTGAAATCATCGCTTAGTTGTGAAAACAAATTAGCACGAAAACTCTTACATTAGAGTTTTGAATTGTTCAACGTTAAGTCTGTAAGCCGGAGTTGTCGCTTAGGCCACTTAAATTTGTTCGATTTTAACACAGTATTGAAAAAACTAAGAAATGGCAGCATAAAGCAAGAGCTGTTGTTGGTTTCCCATGATTAAGAACAAGTGTAGTTATCTGTGGATCACAACAGAAACCTCTTTCCTCCACTAGCCAGTAATTTTTACAAGTGAAACATGACTACAATACAACACTGAACACGTTTTACAAAAACAATTTGAAAATGTTATAAGCCAATGAGATGTGTGTCATTCAATAACAAGATAATGGTGGATAACGGCAGTCTCGTTTTTCACTAACATTAGCCAAGTCCACCATTGAAATCTCATAATCAGGAGTTACTGAGCTTCCCAAATTTGAAACTTTTGAAATGGCCACAAGATTTAACAGTCTGTGAAAAAAATGTTGTTACGTCTTATTTCAGACTGAAACACTCGCAGTGTAAGACAAAAAGAATTCTTTAACTTCGTATGGCCTTTAGCTTTCAAAAACTCTTTTAGAAGTCCTGCGCGCAAAATACGGGAAGTTAAAATGCGGCATAAAATCGCACTAATCGGAAATAAAACGTGCACGAAACATTTGTTTTTATCTCGAAATTTTGCTCGGTGACCATCCTGATTTTTTGCATCCATGCCCATAGTTTACCCACACCGTCAGAAATATTTCTTTGTAATCTTTCCTCGTTTCAAAAGGATTATAACGATTAAAAAACCCTTTCTAGTCACCTTAACAAACCACGCAAAGGAATTGTGACAAAAAAGCTCTGTTGCAACTACATGAGACAATTTTGCGCTGATAACACAGATGTGTCTGAGAAAGTACGATTATTAGGTTTTCCTCCACCTATCGAAGATGTTGCTTTGTTTGTCTGGCAAGAACGTGGCAGTTTCTTTTCGCCAAATATCGCAAGGAATATTGAAATTTAATTTCAAATAAACGTGAACTTAACATAGGGGTTGCGTTTTGTGTCGTTGTTCCTCACACAGTTTCCGTGGTCATAGTGCCTGTCCTCGTCCCTTTCGCGCAAGGCTGTTTAAAATCATAGTGAAGATCCTTGTTCCTGCAACTGCTTGTGCTTTAGGAGGCACCTAGGAACATTTATCACTAACATGTTTTTGAACCGTCCTCGGCTTTCACTGTGCAGTGTCACATATCTGTAGCATTTGCAATTCCTCTGAGACTGGCATTGACAGCCCGCCGGGTTTGGCCTAAAAGATAACCGACACAGGTTTCGATTTCAAAGACTTCAAAGGATTCAAGGCAAGTACGTCGAGCAGGAAATTTATGTCCGATACGTGTAAACACAAAATTAGTGTTTATAGCAGATGGAGCCAAGTGTCAAGGTCATAGCGATTTCATAGTATATGCCCACGCGAAAATATCCCATCAACTACACAGCCAAAATAATTTTGGAATCGCTTGACATTTCTAAACAAACATAATAGTTTCATGAGGTTTAAGAAAGGCTTTCTGGGGAAATTTGGTGAAAATTTTTGACTGCATTTAGTCTATTCGAGACTGTGCCCAGCTGCCGGGCATATAGCCACAGCATACCTTTAAACTTTTCATATATTTTTTGTCAAACATCATCAGTATTGTATTGTATTCATGTTGAGAAAAGAGGTTTCTGTATAGCGATCCACAGACAACTGCACTTTTAGTCATGCGAAGCAAACAGCTCTTGCTTGATACTGACGAGTTTCTTATTTTTTTTTTTCGATGCTGTGTTAAAATCGAACAAATTTAAGTGCCCTACTGAATTGTGAACGGGTACACGAATATTCCGATTTACAGACTTCCGCTGTTGCAAACTGTAATGTACGATTTTTTCTTGCTAGTTTATTTTCATAAATAAGCTTCCTCACAAGCGGTGATTTCAATGATAAAGGGATTTACCTTGCTTTTGTCAGCTGAATTTTCATAAAAATCGTCCCGCGTCAGTCAATCTCCACTGAGATTCTCCTCTAGAAAGCGTGATGGTTTATTTTTATGCCTTGAATATGGCTGGATTCTATCTCAGTCAAAGAATGACATGATTCAAGCCAAACTATTCATCGCACGTTTCAAGTTTTTCTCTTCGCGCGACAACTTAAGACTACCGCACTACTCCCGCGTGACCTGACTGTAACCATTTCTGTCTGCTCTCTCACGCATACGTTAAACGCAACGATGTGATGTTTTTCTTCCTTGAGCAGTTAACTCTCTGACCATTAAACGAATTTCTTTCACATCTTGTTTTCTTGAAAGTTTTTCGTTTGAAAGTAAAGCGACTACTTGATCGAGAAAGTGTACTATTGATTCGTTGACCGTGACAAAATTCACTGCTGAATGCCAACATTCCCTCGATATCAGATAACGTAGATCTGGCGGCCCAACCTTGGAATAAGGAAGCCCTTTACGGGAAAACTTGGGAAATACGCCATGGATTTCACAAATTAAGAATGTTAAAAAAGAATGCTTCGTCTCTGATGTTTTTTTGACCTCTTGATGTCTTCCGTGCAAGTGAATTGCGAATTGCGTTAGCAGATCGATCACGTGCTTTTTATTTTGATAGGAAGATGACTCGTATACCTGCGTGAGTCCGGCGCGTTGCAGGTTTATTACAGTTTTCCTCGCCAAAATGCTCAAGTTGACAACCTCACCGCCTTTTCCAGAAGTCTTCTAACAAGAGACTACATTGTACTGATTTACATTGCAGAGAACAAAGAATAACACATTGCCAAGAAAACAAGATGATACCGTCAAGACTAGAGAATCGTACGGCTGTTTACACAGATGTAAAATGCTCATAACTAGCAATGATGGCGATACTATATCAAGGTATTAATGCTGTTTTCAATATTTCAAAATGCATTCTGGCTTTATTCCTGCAGAGTTCTTTAGCCAACTTTGTCCTGTAATTAAGCATGGCGAATAAAGCTTGAGATCAAAATGTTATCGCAACTACAGTACTGAGTTGTCTTCAACATTGCTTTTCCGCCAAAAACAAATTCAGCAAATTGCAGTACTCTTGCAGTGTACAATTCGTTTCTCTGATTGCTAGAACATTTCTCTAACTTTTCTTGAGCGACACGTGAGCGTTGCATCCACAAGACTGAATCAACGCATTCCTGGGGCAGCGATGGGTTGTTCGTGCGGTCTATCACTGTTTAGAGAGAAAATGTTTTTTGAAATCCGAACCCAAAGGCTACGAAAGAGCCGAAATGGAAACGACGCGACAGCTTTGATAGCGTCGAAAATGCTTTTATATTTTTTGCTACGGGAATCTTTTCTGCTTTTAGAAGATTAGTACTATCGTGTGTTGGTTCGTCCTTTTGTCAACTACCTTGTTTGTCGCCTAATAGCGTATCGCCTGGGCATAAATAAAGCTGAAAATAAGAAATTGATCATGCACGCAAACAATTTACAACAACCTTGTATGATGATAGGAAGAGAAAGCTGGTAAATTTTAAGCTCGTTAATGACAGGAAATAATGAATGAAGGTATGAACACCAGCGTGTGACGATTGTGTACTTCATCACATCTGAAAGGGTTTCTGAAAGAAAATTCCTAGCGCAAATAAGTGCCCTAGCAAAGAAGGAGTGTATGAAATGACCATCGGTTTCGCAGTAAGCTTTTTTCGGTGCAGTTTTATGTACCCATCGCGATCGGCTGTAACAAGAGAGTAGAGGCTGTAGACATGGCAAGCAAAAGTTGTGTCTTAATGTTAATTTACTTTAGGTTACTGTTATGAGCTCACATTCAGCATTCCAATATGCAGTAGTAAAAAAAAGTCAATTTGAGAAAAACAGTAGTCAAATAAACTGATATTTTACATTAGCGTGTCAATGCGCCACTAATCCATCCACACCCCATCCCCTCCCCGGTTCCCAAACCCACCCTACCCGGAACGTGACGCTTCCAAGAAACAATAGCACTGTTTTGTCGAGGCTAACGCGTGTTCAGCTCTTGATCAAAATGCGTGCAGAAAGCAAATGACAATGTCCCATATTATCGCTGTTTTTGTCCATAAAAGTTGCCAATTCATGCTCTACGATTAAAGGGACATCTTTGAAAAGAGATCGCTATGACGGCTTCTAGGTACCAAACGACAGAGGTGAGTTGTAACCTTACCTTGATATGAATTTAAGACTGATCCTGTTTAGTATAGAAAAAAAATAGATTTTTTTAAGGAAGAAAGCACGTCGTTTGATGGCGAAATATCAGTGCCACTTTTTGAATGCGTAAACTTCTCTCCAGAAGCGTCTTCGCGCCAAAACGATCGCTATTTGGCGCCAAACGAAATTAGATTGAAATAATCCATACGATTTCCCGAGTAAACAGCCGCTCACATCTTAATTTTGTTATGATGCTGTTCATTGGCTCCCGAAAAAGGAAAGAAACAGCCCATGTTTAAGACTGATAACAGAATTAAGTCGCAGTTTGTGTGCCGAGTCGGCTAGCTAGGCGTACAACAACGGAATGAATCTTAAGTCTGTTTAATTGGGACTTAATTCAAACTGTAACGCTTGTTTCTTTTCGGCTTTCGACTGAATGGGGTAGCTAAAATGAGTGTTTCTTAAGATGGGCTTTCACTCAAGTTGTAGGTTTTAGCAGAATTGTTTCGCTTTTCTCGACAAATTCTTGCGACGCATCTTTTGACTTCGCCAACGTCCTTATTGGTTGGTCCGTCTAATATTATCCACTAACGTGAAAACCATTAACCTCGTTATCCACTACGGAGCCCTTCATTGGACGAGGATTGCTTATGTGTCAGCAGGTATTCCATACCGTGTTGCACGCAGAAGACGACGCTTTTCTTCTTGTGCATTCGGGTTCACAGTTATTCTCTTTACCCATTTCCAGTTTTCTCTACCATATTAAAATATCGGATTATTGATATAGTGCAAACAATCACTGAGCGTAACTAAGTAAACTCGCTCTTTACGGCAAATGGACTCAGGAGACTAAGCTTGTCCTCTTATCATAAGAACATTGCGTGCAGGAATGTTTACAATGTCAACATCTGATAAGGATTTTCCTTTCCGGCGCTTAGCAGGCCAGTGCTTTTTAAAATCTTTTTCCTTGTTATGGTCATTTTTCTTATTGGCTTTTAAATTAGAACAAGTAGTTATCATTTAATGTTATTCCTAAAAGCTTTACTGAATCCTGGAAATTTTAAAAATAAACAGTATGATGGGAAATCGTCTTCAGCAACGCTTTGTTTAAAATTTTTCCACTGAACAGGAGTGTATGACAAAGACTGCAGCATTCGAAGACAACCAAAATCAACAATTTTGTTTTCCTTAAAGGCGAGGAGATTGGGGTTTTTCATTATATGTGTAGGGGGCATCAAGTAAGTTTTTCAGGTATAATCCTTGAATATTATTGGTGGGATTAACTAATGTTATCTGCTAACACTTTAGCTGTTATCCAGTATTATCTTGTTACTGGATAACATTCTCCCCATTGGCTATAACATACTTGTTAGCTAATAACATTATTACTCTTGGCGGCCCTAGATAATCTGGATCGTGATTGGCTCTAACATGTGATAACAGGCGATAACCACTAACACTAATTAGTCTCAATTATTTTGAACAAGTACCAATTATAGTGAACATGTGTTAAAGGAAAAAAGACCAAATTAACACAACTAGCCTTTGCCACTGATGTTGAAAGTAAGGCTATCCACGATTAAAGCGCTACCTAAACATTCGCTTCCATTCTATTTCGTCAATATCCTCTATGTTTAGACGTGGGCAAGGCCTTTGTGGCTCGGCAAAAAAAACAAAAGCATCCATAAAAGCAAGTCCAGGTCGTCGTCACTGCTTTCAGAGCTACTACTCTCGCTATCATCTATAAGCACGACATGCAAAAGATTTCTTACACCTTTCCTGGCATAAGGGAGATGATTTACTGAGTGATGTGTTGAATGAAGACAGTTACAACAACAGGTAGCTCGACACTCACCTCTGTGCAGCTGCATCTTGTTTTCCTGCAGGTATCCCACGATGCAGAGGTAAAAAGTCGCCCTCAATCTTTAGCCCAAAGGATAACGAACTCCAAACCGCAAACTGCTGGGCGAAGTCTGCGGTTTGCGGTTAAAAGGGAAATCCTCAATCTTAATCTTGCTCATAGTTGTTTAATCCTACATAACAGTCCTAGTCTGATTTCATTTGGATGTTACAGATTCGAAATTTGACCGTGAAAAATTGGAAGCTAGCATAACTCCTAAATAATTGAAACTACTTACAGTATCCAGATTATAATAAAAAATAGACAATCGAAGAACTATTAACTAGATTTCTGTCGTTTTCAATTATCATAGATTTGGTCTTTTTAAGGTGTAGGGTAAGCTTGTCTTCTTTTAACCAGTTTGCCATGTTGACGAGATCTTTGTTCAGCTTATTTTCCAACAGGATTCTTTAGAGTAACAATAGAGAACTGTATCATCTGCAAAGGTGATACCTCTCAGTTTTTAACAGCAGCAGGTAGGTCATTGATGTAGACAGGGATCCAAGATACTTCCCACCAAGGTAGTGCACACTGGTAGAGCTGCTGATAACTCATTACCACAAGATGTTTGCTGTTTCTTATGACTCAGGTGCAATGCAAACCACTTCAGAGCACTTGGAGAGACGCCAACTAATGAAAATCCTATGATGCACAGGGTTAAACGCTTGGATAAGATCCAAGAATACTGCACCACTAAGATTTCCCTGTTCCATGTTCAGTAAGGATCTCATCTGCAAAACCAGACGGCAGTGGCTATCAACAGTTTAGGACAGAAGCCGAACTGCTTGTTAAAACTTTTGTAACAAACTTGTACTCTAAAGGACTTTTAAGAGAGTAAAAACAAATAATCTTACTTATCCCAATCTACGTCTTCAAAGATAAGTCCTGTTTCCAGTCGATCCATCACTTGCAGCATTAGATGGAGCTCTTCAACGATGACGTTTTCCAGGAGAATGTTAAAAATTGGCTGGTGCTGGCATCGAGGCTGCTAGTACCAATCCAGACCCAGTTTTCTTTAGTAATGGATGACTCTTAATAAGAGTAGGGGACATCCAAGTTGCACCTTAAGGTTAAAACAACAACTTCATCGATTAACGTATGATACATTTTAAGGGTGGCTAATTTTTTAATGATCAAGCAAAATGTGAATTTAATGGCAAAAGCTATACAGACCAATTTCTTTCATTCTTTGCTTGTACATGTAGATAGCCATTATTCATATATTTAGGAAGAGATAAGGTCAAGATAATACCTGTCTTTTTGGATCAGGCACCAGATGCATGAGTTGTTATAAATGGCTCCCTTCATTCCCATTGCAAGAAGTAGAAACGGTTGAAAATAAAAACTGTCAATATCCTCCAGTATACTTTGCCATTACTGGCAACCCTCAAAGGTTTTTAAACTATGTTGCTATCTCAACAACAAGTCATAGTACATTTCTCTGACCTTGTCGTCACTGCCCAAGTGTAGTTTTACTTTCTTTCTCTTGAATAAGATGAAGCCATCGTCAATACGATTAGTAACAGTTTGTGCAACATTCGCCAGGCCAGTTTTTTCTCCTCTGCAGATTGCTTGTCACTCGCTAAAAAATCCAAATTCTGGCTTTTCCTTGTTTGTTTGAAAACACGTCAAACTAAGATTCGGCAGGATATTGGCAAACGGGCATCTGCAAACCATAAAAGGTAAGGTTGATTTAATCATAATCTGCAAGTCAATATAATTGTGACCCACCTCTTTAGGGGGTTGGGTGGTGGTTGCCCCGGAATCCTCTGAGCATCATGCATCTCAGCGTTCTTCTGGCTGGCGAACGCATATGCTGCGTTACTTTTGGAGGTTTTCAGTCTCTTTTGAAGTTCTGTTTTTGTGTCCTGTTAGTGATAGTAAAATTCAACTTTAAGGAATTATTAACGATAATGTTTTACTTTTTTACCTGATGATTGCATAGAAAAGCAACTGGACGTTTCAGAAAGAAAAAAATTAAGTATAGTGAGAATATTACGAAAGACCGCATTTGCAAAGACAATATAGACAAGAAATGTATGTAGCATAGACTGTAAAATAATCACCATTTAAAACTGGCAGGTCGACCTTTGATGCATTTGTATCTGTACTGGCGAGGTGAATAACTATAAAAAAAATATGAATATACAAATCTTTGTTAAGATATTGGTAAGTACTCCATTTGTTCTAGTCCATTCAGAATTTAATTAAAATAGTCTGCATATTCTTAGCTATAGATCAAACTTGTAATCTTGTTGTAATTCCGAGAAACCTACATTCGAATCGGGGAAAATTCTGATTTTCAAAAATTCGTCTTAGTTTTCCTATTCCATTGTAATTAAAAGAAAGGGCAAAACTTTCATTCTTTGATACCTTTGTCTGCTTCGGCAATGGTGACACCAATTCTTTCGTCAACAAAATTCTGCAGAAAATCTTCGAATCCATCGACTTCTTTACGGTCTTCAAGACTCAAAAGGTTCTTCCGAGGTGGAACTAACCGATAATTATAACTGGTTGGAATTTCGCGTAGAGGCTTTGTACGTTGGGATTCCTCTGGTCGTAGGTCTCTGTAAATAAAAAATATGATGACCAATAAACCGTGGCATATAATTCTTTTCATTTTACTGGCTCTAAAAGAGAGGGATATATAGCCCATTAACAGGCTCTGCGGTAGGGAAAAAACGTACCAAAAAATTCGAATGAGTGTGGATTTACATCTGTCACTAAAAAAAACTTATAGCCAGCTAAATTACCCTACTGAAAGAGACAAGGTATACTTTATTCATAAAACATCGTAAAATGTAAAACAAAAACATTACCGATACAACAGGCAACTGGTGTCCATGTAACGGTCGAGTACATCTTTGATGTAGATGGCCCACACGCCCCCTCTCCCCCTTTTTCGGACCACCCAGCCAGCAATCCTACATAGAGTTGAGGTATCATCTGTAGGGAAAGTTCCTCCTCTTTCCATTGTCCAGTTGATGACAAAGGTAGTCACTATCACTGCACCGGTATTCTTTGGTCTCGCGAATTATTCTAAAACAATATACCAGTTTTGGCGTTCATTTACCTGTTGGAGTTTTCTTTACGTTAATTTCGTGGAGCAATCCAGTTTTGTCCCGAATTGTCAGTTACTTGGGCAGCAATCCATAGGTTTCTCTAAACCATAAGGCATCTTGGACTTTCCTCCTACGACAAAAAATGGGCAATGAGATCGTTGCAGTCTAAGTAGCCATTGCTTTAGGTCACGTAATAATTTGCGTGAACTCTTTCCCTTCTTACCTTGTTGTTTACAATAGTACTGTTATAAAATGAAGTTCATTTACTGTATCTGAGAGAAATGTCGGTGTTTTTTTCCCACTTCCAAGAAATCTTTTCCGGTGTGGACAAGCCTCTGTTGGATTTGTTGATACAAATCGGCTGCCTTCTCTTCCACGGTCGCACAAAGGTTGCCATTTACTTGCCTCAGATGTACCAACACGTCGCTTGGTGACTTTTGTATTTCCTCAAAACTTTCTTTCTTTGATACCTTTGTCTGCTTCGGCAATGGTGACACCAATTCTTTCGTCAACAAAATTCTGCAGAAAATCTTCGAATCCATCGACTTCTTTACGGTCTTCAAGACTCAGAAGGTTCTTCCGAGGTGGAACTAACCGATAATTATAACTGGTTGGAATTTCGCGTAGAGGCTTTGTACGTTGGGATTCCTCTGGTCGTAGGTCTCTGTAAATAAAAAATATGATGACCAATAAACCGTGGCATATAATTCTTTTCATTTTACTGGCTCTAAAAGAGAGGGATATATAGCCCATTAACAGGCTCTGCGGTGAGGAAAAAAACGTACCAAAAAATTCGAATGAGTGTGGATTTACACCTGTCACTAAAAAAAACTTATAGCCAGCTAAATTACCCTACTGAAAGAGACAAGGTATACTTTATTCATAAAACATCGTAAAATGTAAAACAAAAACATTACCGATACAACAGGCAACTGGTGTCCATGTAACGGTCGAGTACATCTTTGATGTAGATGGCCCACATGCCCCCTCTCCCCCTTTTTCGGACCACCCAGCCAGCAATCCTACATAGAGTTGAGGTATCATCTGTAGGGAAAGTTCCTCCTCTTTCCATTGTCCAGTTGATGACAAAGGTAGTCGCTATCACTGCACCGGTATTCTTTGGTCTCGCGAATTATTCTAAAACAATATACCAGTTTTGGCGTTCATTTACCTGTTGGAGTTTTCTTTACGTTAATTTCGTGGAGCAATCCAGTTTTGTCCCGAATTGTCAGTTACTTGGGCAGCAATCCATAGGTTTCTCTAAACCATAAGGCATCTTGGACTTTCCTCCTACAACAAAAAATGGGCAATGAGATCGTTGCAGTCTAAGTAGCCATTGCTTTAGGTCACGTAATAATTTGCGTGAACTCTTTCCCTTCTAACCTTGTTGTTTACAATAGTTATAAAACGAAGTTTATTTACTGTATCTGAGAGAAATGTCGGTGTTTTTTCCGACTTCCAAGAAATCTTTTCCGGTGTGGACAAGCCTCTGTTGGATTTGATGATACAAATCGGCTGCCTTCTCTTCCACGGTCGCACAAAGGTTGCCATTTACTTGCCTCAGATGTACCAACACGTCGCTTGGTGACTTTTGTATTTCCTCAAAACGTTCTTTCTTTGATACCTTTGTCTGCTTCGGCAATGGTGACACCAATTCTTTCGTCAACAAAATTCTGCAGAAAATCTTCAAATCCATCGACTTCTTTACGGTCTTCAAGACTCAAAAGGTTCTTCCGAGGTGGAACTAACCGATAATTATAACTGGTTGGAATTTCGCGTAGAGGCTTTGTACGTTGGGATTCCTCTGGTCGTAGGTCTCTGTAAATAAAAAATATGATGACCAATAAACCGTGGCATATAATTCTTTTCATTTTACTGGCTCTAAAAGAGA
This sequence comes from Siderastrea radians, assembly GCA_964017195.1. NCBI lineage: Eukaryota > Metazoa > Cnidaria > Anthozoa > Scleractinia > Rhizangiidae > Siderastrea > Siderastrea radians. Next base: position 33,673,832 of record OZ024893.1, on the reverse strand, counting down.
GGGATATATAGCCCATTAACAGGCTCTGCGGTAGGGAAAAAACGTACCAAAAAATTCGAATGAGTGTGGATTTACATCTGTCACTAAAAAAAACTTATAGCCAGCTAAATTACCCTACTGAAAGAGACAAGGTATACTTTATTCATAAAACATCGTAAAATGTAAAACAAAAACATTACCGATACAACAGGCAACTGGTGTCCATGTAACGGTCGAGTACATCTTTGATGTAGATGGCCCACACGCCCCCTCTCCCCCTTTTTCGGACCACCCAGCCAGCAATCCTACATAGAGTTGAGGTATCATCTGTAGGGAAAGTTCCTCCTCTTTCCATTGTCCAGTTGATGACAAAGGTAGTCACTATCACTGCACCGGTATTCTTTGGTCTCGCGAATTATTCTAAAACAATATACCAGTTTTGGCGTTCATTTACCTGTTGGAGTTTTCTTTACGTTAATTTCGTGGAGCAATCCAGTTTTGTCCCGAATTGTCAGTTACTTGGGCAGCAATCCATAGGTTTCTCTAAACCATAAGGCATCTTGGACTTTCCTCCTACGACAAAAAATGGGCAATGAGATCGTTGCAGTCTAAGTAGCCATTGCTTTAGGTCACGTAATAATTTGCGTGAACTCTTTCCCTTCTAACCTTGTTGTTTACAATAGTTATAAAACGAAGTTTATTTACTGTATCTGAGAGAAATGTCGGTGTTTTTTCCGACTTCCAAGAAATCTTTTCCGGTGTGGACAAGCCTCTGTTGGATTTGATGATACAAATCGGCTGCCTTCTCTTCCACGGTCGCACAAAGGTTGCCATTTACTTGCCTCAGATGTGCCAACACGTCGCTTGGTGAATTTTTGTATTTCCTCGGAGCTAATTGCCAGCTTGATTCATGCATAGTTAGTAGAGAGGACTGGTTATGAAAGTCGGCAAGCTTCAAAGAGCAAAACAATAGAGCCGTCTCTGATGTTGAACGTACCTGTCACATGATTGCGACGGTGCACAAACCCAAACACACTTTCAAAGATGGCGGATGCAGCAGACGACTTATTCTTTTGGGGCGATGCTTTTGAGGTGATTTTAGACATTCTTGACGAAGATGAAGCACTACAGGAACAATTTTCAACTGTTGCTAGTTGTTCTCTAAATGTTCATCCGTCCTTAGTCTGTTTCAAAGAGAATCACGGAGCTAGCCGGAGCTGCACGTGACTGTACTGTCACGTCAGCAAAAAACAGTAAACAAAACATTGGTCCGACGTTTTCAGATGATACTTTTCCTTTTATAGTCTAGAAATTGCATAAAAATATATTCAGTTTCTTTAGCAGAAGTGCCCATCGCACAGAATAAAGCAACGGGTCGGACTTTGAACTAGCCCCAGGCTCTCGGGAAGCCTTCAATTGAAAGCGGTCACGAGTTTTTAGTCGAAAATTTAAAGAGCGAGAACGAAAACTGTAAATTCATCACAATATATCAAAAGATCGAAGCATCTGATCAAAAAGTGCGGAAGCTAAAATAAAATCGATCACGGTAGATAACTTCCTAAAGAAAAAACAACCAAATACCCGCAACGGATCAAGTAGCTTTTCGACTGCGAATATTGCCCAGACAGAGCCTCAAAATGTATGGAATTTAACAGCAGAAGGACTTTTCAGCCATCCGACAGAAAATCTAAGGCACTAGACAAAAAGTGCGGAACCTAAAAATAAAGTTCAATGTATGTATTAATAATAGCAGTAAAAAATAAAAACATACTTTTTGTCCGACAGCTAGCCTTTTTCTGTTGAAATTTTCCTACTATTTGGCATTGGGGCGTGCGATAAATACTGCAAAAACAAAAGCTGTACAGCTGCAGTTTTCACCTCCATCGATTCCATTTTGGCCGCCATTTTGAAATACAAGAGAAATCACCATAGCAACAGTAAGTTTAGTGACCAGGTTTCGCTTTGCTGGTCAAATCTAAAGGCCTGGTTGTCAAGTATTCCCGCGAAAGTGGCAAAACGTGTTTTGCTGATGTGTGCAAAAATACGGGATTAGCGCACCAAAAGGATAGTTTTACAGGTTTCTGAAAGAAAAAATACTGATATCGTTTTAAGGAAAACTATTCTTTTGCCTTTTCCTTTTTCTAAATTTAGAACGGGAATCCTTAAAGACACAGAGGGCATAAAGTAGATGAAACTGTTTCTCAGAGAACAATTCGAGTGTTAAATTGTACTCAAATTATGCTTTTACTGACAGAAATGGTGAAAGAAAATTGAATAGGAAAATTTCAGATTTTGAAGAATTCTCTTAAGTTAGGTGTTTATCTCTTGCGAATTTGCTATTTTAGGAAAATAAAAAGTGCACCACTCCAATCCCCCCTCCACCCCCTTCCTAAAAAAGACACCAAGAGGCAGGCAATGGCTAAGTTGTTGGCAAAGCTTTTTTAAAAGAGTTATCATAAGTGGCAGAACAAGATAATATGAGGTTAAAAATTTCTCACACTTTAATTGCCATTCTCCCCCCCCCCCTCCCCTATCACCTTTCTACTCTAGGCCCACACCCCCATGGAGAGTCTACATATCATATTACAAGCTATAGCTAAACTATCAGGAAAACAGTAAAATGATTCACTAGACAGTAATAATTTATATTCCATATAAAGACAACACTTTACAAGACTTAAGTCAAAGTTAACTTCTAAGATTTGAATATTTGGGATTTTTTTACATAAAAGCAACTGGAGTCAGTCCAGCACAAGTGTCAAAAAGTAGTAAAAAGCAGGATACCATGTAATCATACAAATATCAGTCCAATCTGCTGACTTGTTCTAGCTGGCCAATATAATGTAAATATGTTATATCACTTTATGCATATTGTGACTGGCTCTGTCACATAGCTTGTGTAAATGGAAAAGTAATTCAATTAGATGTCTTTTTTTTTACACAACATTACAATTTTCTTTTCTTTTTTCCAGACCTTATATTTTTCATTGTCTTCAAAGTTTTAGTCTTAGGGTTTTTCCATAACATTTTCCCTTTGACAATACCTTTACCTTAAATTATTCTCTCTTTATCTTACTGGTAAAGGGAGAAAACTTTTGTTGCACCACAAATCAATTGGAAGTAAAAAAATAAACTGACAATAAACATCTAACATAAAAGAGCATGAATAATTTTATTGTGAAGCTTCAGGCAATGCATTATCCTGTTCAAGTACTGGGGTAAACTTATTTTTATGGATTTGAAATTCCAGAGGACTCTGTTAACTCGCTTGTGTGTATCCCCATTATGTAAGGTGAACAGCATTTCTAAACCATCACATAAGACATCTGAGTTCCAACTGACAAGCTAACTTTGAACAGGTTAGTTTTAGAAGTTTGCATTTGAAAACTGGATATTCCTGCCATGTTCAAACCCAAACAAATTAAACCATAATACTATTAACAGTTTTGAGTTTTTATGACTAATCGGGTTTCAGAGTTTGTTACTGTTAGTGAGTTTCCTTCAATCTTGTTAGGTGGTAAATTAAAAAAAAAATCATGGCTTGACTGACTGGTTTCATTATATGATATGTATTCTTCCTGAAGATGGACAAATGATTCTTTATGGTTGAGGTCCTGTGGAAAAATTGGCAACTGACTACAAGTGCTTCAATTAAATCCGACTCCTTAATTGAATCAGTTGTTTCAGCAGTCCATTCAATGATTCTTGTTTTCTAAATTCACCAGCTTGTCACCTGTGCTACAAATAAACAAAACTTCAATCAGCAGATAAAATATCCATTGTTATAACTATTAAGTTTAACTCCCATCTAAAACTATACAAATAATTCATCTTTCTAAGCCTTTTAAAAAGTAACCAAAAGTCTTCAACAGATGCAAATTTCTAACAGAAACTTTTAAACCATTTATTTTTGGTTGCAAATTCCTACACTTCACATAAGATCACACATGTCTTAAAACGATTATACATTTCTTTTTCATAGTCTTCCAAGCACTCCACAGCTGTAGTATTAAAACTGTGAGCTAAATCACTTGACCTTAACTTACAGAGGATATATTGAAGTACTTTTTAATTAAACTTATTATAAAGCTTATCATGTCAGCCAATGTGAATTATTGAATTATATTTAAGCTTATATTATTAAATTTCACAAGTCGTATTCTCCATAAAAGATCGCAATTCTGAACGTCGCTAATTGCTGCTATAAGTTTATCACACGGGAGCACGACTTTAAGCTTAACTTTTAAATCTGACAAAAAGCTTAAGAAACATAAAATCGTTTGCAAACGTGAATACATTCACTTACCGGCAAAAGGTCCTTGTGAAACATCCCTTTCTTTACAAGGCCTCTTCTTACGAACAGCACCTATCTTCCGAGCTTTATTGCAGCAGTGGTCACCCTTTTACGAGTCAAAACAAAGACCGTGGAGCTGTTTGTTTACCTTTACTTGGACGCCATTTTTCTTTTCATGTGATCTATTTGTATCAAGGTCATGGAAGGTCACAGCCAGCTAGCCAATTGCGTGCGCGGAAAAACAATGCCATTGTTTAAGCCATGGCGCTACCTAGTTTCCAAGCCCCCCAATTTGGATGTCGCAAAAGAAGCCAGAATTCTGTGCGATGCGGAGGTGTTGAAATTTGCCCGATTATGTTTTGTTTTGAGAAGACTTCACAGAGTATGGAACGACAACAAGAAACTCGATATTCACAATTGTGTCTTCAGGAGACAAGACTAGTAACAAGGTCGTAGATATTAGAGGCCTGGAGAGTATGATATTATTGAACTATGATTTGAATTCTTTCGTTTTCAGGTTCAATCAACAGAGATCGTGTGCAGCGACTGTGGGAAAAAGTACAAGTCAAGAGGAGGTTACCAAAGGCACAGAGCTACAAAGCACAATTCAAATCAAAACTCACATCATCTGACTTTGCCGCCAAACATTTTTGCTGAGATAGTAAGCAATGCTTTGAAGAGCATTACTGAAAGGGAAGTGTTTGCAGCAGATATACGGAATGAGTTAAAACAGTATGAATATGAAGAGCCTGGAGGGGATACTCAAGAATTCACTGTGATGAAATTATTTCAAGACTATTAAAAAAATGGGAATGCTGAGAAATTCTATGGCAACTATTATGCTCAAAGGACTATCTCGTAATGCTGCAACACTTGCGACCAAGGTAGCTGATTACATTCTGTCCTACTGCAAAGGCATTAAGTCTTCTGACAAAAACCCACCTTCTGCTCAAAAAGTGCTGTCAGAGAAAGAACAAGCTGGTCTGCAGTATGTTGGTGGCTATGTGTTGCACAACTTGCACAAAAAGTATGCAAGAAAGAACACAACAGAGAACCAACAGGCATTGGCAATCTTGAGAGCTGGTAAACTGGGGCATGGATATGAGAGTCAAAAACTGGTATCAAGCTTAAACCGTGGGGGCTTGTGGAACATTACAAAGTATGCACAGAACATTTTTTTGAAAACGGAGTGTCATTGTAGACAATTAACTTCAGTAAGGTCTTTGAAAAAACTGGATATTGCTGGCACAACTCATAACACAGTAACTGACAGTGAGATATTGTCAAGCTATCAATGTATGGTTTCAGATGCAGAGGTGGTTTCCAATGTTGAAGTGAGCAAAAATGTCTTCCATGCTATTGTAAGTTTGTATATAAGGGTGCGCTCGTTTTCTTGTGCTAAGGACATCATTCAGCGCTACAAAGTAAACGCAAAGCAATCAAAGGGTAAGGCCCTCCGAAAGGAAATCATGAGGAGTCATGAACAAGAACAAGTTAGGCAAGACTAATGTAAATCATTTTATTATCCTAGATAAAACATGCCATTATTAATAATAAAATTCTTTGTTTATTATTTGTGCCAAATAGTGTGAAAAACGTATCATTCAACAAGAGCAATTGAATAAATTCTCAGAACTGTTCACAGGTAATGCAAAAACGATTTAATTATGTCCCAAACAGTCAGAGTATCAAGTCCTGTGCATGACATGTTTAGAGTCCAGGGGGCTGTTTCTCGAAAGCCCCGGTAACTTTTCAGGCCCGAAAAGCTCTTTTATGTTTGCCGTGTTTGCATTGAAGAACGAAGTTTCAGTAATTTTGAAAATGATACAATGAAACTATCAGTTAATGATGCAAAATTGACCGGTTCGTGAGCTAGGAACTGTGCTACTATTCAACAGGTTTTGATTTTAACCCTTTAAGCCCTAAGCCCTGATGAAAATGAAATTTCTCTTTACAAGATCAATATTTGTTTGAACATTCAAGTGACAAAAATAAAGGAAGTGATCACTGAGGACAAGAGGTTTTGATATTTAGACAAATTCTCATTACTAGTTCCATAAGAAATATATGGAGATCAGTAATGAGAATATGCATTTTTATATCAGGGCTAGAAGGGGCAGTCTCATGGCGATTTTCCTATCTTCCTTGTCACAATTTTGATTAATTTATATCCAAGAACCTTGCTCACACGTGAATTGCTTTTATACCACCAAGGGGGCAATATTAAATGAAATTTTCAAAACAAAAACAAGCCAAAATTAGTTTTTAGAGATTTTATCCGAGACACAAGGGCACCTTGTGAGACCTTTGTGTAAGAACATTGGAACAAAACTTAATGCATATGTGGTGTATTTGGCCAGCGGCCAATAGACATTGGGCATGCGCACCTATGGATCATTCCGAAAACGTGTTCATTCGAATCAAAGACATGACAGTGGCGACGAGATAAACATTTGAGAAATTATGACCACTATTGGGAAGATAGAGAGTTTTGATGACACAAACGAGAACTGGGAAACCTATGTGGAACGAGTAGAACAGTTTTTCTTGGCAAACAACATCGATGATGACCATAAAGTACCGACCTTGTTGAGCTTGATCGGCGGGAAGACCTACGCTCTGCTGAGGGATCTTCTTGCACCGGAGAAGCCAGCTACCAAGTCTTTTCAACAGATAGTTACCACTCTCCAGGAGCATTTGAGCCCGAAGCCCTTGGAAATTGCGGAAAGATTTCGTTTCTACAAGAGAAACCAGCATGAAGGAGAAAGTATTTTGTCTTACGTGGCCGAGCTAAGGAAGCTTGCAACACACTGCAATTTTGGCGGAAATCTAAACGAAGCACTACGAGATAGACTGGTCTGTGGACTTCGAAATATGCAGATTCAAAAGCGATTGCTCTCAGAAGCCAAACTGAAGTATTCCAAAGCGGTGGAGATTGCTGTAGCAATGGAAACTGCCATCCGCGATGCTTCCGAATTACAAAGCGAGCTCAACCCAGTCCCTCACGTTGACAAGTTGACTGAAAGCAACAAAGCAACAGCAGCGAAACCGGTGACCACTCGCTATTGTTATCGCTGTGGGGGAAACACGCACATGACACACAATTGTTTCTACAAAGATCAAATCTGCCACCATTGTGGAAAACAAGGACATATCCAGCGAGTTTGTCGTTCCAAACAGCAAGGCAAGCCTAAACAAGCAGCGAAAACCCCAGAGGTACATGCTGTTGATGTTGATGTTAATGTTGATGCTTATGATGATGTCTTAGCCACTCTAGAGGTACACAATGTGAGTAAACAGAACAATGATATTATTTGGGTGGATTTGAATGTTGATGGCAAACCACTTAAAATGGAACTGGACACAGGTTCGGCTGTGTCGATCATTTCGTTTGATCTCTATCAGCAGAAATTCAACGATAATCCCTTACATGAAACTGGACTGTTCTTGAAAACCTACACTGGGGAAAACATTACCCCAGTGGGAGTGCTCAAAGTAAACGTGGACTACCACAACCAAAGAGAATTGCTGGATCTGTATGTCGTCAAGAGTAAGGGTCCTGTTTTGATGGGAAGAGATTGGTTACGAAAGATACGCCTAGACTGGTGTTCTATCAAGTCACTGCAAGCTCCAACAGCTACTTTAAGTCCTAAAGAGCGTTTGGACACTATGCTAGACAAGTACTCGGATGTCTTTGAAGATAAACTGGGCACATTTACATCAGCCAAAGCGAAGTTAACTCTTAAAGAGGACAGCCAACCACGCTTTCTCAAGGCTAGACAAATGCCGTATGCGCTAAAGCCGAAGGTGGAGGAGGAATTGCGAAGACTCCAGAATGAAGGTATCCTCAATAAAGTGGAGTGGAGCGAATGGGCCACCCCCATTGTGCCTGTCCCTAAGAAAGATGGTTCCGTTAGACTTTGTGGTGATTACAAGGTCACAGTGAATCCAGAACTACAAGCAGAGCAGTACCCTCTACCTCGCATTGAAGACATCTTTGCAAACCTTGCTGGTGGACAGAAATTCTCAAAGATTGACCTCCGTCAAGCTTATCACCAATTAGAGATGGAAGAAGATTCAAAGAAATACCTCACTATCAACACCCATATGGGACTGTTTCAGTACAACCGACTAGTGTTTGGCATCACCTCTGCACCTGCTATCTGGCAGCGTACCATTGATCAAGTGTTAGAGGGAACGTCTGGCACAAGCTGTATCCTTGATGACATGATCATCACTGGAAAGAATGATGAAGAGCATCTGGCTAACCTAGAAGAAGTTTTACGTCGTTTGCAAGTTCATGGTTTAAGAGCAAACAAGGCAAAGTGTGAGTTTTTCAAGGAGAAGATAACCTTCTGTGGACATGATATTGACCGTCATGGTCTCCACAAGTCACCAGAGAAAGTAGAAGCGGTTTTGAAAGCGCCCCGTCCACGCAATGTAGCTGAAGTTCGATCATTCCTCGGGCTAGTCAACTACTACAACAGATTCTTTCCCAATCTGTCAACAGTAGTACACCCCTTGAATCAGTTGTTAGAGAGCAACCATCAATGGAAATGGACGGAACAATGCGAAACAGCATTCCACAACGTGAAAGAAATGATCACCTCAGAGCAAGTGTTAACACATTATGATCCCAAACTGCCCCTAAGGCTTGCTTGTGATGCATCCCCTGTGGGAATTGGTGCCGTGTTATCCCACGTGATGAATGATGGAACTGAGCGACCCATTGCTTTTGCTTCCAGGACACTCACAAAGACTGAGCAAGGGTATGCACAGATTGATAAAGAAGCTTTGGCAATAGTCTGGGGAGTCAAGAAGTTCCATGTGTATGTGTTTGGCCGATCTTTCACACTGTACACAGATCATCAGCCGTTAACATCCATTTTTCATCCACATAAGAGCATTCCAGTGGTTACAGCAGCCAGACTTCAGCGCTATGCATTATTCCTGTCTGGTTATGACTACAAAATTGAGTACAAGAACACTAAAGTGCATAGCAATGCAGATGGACTTTCCCGGTTGCCACTTAAAACTGAAGAGAGAGCAGCAGAAGAAGTTGTAGATCCAGTGAATGTCTTCAATATGATGCAGTTTGAGCCATTACCAATCACAGTTGACGACGTTAGAAGAGAAACCCAAAGAGATCCTGTACTGAGTCAAGTACATGAGATGGTCACTAAAGGATGGCTTAACAGCCATGTTCCTGCACTCGACCCCTTCTATGCTCGCAGGAATGAAATAACAGTACATTCAGGCTGTTTAATGTGGGGAATCAGAGTCATAGTCCCCCCCAAACTTCGTCCACAAGTACTTGAAGAACTGCATCAAGGACATTTGGGAGTAGTGAAGATGAAGTCCATAGCAAGAAGCTACATTTGGTGGCCAGGAATCGACAAGGAAATTGAAGAAACCGCGAAGTCCTGCTCGGGTTGCCAGCTAATGCAGGCGGAGCCTAGTACCTCACCCGTACATCCCTGGGAATGGCCATCGTCACCTTGGCAGCGAATCCATATTGATTTTGCCGGCCCTTTCCTTGGCTGCATGTTGTTGATTGTCGTGGATGCTCATTCTAGATGGTTGGAAATAGAGAAAATGAACACCACCACCTCAGCGAAAACCATTGAGAAACTCCAGAACTTATTCGCCAGATATGGTGTTCCAGCCCAGTTAGTGAGTGACAATGGACCGCAGTTTAAATCCGAAGAGTTCCAGCTGTTTCTCAAGAGAAATGGAATCAAACACATCACATCAGCACCATACCACCCTGCCAGCAATGGTCTAGCTGAGCGCTGTGTGCAGAGTTTCAAATCAGCCATGAAAAGTGAAACAGAAGTTAAACCTTTGAACATTAAGTTGGCAACATTCCTGCTAGCTTACAGAAACACCCCCCATTCAACCACGGGAGAACCGCCCTCTCAGCTATTTTTGGGAAGACGATTACGCACTCGACTGGACCTGCTGAGACCAGATCTTCGCATGAAGATAAGCAACCGCCAGATAGACCAAACCATCACGAAGGGTGGTGCTGTAACCAGAGAATTCTCCATTGGCCAGAGAGTGATAGCACGAAATTACACTGGTAGTACAAAGTGGGTACCTGGCATCATCCGAACACAACTTGGGCCTCTATCTTATGAAGTAGAAGTCAAACCTGGCTTAGTGTGGCGTCGACACAGATCAATTGAGAGATTCTAGAATTCCATTGACAACAAGCAGTACCCCTATTATCCAGACCTCAGAACATCCAATCCAGATTGAGAGTCATGGAGACCCAGTGGTTGAAGCCACTGAGCAGACAGCAGCCGGCACCATGGAGGCTGATGTTCCACCGCCAAGCCCAGCAGCTGACCGTACAGCTAGCAGTCCACCAACTCTGAGTGAGCCTGTCCCGGGAAAACGATATCCTGTCCGAGTGCGGAAACCCCCAGCAAGGCTGGATTTATGAACTTTAAGCTGACATTTAGACTGTGCTTATTTC
>OZ024893.1:33593078-33660578 GCA_964017195.1 Siderastrea radians | reverse complement strand
AGCCCCTGCGAGGGCCCTAGGGCCACCCCGAGCTATAAGCGGCCAGCGGTAGCGGCCTACTGCGTATAGGTGTCACAGAGTGCCCCAGCGAACCGCCAAGGTTGCAAGCGAGCTTCCTGCATCCAACGGTTGCTAGAGAGCATTGCTTCGAGGTTAACTTTGCCTAACTTACATTTAGCCACATTTAAACTCATCAACAATAGATGAGCTTGGGCATTGGTGCCTCAAGGTTGGTGGAGCCCGGCAATGCACAGCAGGGAAGGAGGTATCCATGGTAACCCTGAAGCGGCCACCACCCAAACCTCCAACCCCAGGGTGCTTGAAAAGGAGGGGCCAGCGAAGAGGGAGAATGGGACCTCCGACTCCAAAAACCCCAAGCACCATGTGGCCAGCATGCACAAGAAAAGCCAAAAAACTAGCACTTACCCAGTCCCAGAGCAGGCTGCGAGCTAACTGAGCTGCGATGCTAGCTGAAGGGAAGGATGTTGACGAACTCTCACAGTGATTCTCTCCAACCAGATGAACCTCAGCCTGACCGTGAAGGAGGACAAGATGAGCAATCACAAGGCAAAGCCGCATTACGCCAGACGATTGGAAAGACTCGCCAAGGCTTCCGATGGAGTTCTTATATACAGCTGGTAAGCGTTACTTGTCCAACGCCCTAGAGCCCGAATAAGGTGATCTGGGACACCGTTGCGAGCTGCGACAGTCGCTGCTCCGATGCGGAAGCTGTGGCTGGAAAAATTGCCTGAAATCCCAGCTGAAGACAGGATTTCTCTTAGCCAGTTCGTCAGAGTAGCGTGAGACAGAGGTTGGCCAGATTGGAGCAGAAATAATGGGCCAGGCTGATTACCCCGCAGTGCCAGGTAAGACAGCATGGCGTGGACAGTGCAGAAAGGAGCCTTTCCCAAACCAATGTGAATGAAGCAGCCCTTTCAGAACGGGTCCGTCTTGGATGCTTTAATCCAGATACGCATGCCTGAGGGAGAGAGCCTGGAGTCCACTGAGACATCTGTAACCGACAAATGAAGCTCTGGCGAGAAGCTGGCTAGGTTGGGCACAGTAAATTCAGCTGAACGCAGAAAACCAAAATAGCCCAAGGTGCACGCTGCCCAAAACATGCAGTGATCGAAAGATGAGAGGTCCAAGGCCTGGTGAACGAGAGAAAGGATACTATCGGTCACGGGAAGACGCCGGGCAGCGGGGGAACCTTGAGAACGCTTTATCCCTCTCATCACGCGTTGTAGGAGCAAGCAGTTAATTAATGGGTCAGGAAAACCTTGCTCGATGTGAAGAGAGCGAACGGCAGAGAGGTAAACTTTGATAGACGAATGCTGAATAGAATCTGCAAGGAAGGAAACAAACAGACACAGCGTCCACTCATCTACTGGACAAGGAGATCCATTTGGATAGAGCTTCCCAGCTTGGAGGCAGAAATCATAAAATTTTCTTTGACTGGAAGCGTATGACTTGCGAGTTGAGGGAGCCAGACCTTGGACCAGGAATTGCCGGCATCGTTCCTCTAGTAGGGAGGTATCAAGCTGTCCAGAAGAAGCTGTGGGATAGGGCACGGGTTCAGCTGAACCTCCGGGGCCAGGCGGCGGAGCTCCTGCCAATGAAAGCGAGAAATTGCATCAGCAACATTGTTTCGAATGCCGGGGACATGAACAAAAGAGAAGGAAAACCCCCAATGCGCAGCAGACAGCAGGAGATCCTGAAGTAGGTGCATCAGAGCAGGAACCTTTGAGGTCCTGGATGTGAGCATAGCCACCACGGACTGATTATCGGAGCGAAAGAGGACGTGTTTTCTCGACCAATGAGAACCCCACAAATGAGCTGCAATCACCACAGGAAACAATTCTTTGTAGGCGATAGATTGTTGGGCCTGAGTAGGAGACCACGGGCCATAGAACCACTGACCCTGAGAGTAGGCACCAAATCCGAGGGATCCAGCAGCATCGGAGGTGACTTCTATGTCAGCTAATGGGGACATGCCCGGGTACAGCCAGAACCCGACACCGTGCCAAGAGGAAAGAAAGCGCTGCCACCACAGTAAATCCTGGCGAAACTCTTGATTGATGCGGATGGGATGATCCCTGTTACAAAAGCAGCAAAGCAGATCGATAAGTCTACAAAGAAAGGTTCTGCCAGGCCAAACCACCTTTGCAGCATGGTGCAGGTGACCAATCAGAGATTCAAGTTCTCGCTTCTTGCACCAGGTACGCTGGAGCCACGTGTGAATGAGTTGGTTGAGTGCCAGACGCTTTTCCTCTGGTAAGCAGGCAACTTGCTGAACCGAGTCAAGCTCAATTCCTAGGACAGAAAGAGATGTAGCTGGACCAACGCACTTATTGGGGTGAAGAGGTAGTCCCAGAGACTTGCAGACTGCCAAGGCGGTGCTCAGATTGTATGCGCACTGAGGAGAGTGCGGGGGTCCAGCTGTGATAAAATCGTCCAGGTAATGCAATAAGTCGGACACTGCATGCTGGTTAAGGAGGATCCATTCCACCATATCAGCTACTGAATTGAAGATGAAAGGGGCGGAGCGGAGGCCAAAGGGCAGAGTGAGGTCAACGTCGTACTGGCCACGCCATTTCATGCCTAGTAGAAATCGGTTGTCAGGATGGATGGCTATATTCCGGTAGGCAGCCTCAAAGGTTGTGGCCATCACTGCACCAGTATTCCTTGGTCTTATCAATTATTCTAATGCAATATACCAGTTCTGGCATTCATTTACCTGTTGGAGTTGTCTTTGCGTCAATTTCGTGGAGCAATCCACTTTTGTCCCTAAGTGTCAATGACTTGGGCAGCAATTCATAGGTTTCTCCAAACCATAAGGCATCTTGAACTTTCCTCCTACCACAAAAAATGGGCAATTTGGGTGAACTCTTTCTGTCCCAACCTTGTTGTTTACAATAGTTATAAAGTGAAGTTTATTTACTGTATCTGAGAGAAATGTCGGTCTTGCTGCCTTTTTCCTACTTCCAAGAAATCTTTTCCGGTGTGGATAATCTCTGTTGCATTTGATGATACAAATCGACCGCTTTCTCTTCCACTGTCGCACAAAGGTTGCCATTTTCTTGCCTCAGTTGTGCCAATACGTCGCTTTGTGACTTTTGTATGTTTGTGGCGATTGCGTGGCCAACCAAAAGTTAAAATGCTTCTTTAGAGCAAGTTAAACATCCTACGCAGCAGTCCATAAACTTCCCTCCACTTCCCTAGTACCTCTCCATTTAATTGTAAAGTAGACTCTGGCTTTTTTTTTCGTTGGCAAACGGAGGCGCCATGTTAATCAAAAATGGATTGGTCAAAGGGAAAAGTGAGCTCTGAAAAGGGATCCCGATCACAGCCATTTTTGGTTTTCTTATCTGTCTTGGGATCTAGTCGACAGTTTTAAATGCATCACCTGGTGCATCGAGATTTTAATATTCACGGCAAATGTTCGTTTCACAACTAAGTGGTTATGTTGAACGTGTTGTAAGTTTTGAGGGCCATTGTTATGTAGACCTGAGCATACAATAGCTCGTGAGTGCAAGAGGTGCCATTTTCCAACTAAAGTACAATGCACAATTTTGAAACCTTAAGGGATGGTGGTTCTTGCCCATCAATTTCACACTTTATGCGGCTTTTATCAGAGGAACGATTGATATTTCAATTGCTGTAGCTCACTTTTTAAAGCCAGCCTAGGTTCCAGAAAATTGCTCTCAATGTCAGGTCTCGTTCTGAAAAAGATTGTTTTTTCTTTATTTTCAACTGAAAAAGAATAGTCTTTATTCTGTGTAAAATTCCTTCGTTTTTGGCTACAATTGTAGATACATAACCTTCATCTTCCAAAACCCACTGGTAAAAGTATAATTTAGGTCTTCTGTAAGTCAGAAAAGCGAGTCTTGTAAGGGTTACTTGGCTAATTTAGGCCCTTTCTTCTCTTATTCTAGGCTTTTCAAAGCACACTCGCATTCGAATTTACCACTTACATGGCTGTGAATGATTAATGATGTTCAGGCATTCTGCGCAATGGTTACAACAAATATTCATTATTGTAAATATGTGCGTGTATTATGGTAAACACGTACTCAGCTTCAGTTCCTGTACATCTTTGCTCAAGATACTCAAGGAAGAATTGGTAAGCTTTCGTCTGCTCATCTTCCAGTGGATCAACAACTCGAATGAGGTCTTTCAGAAAGGAAAATGAAATTTCTGATTGTTCCACTGTTGGAAAGACAATATCAGCAACTAGGGGATCCAGCTTTAGGAACTTCTGCAAGTTGACACTGTTGAAACCTTTAATTATATTATCCAGTTCTTGAAGCCTTGCAGCAAGACATTGTACTTTTGGATATGGCTTATAGCAAGATGCTTGTTGTTAACACTAAGGAGTGACATGGAACAGCCACTGGGGAAGAGCTGTTCAGTTACCGATATGTTTGGGTAGTATAGTATGCATGTTTTTGCATACTTTTTGCATTTGGCTATAGTTTTTTATGCTAACAGCAGTGATCTGATCTGAGCAGCCAAGAATGTATTTGGGAAATTGTTATAGGTCGTTGCCAATTTTTATGATTTATGCTATAGTTGTTAGGTTATATCAGAAACTCATAAGGAGTTGAAACGTGTAACTCGCGTTCTATGCTCGTGAATATTCATTTTTCAAACTACCATATTTGGAAACCCCTCGCTCCAGTCTACGATGCTGCAGTTCATTTTGCTTCCGTTAAAAATTGAACTTGTAAGCGATACCAATGCGCAGTTGATTCAAAACGCAATCACTAGTTACCATAAAAATCAAGAAAGAACGAGAAAAAAAAACGAGAAAGGAAAAAAGGGAAATAGTGGATCACATGACTGAAAGAAAAAGGCGCCAAAACCGTGTTGCAGAGTTTCTTTACAAAGCTGAATGGATCAGCGAAACTTCTCCGAAGTGAACATCCGAGAATAATTTTTTTGAAAAAGTCTTCCAAGTATTGGCTCTAAAATGTGGTACAGGTTTGACGTTTCCTGAAAAACTGTTGTATTCATCGTCCACGGTGGATTAAAGCTACAGTATGATTTCAGCATTGAAGATGGGGAGTGGAAACGAACACAAAACGTAGCGGTTACAGGTTCAGAGGCCGCGGACGGAATGTGTCAAAACAACAATGAATCAAACATTCAACTTATTTTGCATTACAATCTCTTTATTTGAAAGCTGCTAATGTACTTCTTCTGCGCATCTAACGCATCGATGTGAAATTTTCCATCATCGTCTGGAAGTGAAATTTCGCCATCCTGGGAATGGATAAAAATTCCCTGGCTCTCGAGGCGAAATACCATCGATAGATTTGCTACGTTTAACGCACTTTCTTTAAGTTTTAATTCTCGATCGCCAAATGAAAGTGATATCAACGCCATACTGAATAAGCTGAGTAAGCGAGACCCAAGTGAGCTAAATACTTTGAGCGGAGCTAACTCGTGGAACAATTCCGGTGCTGGCAACCAAAGTATATATAGCTGTGCTGACGCAATCTTCCACGTCAATTTAGATTGGCGGGAGATAACTGCACAAAAATTCCTATTTCCGTCTTACAGCAAGGAGCCCAAAAGTGTGACCACTTTTAATTTATTCGCATTCTTTCGTGCAGATTATCCAATCAGAAGCCGAGAATGGCTTCAAGAAAATTAACTCAAACCGCAAAGAGATCTTGCGGCGAAGGTGAAGTTGCTCTTTGGTGGACGGATGCCTGTTTTTTGGAGGCTTTTACTCGTCAACTTTGGAGTTTTTGGCTTTGAAAACTTTCAGTAGACAAGTTTTGCAAATTGAAATGCGAAAATCGGAGAAATCGATAACGTTTTTTTTTTTGCGGTAAAATTGTAACTGTTCTCAGTCGAACGGGCCGCTGAGCAAGTGTAGCTCACTGTATAAAGGCTAAAAGCTCGAAGTGTAAGTAATTTCTACCGCCAGCATAAATGCATTTTTGCTTACTTTTACTTGTAAATACCACGAGGTTACTGTCAGCGTTCTGGCTTCACGTCTTTTAGTTAGCGAAGATGTAGCAGTTGACTTGTTATAGCGCGTCGAAATATAAACAGTGGTTCAAACTTTTTCTGAAAGGCTGCTGTACATCTCAGCGAACAGTTTTTATCGCTTGATTTCTGAGAAATAATTGTCCCCTGTGAAAACCCAGGGTGGTCATAATTTAACGAGGCATCTGATGCAACAGTTCACTTGTCGAGTTTCACGATGTAAACAAAGAAGCGCGAAAAGTCACTCAAGGAACTGCCACTCGACTGGCAAGTGCATTTACTTCGATTAGATACCGTAGAATTTCGCATTTCGGAGAAGTTATTTTAGCGTCTAATTTCAACGCCAAAACTGACTAGAAAATATTTACATTCTTTACAAATATTATACTTGCACAGCAGCCTAGTAACTTTCCTGAGGTTAGCCTATCGCGCGATGGCGACGGAGTTTTGCGCGTTGATAAAAGTCGTCAATTCAGTTAGCTGTTGCTGCATGTTAGGATCTTTCTGCAGTATGCCTGCAACTTTAGGATAAAAATTCTCCTATGATAGACTACGTCGAAACAGCTCAGCACATAGCTCAACGCTGGTAACTGCATGCGATGCAAATAAATCGTGCTAGCAATAACAGATCACGCAACAACTTTATTTATAGTGTGCAAAATGTTCGTATTACAATGTAAGTCAATATCAAAATAATGCTGTGAGTTACAATGTAAGTATCGGAAACTTTATTAGCCCTCCAGAAATTACAAACTTATAACCTCATATTCTCGGGTCCTCCAGTGGCATTCTTTTTAGCTCGTCCTGAGATGAATAGTCTTCTCTGCGCAACAAATTCGCCGTTTAACTGACTTCTCCGCTGTTTACATCGTCATGACCCTGCATGGCCGTGATTCACATCACGACATCGTGAAACTCAGCAGCCAAACTGCATCAGATGATTGAATTATGACAATCCTGGGTTTTCACAAGAGCGAAGGTTATAGCTTATTCAGGGGACAATTATTTTATCGGAAATCAAGCGATAAAACTAGTCGCTCAGCGGTAATACCAGCCTTTCCGATAAAGTTTGAATCATTGTTTATATTTCGACGCGCTATTTAGCTAACTGAAAGACGTCAACCCAAAATGCCGACAGTAAAAAACATACACAGTAACTTCATGATATTTACGAGTGAAAGTAAGCAAAAATGCGTTGGAAATAGAAATTTAGGACTTACATCAAGGACTTTATACTAGCTAGGGTTGCCCGGCCAGGTCGATCGACTGAGAATACCCAAACAAACAACACAGCTGTTGAGCGGATGTATCAATTTCCCTACTTCGCGGTCAATATCTCGCATTTCGGAGTTACGAAATTTGTCTAGCGTAGGATTTCAAGGCGAAAAACTCCAAAGTTGACAAGTAAAAGCCTCAAAAACGGGTATCCATGAAAAACCAAATTCGTCTTCCCCGCAAGATCGCTTTGCGGTTTGAGTTAATTTCTTGAAGCTATCCTCGGCTTCTGATTGGATAATCTGCACGAAAGAATGCGAATTAATTAAAAGTGGTCACACTTTTGGGCTCCTTGCTGTAACGTCGACTTTGAAAGAAATCTGCCTTGTGAAAGTGCTTACGATTTTTGCTTTTTTTTAACAAAATCTTTAGCAATAGTCTCTATTGCATTTATAGCTTCTGGGAAGCTCATTTCACATGGAAAATCAACTGACAGGCGTGTCTCTGGCTTGATGTGCGCGTCACGCCCACTTGTCACTTGTCAATTAATTAGCGAATTTAAAAAAGGTACCAAAGTTCGATCTAAATTTGTTGACAGCGAGGTTTGAAAAAGGGTACCAAATTTCGATTTAAATTTGTTGACAGCGAGGTTTGAAAAAGGTACCAAATTTCGATTTAAATTTGTTGACAGCGAGGTTTGAAAAAGGGTACCAAATTTCGAATTAAATTAGTTGACAGAGAGGTTTGAAAAAGGGTACCAAATTTCGATTTAAATTTGTTGACAGTGAGTTTTGAAAAAGGGTACCAAATTTCGATTTAAATTTGTTGACAGAGAGGTTTGAAAAACGTACCAAAGTTTGAATTAATTCTTTTGGCGGCGTGGTTGAGAAAAGGATCCCAATTTCGATTTACATTTGTTTGCCGAGAAATTAAAATAACCCATGCCAATTTCGTTAAAAAGAAATAAAAGATAATGTTTTTTCAATCGAAGAGTATTTCTTAGTAAATGCGCAAAAAGGTATGATTATTTGATTAACTTTTAACATCATAAAAGGTAAAGTTTGAAAAAGGGGCATAAATAAGAGACCAAAAACCAATTTACAGGAAAAACCAGAATTGCCGAAAACTTTCACTGATTTGTTATGTAGGCACGCTCAAGAACGAGATTGTCTCTTCTGGCTTAGGGTACCACAAACTCCTGCTGGTGTGGTAGTACGCTGCCCAATCGGTTGTTTATTTGATGGCTTCCTTCATCGTCAGGCCAAATGATCAGCAGTAGTCCATTTTAGACATGTTCGCCTGCTTAATATGGACAGTTGAATGGCAATTCTCGACATCCAGCATCATGCAGCTTAGCAAATTTGCAGCCTGTTAATTAAAATCATTCAGGTTGCAGAACAATCGTTGAAGACCCCATTCAATCAGTTCCACTGATCCCACTGTCTTAGCGGAAACGTGTCTTTGTGGCCCATTTAATGTTCCTGTTATCCTTGTGCTATTTCTTATGTCGGTCGTTGTTTCATTCAGCATGTCTTTACGCTGGCGGACAAGTAAAAGAGCTTTGTCAGCCGACTTTATCTCGTATCTTGCTCCTTTACTGTCCACGAAGAATGCATCATACAATGCACCAATACCTTTAAGAAACTTGGAGCACTCTGTCATCTTAGTGCAGATTTTGATCGAGTTAGCCTGTGCATTGCAAATGTAGACGACACTCTCAAGCTCAGTGCATATGCCAATGGAATGTTTGAACCGACAGTTTTCGGCTAGTCCGTCAACACTTCCCTCCTCTCTGTTGGAGCCAGCAAACACACGTATGTCACCACTTTGTTTCAGTTGCCACACAGACGCTTTCTTTTGATTGGAAAACAGAATGTCCGAACCAAATTTCGTCAACACACACGGTTGAGTTGAGAGTTCAACAAGCAATGTACACTCACCACTTTCTAAGCTCACTTTGCTGATTCAGTGCGATGCAAATATGCTACTGTTACACAGACACATGCTGTTAACCTTACGCCACTCAGGACTGTACTGAATAAGCATTTGCAGATTATTACCTTTCGAGCCAATGCCATTCTCCTCTACTTGAAAAGATACTATTACTTTCTGGGAAACTTCTGCAGCGTTAAATAACTCGCTATCTGCGCATGCCATAGCTTCAAATGATGGTTGTTTTTCACAATCCCAGAAGTGAACTTCGTCAGTTTTGACATTGTGTAAAGGAATGGATGCCGACGGATGCCATTATGTAAACATTCAGTTCCCAGTCTTTTCTCCCCCTTAAGGCGTGTCCCTTCTCGGAAAGCCAGCGAAAAGATATTTCTAGGGCATTTCCCAAAAAGCGGCTGTTAATTAAGAGCCTAAGATATTTCTTGTGTCACAAAAAGTAACATAGAGGAAGCCAAATGATTAATCATTACAATTAGCTTGTTCTTTTTTCTACGTCATCTTTTGGAAAACATCGCAGCCAACTTTCTTTCAAATCTGCATCTCTTGTTAGACTGGATATAGCTGTTTCTACCAGATTGTTGTGCTCACCTTTCAGAACACGAACATTCAGCAATTCCACTCTTCTTTGCTCGAGCTGCATAAAGAAGAGGTAAACATCATCCGAAATATGTCGCAGGCCTCTTTGGCGATACTGCCTTGCCTCTGTAACTTGAAGTGTCTTTTGAAATACAGGCGTTTCTTGTGGCTGGTCGAATGATTGAACAATGTTTTCTTCTCGTTTACACCAAAGACAATACAAACATACTGTGTAAATTCAGTGCTGGTAAAAAAATCATGTAGTCTGGAAGTTGCCTCAGTAAATCCTTGCCTTGAAATGTTAATGACAGTCTCGTCAGGATTTTTGACAATGTGGTTTTAGATGATTAGAAATGAATGAAACCACATCAGCTCTACGAAGGGTTGTACCTTGGCCCAACAGGTGTCAGATAACAGGAAATCTATTGCTGTGTTTTTTGTTCCATAAAGGAAGAAACAACTGATAATGGAGAGGTCTTCAACAACAACAAGTGGTCTCGGCATTTGTTGAAACATTCATCTGGTGGACTTGAGAGACTTGATTCATGCCTCGTGAACCAGTCGTAAACATCCAACAACTCCAGTGGAACATCAACATCCTCATCTTCAAAACAGTCTCGCACTGGGCCATCCAGCAACTCACTAGGAAATGTAAAAGGCTCGTCATCTTCCTCATACTCATCAAAGCAAACTGTGACTGATATCAGGTTATCGTGGTTGAAGCTCTTTTTGCGGCAGCAGGACAGATCTTCAACAAAGGCACATAAGTGTTGGGTGGAGCACATTTCAACCGCTTTTTGCTGTGCCTTCAACAACCGCCGTGGATTAAAATTCAAAATCTGGATATTTTCAGGGGACTTGACTCTCGAAGCTGCAACATAACAATGTACAACTGCCGATGCAAGTGTCAAACCTTGCGATTTGTGACACGTGACTGCATAGGCCAAAACAATAGGAAATTGGTTTACGCTTCCGATTTTTTGCCCATTCTTATTCCTCTTGATCCACGTTTCCCTTCTAATTTCAACAATCCCGACCCCTTCAAAGGCGACCAAAAGGGCATCACCTCTTTTTCCTGTAAAGATGCCAAGGGAACCATTCTTTAAATTATCGGCCTTGTTCCACACAAGCATTACTTTACAACCATGCTTTAGTTGCAGGACTGGTGCTCCAGGCCAGCACGTGCTCCAAGAACAGTTGTTTTCGAACGGTGCCTCGAAGGTTATCAACTCGCCAGGTAATGCATTGAGCTCGATCTCGTCTGTTTGACAACTGCACAGGTACTTTTCGAAAAAAATGTGCGTGGCAACTTCTTGTAAGGCCTGTGGTAAATCTCTATCTAAGGACGAGACTTTTTCCTACTCCGCCTTATCCAGTAATGAACAAGTTGTGGCCTGCAGCAGCAAAATCCAAAATTTCCTTCTGGTCATTATTGAATTGTATCCTGAAGCAGTAGAAATACCGTTCTATTTATCTTGCATCTTGTGGTGATTTACCAAAACAATGCGCGAAATAAATCAAAGCCTGCAAGAGCAAGAATAAAACTATTACAGAAAGTGAATACTTACATGGTCGAGCAGCACAATCTCATCATAGCGGAGCCAGCGCGCTAGCGCATCAGCGGAACACCATTGCTAAGGAAATTTGGTAACCTATCAAGCCAAGAAATTTTGGTAGTGACGTAATACAGTACCACTCTAAAGTAAGTTACCAGTCTCATCTCGTTTCTCTCGAGACCAGAGTCTCGTCTCGCAAGACGAGAGTCTCGTCTCAAGAGACGAGAGTCTCCTCTCGAGAGATTCACTGATGTGGCAATTTTGCAATAAATTACAAGCAAATTGTCTTGCGAGAAGCTGACTACAGTACTGTGCAAAAGTAATGAGAACAAATTTCGCTTTGTTCTCTTCGAAATATCGGCGAACTTTCGATCGATATTTCACAGCGTTCGTGCGACAGTTAAACGAAATTTCGGCGACAATTCGCCAAGGCAAGCGAAAAATCGAATCAAAAAATTGCTTCGAATTTTAAAAGTAGGGAAATATCGAAGAAAATTTACATCAAATCAAATGAAATGTCCGCCAACTTTCCGATGCCCGACAAACATAAACTCGCAGTTATATTAATGCAACTTATGCAGTTGCGAAAAGAAAGCCCGAAAAAATCAGGCTTGCCGGGATTCGAACCCTGACCTCTGTGATACCGGTGCAGCGCTCTAACCAATTGAGCTAACAAGCCAACTGGGAGCTGGTCATTAAATTGGTTCATAGTATACCCGGGAAAGATGAAGATGAAATTATGAATATATGAAATTCATTTATTTGAACTGCGGAATAAAGAAATAAATGTAAAGAAGATCCTCGCAGTTATTAACGCAACTTATTCAGTTGTGAAAAGAAAGCCTGAAAAAATCGGGCTTGCCGGGATTCGAACCCTGTCCTCTGCGATACCGGTGCAGCGCTTTAACCAATTGAGCTAACAATTGAGCTGGTCATTAAATTGGTTCGTAATATACCCGGGAAAGATGAAGATGAAATTATGAATATATGAAATTCATATATTTGAACTGCAGAATAAAGAAATAAATGTAAAGAAGATCCTCGCAGTTATTAACGCAACTTAATATGAACTTATTATGAATTTCATATATTCATAATTTCATCTTCATCTTTCCTGGGTATATTACGAACAATTTAATGACCAGCTCCCAGTTGGCTTGTTAGCTCAATTGGTTAGAGCGCTGCACCCGTATTGCAGAGGTCAGGGTTCGAATCCCAGCAAGCCTGAATTTTTCAGGCTTTCGTTTCGCAATCGCGTTAATAACTGCGAGGATCTTCTTTACATTTATTTCTTTATTCCGCAGTTCAAATATATGAATTTCATATATTCATAATTTCATAAACATGAACTCACACGGCAAATCGTAAACAATCATTTCAACCGTGTCCAATACGGTGATACAGGCTCAACTCACTCAATTCAGTTTTTTATTCCATTCAAGAAATAGAAACAGAAAGAAAGTCCAAATGCTAGAATTACGGCAAACAGCGCGAACTCTTCTCAAAACAAGACTTTAATACATTACAAGTTTATTGGAACCACGTGCAGGAGGTCACAGCCGATTGTCTGATGGTCACGGGGATGAACTTGCCAAGATCTTTGCATCTTTACCACTTTAATTTCCCAGCAAAGCAGGAATACTCGAAGAAGCAGCATAGAAATATATTTTAAGCAACACCATCGCCATTCAACACAGCTAAGAAGGCAATTTGCTGTCTTCGAGAACTACTCATTTTGTTACAGAATGTCATTCATGCAAATCATGCTAAATTTGCATACGGTGTATTTGTGCTGACGTTTCAAATTACCTTGTAGATCACAGTTTTCTTCGGTTTTTGTCTCGTTTTGTGCGAAGATTGATGTGGTATCGACTTCAGTGTAATGAATGGAAATATTTTTGCAAACATTACGTTGCTTTCTTCGGATTTATATTCCTTCTCACCTGAGTAACTCACTACTGACACGCTCATCAGCGGCTAATGTTTACTAAAACATATCATTTGCTCGCAATACGGTATTGAGAAATACTTGACGCATCGTGTAATCCTTATTACAAATTGTGCCTCTAAATGCAGAGTGTTTTCCTGTTTCAATCATCTTTATAGGCCTTTTAAAACTGAAGTTATGACTTATAAATTTGCTGTCACGCTCCCAAAACAAAAGTGCTACTGACGCGCTTATCAGAGGCTAATGATCATTCGCTCGCAATATGATGCTGAGAAATACTCAACGCATAATCCCTATTACAAATTGTATCTCTAAATGCCGAGTGTTTTCCCGTTTGAATCATCTTTATAGGCCTTGTAAAACCGGAGTTATGACTTTTTATAAATTTGCCGTGATTTAGTTTTCGATCACTTCTGCGATCGATTGGCTTGCGATAGAAGGAGCTCGGTGAATTCAACTCGTTTCGCGACAATGCGTCCGTAACTTCACAATAGATGTCTTTATCTCGCGAGAATGGCAAGCATTAGTACTTACAGCATTCTTTAACCTCTCACGAGACGAGACTCTTGTCTCTTGAGACGAGAATCTCGTCTCTAGAGATGAGAATCGCGTCTCGCAAGAGGGTGGTAATTTCCTTTTGAGCGGTACTGTAGTCAGGTGACCGTCCGTTTGTCCGTCTGCACCACAGGGTTACCAATACAATTTGTACACTGGATATAACCCTGTGCTGAATCCCGTGTGTTTTTGGCGCGAAATCGCATGTTGACCCGCATTGTAACAAAACAAGCAAAGACAACAAAAGTAAAAAACAAATTTGTTAGTGGAAAAAAAGTTCAAAAGAATACTCAGGTATCTTTTTGGTGAAAGGAGAAAAATTCAATTTGGGGGAAAAAATTAGGTGATAAAGTTCAGGCGAAAAGTTCAAATTTGCCTCGTCAGTTCTGTTTGAACTCGGCCGGCACACCGCTTGAGTTTGCAGCTTTTCGCAGTGGTTTCGACGCCAAATATGGCAGAGCTAGTGCTTTTTGGTCGTTTCTGTCCACAACCATGGTTTTTACGGCGTTCCGAACGCATTTTGCCAGGATAAACACCAGCATTTTCATGCTGATAGGCAGCTTGTCACGAAGAAAGAAATAAGTGTTAAAATTAACTTCAAAGATGACAATAAACGCTCATGGCCTAGTGGACTAATCGCCGGCTTCTGACGCCGACGAGCCGGGTTTGGCTCTCTGCGAGGGCAGGAATGTTTTCTTTTTTTTCTTTTTAATTTAACGACTTGAATGAGAGTATTTTCACAAACTAATAACTGCCAGCCAAAAACATAAAAAAAAAAAAACAAACAAAAAGGAAGGGGGGCTCCGCTTTTAGGCTTCGCTAAATCTTTATATTAGATCGAGAGGACGAAATGAGATTAAACTTGACTTAGTCCTGACACAAAAATCAGTGCGCTTGTAAAGGTTACAATTGCAAGGTTTTCCTCTGAGTTCGCGATCGTTCATAGCCGCCACATTTCACATCTTTGTAAACAATTCCCGCACGAATTTGATTAGGCGATTTAGACAATAATCTCTTGTCGGATTGACCTGAGGGAGCCGGGGTAGCAAACAAAAAATTTCAGAGGACAATTGATGGTGTGGTATCCTGGTGAGGCTGAGTTTGTAGACGAGGCAGGGTTACCAAGCAGGTTTTCAACGGTCATGTGTTGTAGTGGATTTGTACGGGGCTCTTCGCCATCTTTTTGCTTGGATTTGTGAAAACAAACTGCCGCTTGGCGTCGGTTGCAGGGCCCGGATTGCGTTGCTAATGAACTGAAATGAAACAAGAACAGTGGCCGCTGGAATATTTTAAGCTAAGGATTTTTCGCTTCTCGCATCGGGCATCCCGAACTGGAATGTACCGCCTTGTCCTTTCTCTTAGAGTGGAAAACCAAGGGAGCTAACACTCGCAAAAGTCGCCACAAATCGGGAAAGTAAGAGCCCAGACAGCAAAGACACCATGGAAGTAAGATAAGGTATCTTATTGAGAATTTTGTAATATTTGTGTTTTCTAAAGCATATCGTAAATATCCCATACAAACTTATAATTTCGCTATGACCGCTGTTTTGCAATATTATATGACACAACTTGAGCTTGGGCCGCCTGTAAAATAGGAAGCTAGCATAACTCCTAAATATTTGAAACTAGTCACACTGTCCAGATCATCATTAAAAAAATAGGGAAATCGAAGAAATATTAACTAGTTTTCTGACGTTTTCAATAATCATAGATTTCGTCTTTTCAAGGTGTAGTGTGAGCTTGTCTTCTTTTAACCAGTTAGCCACGTTGAAGAGTTCTTCGTTCAGCTTATTTTTCAACAGCTGGGATTCTTTAGAGTAACAATAGAGAACGGTATCATCTGCATAGAGTGGTGCCTCTGAATTTTTAACAACAGCAGGTAGGTCATTGATGTAGACAGGGATCCAAGATACTTCCCACCAAGGTAGTGCACACTGGTAGAGCTGCTGATAACTCATTACCACAAGATGTTTGCTGTTTCTTATGACTCAGGTGCAATGCAAACCACTTCAGAGCACTTGGAGAGACGCCAACTAATGAAAATCCTATGATGCACAGGGTTAAACGCTTGGATAAGATCCAAGAATACTGCACCACTAAGATTTCCCTGTTACATGTTCAGTAAGGACCTGATCTGCAAAAGCAGACAAAGCAGTGGCTATCAACAGTTTAGGACGGAAGCCGAGCTGCTTGTTAAAACTTTCGTAACAAACTTGTACTCTAAAGGACTTTTAAGAGAGTAAAAACAAATAATCTTACTCATCCCAATCTACGTCTTCAAAGATAAGTCCTTTTTCCAGTCGATCCATCCATCGCAGCATTAGATGGAGCTCTTCAACAATGACGTTGTCCAGGAGATGTTTAAGAGACACAATCTCTGATTTTGAGACAATATTAAACAGTCGCGGCCACGGTACCTCACCGATTTGGCTGAAATCTTGCATGTAGTATTGGTTTGGGACCCTAACCACGAAATAGATGTTTTTAATTTTTCTAAATTTTTACTTTGGGAATTATGAACATGGCCGGTCTTGAAGGGCTCTGAAGGCTATCCAATATGGCGGATGAAAGGACTTCTCAATTTACCTCCGCGCATACCAAAAACTCTTACCAAAAATAAAAAACAATGGCCTAAAGAGCTATCTTTAAACGTTTATTCTTTTACAAATGTTGTTTTCAAAATGAGAGTTTCACAATGAATGAGCAAAATGTTCTAGCGTGCTTCTTCGTGAGTCTTAAGAATGATAAGTTTACCGTAAATCGAGGGGCTGATATCTCTCATGGTACATCGATCGAAAATCCGCCACACAGCCTGAGTGCAGGGTCACGGTATTTATAGGTTGTTCGATAACGCAAATAAAAAAATAGGCAACTTTATTTGCAGGCGAGAAAAAAATCTTCAAGTTGTCAAGGTTCGGCTATAAATATAACAATGGGAGTGAATAATGATGGCGGCGAAGCACTGATGAGGCGTTTAAAATAAATGCTATAATCAACAAATTGCAGCTAAATATTAGCCTGTTGCTTCCAAAGGACTATTTATGACTATATGTAAGAGGAAATATTTTTAATCATCATTTCTAAGAAGCTAAGAGGGGTTTGATCGCTTATCATGAAATGTTCAATTCTCATCGATAGTAAAGATCCAAATTATGAGGTCCTGATGAAAACCTTATAATTAAAATATCAGCAAAACGTTTCATTCTATCCACTGAATCAACAAAATAGCAAAAATATGATAAGAAGATATATTCAGTTGAATGCAGATCTAACAATGTAAAGGTAATAATGTTAGCATAAATGTAAACAGAGACAGGGAGATCAATCAATATATTCTTGTCTCACATTGTACACGTACGTTTGTTTAAAACCTTTTATGTAACTACATGATTTTACGGCTTAAATCATTTACCTTGCGTTATCCACAGCTGAAGCTACCTCACTTTGTTCAGTTGTTACTCTTGCAGTTACTAGGCACAATCCACAACGACGGTTTTGCGTGTTTACATGTTGTGTGACATTGTTACTCATTTCAGGAGTGACGTGAAACGAACAACCTTGACCAATCATTTTGTTCCAGTGGGGTCGGGAACCGGGGGAAGCGGGGAGGGGGTAATTCCTTAAGTCGTGCGAACAATGAACAAAAACAAAACAAAATACCGACCCAACCTAGCTGGCATTTTATGAGATAATGGAATGATTAAATAGAGATCTTACTTTTAACAGGAAAATACTCTTGGAAGAAAAATTCTTATAAAACTAACCCACTCCAAGGAGGATAAACAGATAATTTCTGTCCCTTTGCGACCAGTTACTAATGAGAAGCAGTTTCATCTGTATCGATTTAAAAAGCCAATAACAAATCAATAAAATAAAGAAAAACAACAGAAATAAACATGGTTTCTGTTGAAAATATGACGCAAGTTTATACGACAATATGGCAATCACTTTGTAACTTTTACTTGCTTCCCTACGATCGGGAAGTTCACTTCATACATGTTCTGATACAATCAGAAATTCTGTCTGGGTTGCAATCTGTCTACTCTTTTTGAACTCAAAGTTTTCTCCACCTATAGTTGCTTTGGAAGAACAAATTATGGACCGACTACAGTACTCTTTGTTACTTGTAAGATGGTGATGTAATTTTCTCATAAGAATTCCCTGGAATAGACCAAGAGACTGTTGACTCTACTGTGACCAGCTAATAATCCCTTTGCACAGTAAGAACGTTTTATTTGTGTATCCAACTTTCAAACAAGCCTCCAGTCTCCAACATCTCCACGTATGGTGCTTTTCGGCGGGGTATTTGCTGTCCACTGATTTCAAGTTCAAAGTCGGAACACATTTCTCGAAGCACTGGTAATGTTAGCTTACTTAGCTTTTTCTTGGCAACAAGATCACATAGATCATGTCCGTCAAAGGTGAATGGATGACTGGCCTGTGTTTGTGCTAGCACTTCATTTCGCACGGTTACCATGGCATCTTCAACTTCGGCTGCTACGAAATCTTCCTCAGCTTGTACATCCGGCCGACTCTTAGATTTTGCTTTGCGGGAAAAGAAGCCTTGAATCTGCTTGGCAGACAAAAGCTCCTCTGGTGTGAACAGTCGCTGCCCATCGCTACCTCTGGTTACTCTCATTTGTCATGCAACAGTTACGGGATCAAGTTTTCTTCCCGTCGTCTCGCCGATTTTGAACTTTTCCTCAAGAAAACGTCTCTGTTTCTCACTGAAAGGTTTCGACGGTTTGGTAGATCTCAACGCCCAGCCCGGATTCAACATATTGTTTGACGATGATGCTGAGTGAATGGTCACCGTTTCTGTAGTTACCATAAGGGTATTGTTATCACCTAACAACTTTTTACTATACATTATTTTCGCTGTATCTAAGTGACTCCCTCTCAGGTGACCATACATACATTGTGTGGTTTACCATCGATCCATAGCGTTGGCAAGTTTTGACGCAGCCTTCGTTTGGACAGGCAAACAATTTACAGTTCTCTGCATTTTCAGCTGTAACCTCTGATGCCATATTATCAGCGTCATTGTCGCTATCACTTCCCTTATCCTCCGAGGGCTCGATGGTTTGGCTACTGCAGGCTGTTTGACCTTTCTTAGATTTTCTTGGCTTTACCGGTCTGAATCCGCCTTCATAGAAATGTCACGTCTGTGGCATCTGTCGTAGAAATGTCTACATCTAAGACAGTCAAAAGAGCATAAAGACTTTTGAGAGACCTGTATCTCAGGGGCAGATCTAGGGGGAGGGGGGAGCGCACCCTCCTCCTGAGATTACCTTCGGGTTTCTTATATAACTAATATTCTGCAGCATTTGTGTACGTCACTTGTCAGTCACGTCATTCCTTAGTGGTGCACCCCCCGGCTAAGATAAATCCTGTATCCGCCCCTATATCTGTTCTTTGTCACGTGGCATTACAACTGAATGTAAGCTTAACACTAAAATAAGTAAGGGTTGTTTGAATAAGAATAAGCAATCGAACGGATTATTATTTAAATCCTCATCTACATATTTTCACCCGATTTCAGTTTAAAATCAAGCACAGCAAGTACGGATATGTTAACTGTGCAAAAATTGACAGAGCAGATAACTTGTTTTTTTTTTACCTTCAAATTGTGACCATGAGAAGTGCTTTCCTTCACCAACTTGGTACGCCCTCCAGACTTTAACTCCATCACTGCTGAACTCGAAGTTGTTTACTTTACTGATGCCTGGGAACTTGCAAGTAGGTTTGTCACACAAAGGATCTGGAAGCAAAACAATTCTGGCCCCAGGAACTCCTCCATTTGAGAGCATTGCCTCCTGAAACTGCTCAGCTGTGATTACGTCATGGCCTTCATTTACGTAAGCGCGCGCATGGTTTTTCATAGTGGCGGCAAAGCGGTCACAAGGACCTTTCCCACCTTGTGGATCCGAAAAGTTTAGATAATGTTGTAAATGTTTCTTAAATTTGATTAATTTTGATTGTATAGTTATTAGTAACTTAGTAATTTAAGTAATTGTTCCTGAAAAGCCCCATTGGGGAGGTTACAATAAAGTATGTATGTATGTATGTAAGTCCAGACGTCGAATGAAAACACCAGTCCGCTTGCTGATGTTCTTGCACACCAGGACTGTACTGGAAGAATGATAACACCCTGCATTGTCCATACGAACGAATGCGTTTTCTATCTCGGGGTTCTCTTTCTTCAGTGTTGCTAGAACGTGTTCCATGAGTGTCACTACGCACGTAGTCTTTGGCGCGACATTTCACTTTATGGACAAAGGCTTGCGTTTCAATTTCTTCCTCTTTCTTTCTCAAGATGACTGCAATGTGCCACGAAAGGCCTCTTTTGCCAAACCATTCCCCTTGAGACTCCCTGTACAATCTCGGAAGAAATTTCATTGCCCAGTCTTGAATAAGCAGTATGTTTGTCTCGTTTAGGCAGTCGATCACGTCGCTGCGCACTCTATCCTGATTAATGACACGCAGCTGATGCGCTTTCCAATTGTTGATAGCTGTCACAGCCTCTTGAAACATATACTGGGCGTCGTCTTTTTCGTTTTCTGTTTCAAAGGAACCATTAGAAATTGCCGCCTCTATGCCAGATAGCGTAGTTTTCAATTCCTCGCATCGCTCACAGAGAAGATCATGGTCGTGGTCGAGGTTGCTTCTAAATCTTGAATCTTTGGGATCACTCAAAGCATAAGTACTGCAATGATCTGGAATGCGCGAGCTGGAAATGTTGATCTGTTTAAAGAAAAAACATTACAAAAACATTACAACAAAAATTAACTAAGGCATGTTTGCGAATGAACCTACGGTCTTAGCTTCATCATTTTTTTTTTGGCTTGAAAAAAAGCTCATATCACCGAGGAGGGCTACCTCAGACCCTGATGTCATGAGCGTTTTAAGGCCGTAGACCCGCATGTGATTTGTGCTTTAGATCGTTATATTTAGGAGTTTCAGTACGCTTATACACATTTTTTTTCATATGGTGTAAGATCTTAACCCAATTACTTTTAAAACCAACATTTACCCCCCGACAAGGAGCTCTCTAATATATATCGGTAGACAGAATTAAAGCCCTGTGAACAATAATGAGGCCTTGTTATTCCGGGGTGTTTGGTTAACCCTCATCCTTATGACACCAGGGAGCGGTTATCCCTTATCCTTAAAATCACTGAAGTTGTAATTATTTTTATTATCCTTAACACTATCTCATTTTATCCATTATCCCAGTAATTTTTTAGTATTTACCGTTATCTCTTATCCCTAAAATAATTTTGCCCGTTATCTTTTATCCCTAAAACTTAAAACAGGGCCTCAACTGAATGATATTATAAACCAACTCACTGCTTATAACTGAAGGAATTTGTCTCTTGGTTGCGGTAACACTCCTTTTGCGCACGAATTTTCGTATAAATAATTATATCACCTGATACTTAGATAAAAATGGCCAAGGCCCAGTTGGCTAAAAACATACAATATCTTTAAATTCTGAGCAGAAGACTTACTTTATAGTCACTTTTGAAATAACTTTTCGCTGACTTGAGCGCTCTTTGAAGATCATGAGCATATTTTGATTGGATCCCACAGTCAATAAGCTTGTCAACTAACTTCAGCAAATCGTCAAAGGCCTTGCCTCCTTCTGAAATGAAGTAGTCAAGCCCTTGAAGGGATTTTCGCACTGATGCGCTGCAAGCGGACAGGACGCGTCGAAGCGTAACTCTGCTGAGCGGGGTCATTTCACACTCTTTGCAATACTGTAAATACTGATCGATAATTCTTTCGTTAACAGACACTCTGATGACGTTTGGAGTGTGAATTACCTCTCCAGATGACAACTTTAGCAACCACTCGCCAAATGGCAGGTCCTGTGCGATGTAAGGGCTAGTTACAAAATTGAGAAAATGATCCAACTGATTGACGTCAAATCTAGTACGAACGCTGGCCTTTTGCATGACAGGAGTCCTGCGACCGCAAGTCAATCGGTGCTTTCTTGCTTCACAAAACATATATTTAGTTAAGCCTGGAATATATTTACGGGTTCCCTCAAGGGTGGTGAGGTCTGCTATGATGGAAAGAACCTGTTTCTTGACATTTTTACTGGACGCATTCTCATATGCTTCAACAAGGGCCCTGATGTACTTGTCACTACTTTCACTGTCAGGCTTCTTCTCGTCAAATTCAAGTTTGGGGAGATTGAAGACCTCGCGCATCTTGTTTGAGGCTGTGAGTGTCTCCCACAATTCCGTGGCATGACTCGGCGACAATGTTCTAAGAACCACCTCTATCACTTCCCGCGTCTCAGCAACATATCGCCTCCTGGACCGCTCGGAAACAGAAGATAAATCAATATCTACCTCGCTTATTGGAGGTAACCCACAGCTTTCAATGAAATCGTTAAGTTTCATTTTCCTATAGCTCTTGATGTGCGATCTGAGAGCATCGGCCATCAAGCTCTCGCGATTCGATGTACCATCGCTATGTGGGGTAAAACTCATGTCTTGTGCCTCAGGGGAAGTAACCTATAAGTAAGCAAACAAGATCTCAGATCGCTTAGAACGAGCGAATGCTCTTTTTGATGGCGAATTTCACAGGCTAAATTCAGTTGTACGGTACTTTTAACCAACTTACCACCTAACAGTACAGCAGCAGGCTCGTGAAAGAACCTAAACGTACGCGAATGTGAAAGTTTGCAATGGAGTGATTGAAAGGGAAGCTGAACAGCTTCTTGTACGAACACAGCGTGTACTAAACTGAATCAACCTCAATTTTTCGTCTTTAGAAGTAAATATTAAATAACTGTCATACAGCTTTCTCGTTGATTTCTCGCTACCGTATTTACTCGAAAGAGCACCCCGGCGCTTATTTAATTTTTCGCGCCTCAAATACGGCGCTTCGCCGAGGGCGGCGCTTATTTAACATAAACTGGACGCAACAAAGAAATCTTTCCTTTTTATCTGTGCGAAAATTTTACAGAAACTATTTAAAGTGTCTTTTGATTGTCATTATTCGTCTCTTCCGCCACTTTTAAATTAGTTTATAAGTGGTGTCCTCACTCAGCTACGATCTCAGTCCCTTTCTACAACATCGCTTTGATAAAAAGAAATTTCCAATGCTGCTTATAGTTGCTAACTAGCTGTGTTTTAGCTCAACGAAATTCCTCAAATAAGCGCCGCATCGGGACCGCAGCGCTTATTAACTTTTTGTCCCAAATGCGGCGCTTATTTGAGGGAGGCAGTTATTCGAGTAAAAACGGTAAGCACGGAGTTTTTTATATCGTTTTGTTGCTAAACGTCAGCGTGCAGATGACATAACAGTTAACCAATGAGGCATACATGGCTTGCCATGCTTCCTTGGTATTCAGCTACTGACTCTTCCAACCCGGACTCTGTTTGGACAGGGATTGCTTGCAGGTCCATTTCATCGAGCTTTTTTTGAAGATAAGAAATTTCTTCCTCAGGAAAACGATTCTTTTGCTCATTCTCTTCTTTCTCCACTTCATCCTTTTCATTGTCTTCATCTTCCTTTTCATGTCCATCTGCTCCGGGTTCTTCCTCCTCATCATCATACACTTCCTGGTTCTCACTGTTTTCGTTAGCAGCTTTTGCGGTCTGACTTATTTTTTGCCTGCACAGTGGGCACATTACTAGATAATTAAATGAAGAAAATAAATGGTTATTTTAAAAGGCTTTTTTTTCTAAATTCAAGAACCGGCATCAATTCTGTTACATGTCAAGGCATTTCGGTTAGCAACCTATCTATTCTCGCTAGCCCTGGCATCCTTATTGCAATGATGATGATGATGATGATGATGATGATGATGATGGCGACAAAGACAGCGTGAGGTGTTACTAAGCCTATTGTTAGCATTCTTCAAATTATATGTTAAGAACTTACACGAGCCAATATGAACAACTTTTCCTGTTTCCGCATATAAGGCTTTAGCTTGAGCTACGGTAACACCACGACTCCCCTTAGGTGGCTGTGATGAATGTCCACTGAATTCCTCCTGAATGCAACAACGCGTCTTGTTACACCTCCAACGTATTCCGTAACTGTCACGATGGCAAGGACAGATTGTCACGCGCTTGTGTTCATCAGTCAATTCAAATACACCTATGGAAAGTATTTTAACACTACTATTACAAATAAAAATAGTTGGCAAGGGGTCCAGTTCTTTGTTCATTTTTTCAGACAGATAATAGATGAGCAACTCTTTACAAGAGGAATCTTTAAAATATCGATACCAGGGTTTTGAGCCCTAAAAAGGGCCCAGGTTCCAGCAGCTTCTTCCCTCTCCCCCTCCCAAAGGGATCAAGAAACTATAACGCGACACATTCCCCAATAGGAAGAAAAGAAAACAAGTAATTCATTTTTATTATTATCGCTATGTTAACAAAAAATTCTAAATAGTTATTCCGTTATAATTACCGGCTCTTGCAAAGATCAATTGCATCTCGTTTCCAAGCGCGGCGTCGATCACTTTCAAAGCTCTCAAATGCGGCTTTATGTCTTTATCGCACTCCAAAAGCGTAATGCATTCGGCTGTGACATTAGATGACGCACTTTGACCACAAGAGTCGCCAACAAACTTCGAAAATCCACACTTTGCCATAACAAAGTACTTTCGGTTCCCCGTTTGAACTGATAGTCATAAAGTGACAAACACCTAAATGAATCACGTAAAAGTTGTTAACGGCCATATTGGATTCCCTTTGGAGGCGCTCAAAACAGGTCGTGTTCATAATTCTCAAAGTAAAAATCGATGGAACTTTAAAACATCCATTTCGTAGTAAGGACTCACAACTAAGACTACATGCAAAATTTCAGCCAAATCGGTGAGGTACCATGGCCGGACCTACAATTATGGCCATTAGACCTTGAGACACTTGGCAATATTTCAGTGAGAAGTAAGAAAATGTAATCTCCACTGTAATTAGAAGTCTTTTACAGGTTTTATGACTATCTGTGCCCCCCCCACCTCCCCAAACAATGTTGAAGATCAGTCACCAGTTTCAAATCCTAACTTCAACATTGTACAGGGGGGAGGGGGGCGAGGTAAGAGAATTTTTCAAATGACGCTAACAGGACGCCATTTGAGCAAAGTGTCCCAAGAATTATGGCCATAGTTGTCCGAATGAGATCGATGATGAAATTGCCCAGTGTAACTGCAAACCAACCAAACTCTGTGACTTATGTACAGTTTCAGTGGTAAACTGTGGTTGCGGGCGTTTTGCATTACAAATGGCACATGTGATGCAAGAATAGTTGGGGGAGGGGTGGGTAAGTGTCATTCCAGCAAAATGTTGGTGGAACGGTTCTTGGTGTGTAAAATATAATACACTCGAGTGACTTTTCTCATTGAAAGACGAAGTTATCACACCAAAACGATACCCTAATTACTGTTAAAAGAGAGAGAACGTACTTGCAACAAATGTAAGGCTTATTTTACGAAGTAATAGCATTGACTGAGCAAGCTTGAAAACGGATTTTTATTGTCCCAACAGCAAATCAATGAGGCTATAGGGTGCCCTTTTTACCCAAGTGACACAATTCACTCTGCATTGGAAAATATTTTCTTTCCGTTGAATGCTAATAAATCGCAGTTCCTCACCAGACACTTCGAACTGGAATTCAAGTCACGCGTATAATACGTCATGGTCAATGAGTAACGCCAACAGTACTCGGCAACAGTACTCAGCAACATTTTCTGCTTTTTCTCGTTCTAGAATAGAAAGAATCCCAGTAAAAGTGGTTCAAATGTATCACTCCTATTAGAATAACAGTTTAATCTGGTTTTCCATATCAATGATGCTCGTTTTGGTCGACTTTAGTACAGTACTCGGCATATTTGCACTAAAATAAACAAGAGAGGGAATATTTACTTCTTGTCTATAGGTGAGTACTGTTGATAAAATTCGATAGCTAGGGATCATTCGAGAATTTTCAATCTCAGTAAGTTGAAGAAACTATTGTTAACATATTGCCATAGAAAACAAAAGTAAACCTGAATAACCTGTGTTGTTACGCCTGACAATTTGTGTGAGTACTGTCGCTTTTTTAGCTGAGTACTGTTAACGCAGTGATAACATAAACGTGTATGTTTCAACGCTCATATAGCGTTCCTCTGTTAAATCAGACTGTTTGTGAAAATAGCAATATTGCCTGTCGTTGAACAACGCTTTTTTATATCAGTAAGGAAACAGAACCCTATAAACGCATATTTTAGCCCGAAAAGAAAATATGAAAAGATGTCATAAATACCACTTCCTGTATCTTCAATTAATAGTCCGCTAAGTAATGCCGCATGTGATGATAAAATATACTAACTACCCAAGACTATGGCTTGTTCGAACTATTTCCGAAACGAGACTGGCTATTTCTACTAGTCAAAGCTTATATTCTAAGCGACAAACGCTCTCTCTTTCAAACTGGTCTATAGACAATTATGGCCATTAGACCTTGGGACACTTGGCAATATTTCAGTGAGAAGTAAGAAAATGTAATCTCCACTGTAATTAGAAGTCTTTTACAGGTTTTATGACTATCTGTGCCCCCCCCCCACCTCCCCAAACAATGTTGAAGATCAGTCACCAGTTTCAAATCCTAACTTCAACATTGTACAGGGGGGAGGGGGGCGAGGTAAGAGAATTTTTCAAATGACGCTAACGGGACGCCATTTGAGCAAAGTGTCCCAAGAATTATGGCCATAGTTGTAGTTCAAGAATCTGAGATTATTACTCTTAAGATTGGCTGGTGCTGGCATCGAGGTTGCTTGTACCAATCCAGACCCAGTTTTCTTTAATAATGGATGACTCCTAATCAGAGTAGGGGACATCCATGTTGCATCTTAAGGTTAAAACAACAACATCATTGATCAACATATGATACATTTTAAGGGTGGCTTTTTTAATGATCAAGCAAAATGTGAATTTCATGGCAAGAGTTAAAGACCAATTTCTTTTATCCTTTGCTTGCACACACAGTAATTTTCAAAGAGTTATTTTAACTCCAAAAGTGGAGTTCAAATTTTATATTAAAAATAACCCTTTTTGGGGGTTATTTTAACTCCTTAATTTAACTCCAGTTTTGGAGTTATAATAACTCCAGTGGGGGAGTCACTTTAACTCTATAAAAGGAGTTATTTAAACTCCATATGGGAGTTACTATAACTCCAAAAGTGAAGTTAAAATTTTAGGTTAAAAATAACTCCTTTTTTGGGGTCATTTTAACTCCCAAATTTAACTCCAATTTCGGAGTTATAATAGCTCCAACGAGGGAGTCACTTTAACTCTGCTCCATTAAAGACCAGAGTTATTTTAACCCCGCTCCATCAAAGACTAGAGTTATTTTAACCCCGCTCCATCAAAGACTAGAGTCATTTTAACCCCGCTCCATCAGAGACTAGAGTTATTTCAACTCCATAATCAGAGTTGTAGTTACTCTGAAATCGGAGTTAAATTAACTCCGGTACATTCACCCTATTATTTTTTTTGGATAACGAGCAACATAACACAAATTGACTGTCACTATAAAAGGTACAACATTTTTAATTCAATCCTATTTCATTTTCTCATATGAACAATAGTTTCTCACAGAATTTGAATTAACAGTAACATTAATGTAAATTTCTAAGACACTAAAATGAAAATAAAGCATGAACAAGTATGTATAAATAAAACATGATTTCAAAATATATATTAACAATTCTCTTAAAAATTTTCTGTATTTTCTATTTCCAAAAAATCTCATAATGTAGTTGCTCTTCAATATGACTTCCTCCATCTGCATGCAACCATGCATGGAGCATAAAAAGAACTTTATAATTAAGTCTGAATAGATTTGTGAAGTGTCCTTTAGAAAGACTTGTGTCCTTAGAACCTCTGATTATTCAATCTGCAGAAAATACATGGTTAAATAAAACCTTCTTAAACTGTTTCAAATTTTGACTGAAAAACCGGAAGAACTCTGGTGAAGCCCTAATGAACAATCTTTTCAGGTTAGAAGTCAAAACTTTATAAATTCGAATTTGAAGAAAGTTGGAATTCAAATGACAATATAGGAAAATTCAACAACTCTATCTTTTGTTTAAAATTATAACTGGCTTAAAATTCAATTTTCTTAAATTATTATCTGGAACCGGAACAACAAATTTGTTTTGCGAGCTTTAAAAACATTTTTAACTTTTTTCCCCTTAAGGAGCATTGAAGGTTTTATGTCACTAAGTGCTTTAAAGGGACACTGGCACAGGGAGTTTCACGTGTTGAGGTGAACAATGTGCTAAATTTTTAATTAAATGCCTTTCTCCTACGCAGAATATTCCTAGAACGTCAAAAGAAGGAAATCAAACGATTTTCTTACAGAAAGAACAAACATTGTTCATGTCGATTTTTCTGATTTACAAAGGAAATACTTTAAAATATCAGCAATCCATTTTCATCCTAGTAATCAGGAAGACAAACACAATTATAGTCTCTGAGAACTGGCACAGTTATTTTCAATGAAACTCAACCAGTATTTTTGGGTTTCCCCTAATTAGAAAGTTTTCCTAAAAACTGGTGACAGTGTCCCTTTAATATCACATTATGAAAGGGCAGCGATGAACTTATTTACTGCCACTCTCTTTCTAGCTTCTTGTTGTTTATCAAGAAGTGCAGCTTCGCAAAATAAAAATGCGTTGCTACACTTGCTAGGGTTCATTGTATTAAATACATAATAGCAGGCCACAAGAAACCCCAGGACATTTGCCATGCTTGTTGAACCCAATGAAAGTACTTCAGTTCCCTCCACTGCAATGCACAGGGGGTCTAGGCACCAGAAGTCACGAATTCCAATAATCCGTGGAGCTTTTGTACCTTTGATTTCTACATCAATCGAGTCCTCATCCTATAACAAGGATGTACATGTATTCAGTAATTGAGCATCTAGACACCGGTTTCAGCACGATTTTTTTCCTCAAGCAAATATCTGCATTGTAGAACCCAATTAGACTAAAATTTTTAACCTTTCATCAGGCCCCAATGTCACGATGCTTCATGTAAATAAAACAACAGCAAGAGGAGCATATCAATAACTGCATGTCTTAAAGTAGATGTCGATGTAATGATGCAAACAAACAAAAATATTTCGGTTGCAACATGTCCACTTGTGAAAAAAATAAATAAACATTTATAGAAGTGGTAGCCTGTTAAACTTGTGTTCATGCAGGATTATTATTTTAGAGGAAATCTCCACTATTATCGCAAATCGATGTCAAATTTTGGAGATAAAGCCAAAATTTCACTTTGTTAAGTTAGCAAGTGAAGAGAAAGTTTTAGCGTACCAAAAATACTGTACCACCTATTTTGACTTTTGAATTTCCAGCGCGCTGCCATTTTGAATTACTATGATGTCATATGGCTGCCCATGTTGTTTCATATAAAAGGAAGTTGCTTATTATCAAAAGTGGCAACCATGTGACATCACAAAAATTCAAAATGATGGTGCGTTGGAAATTCAAAAGCGAAAATACGTGTAGGTGATATTCATATCTAATCTTTTTTGGTACACTAAAACTTTATTTCCAACAGTTTAACAATTATTTTGTCTGTGGTGTGGCAAAAAAAAAATTAAAATAAAAATAAATTTTTAGTAACAGTGGAGGCTTCCTTTAAAATAAGCCAGCAACAACTGGGCTCGAAGATTACAATTTGACTTACTTTGCATATTTTTATAAAGTCTTCTGGATTTCCTCCCTTTCCCTTAAGTAGCAGGGGCAGCAAACAAACTGCAGCAGCCTCTTCAATCGCTTAAAGAGAATCATAACAAACATAAATATGGATGACAGTAATAGGGGATACAGGATTCTGCAGCTTATGACCTCTTACGAGGAACCTTACTCTCCTAAATCCTAAAGAGGAGAAACCTTTCTTTAAGGGTTTTATAACTTTTTTGACATTTTTTTCCCCAGTACACGTAGTTGTTATCATTCTTTGTTCATAAGCACAATCATAGCAGCTAGACAGAAATGATGGATCAGATTAAAATCAGACTGCTCCCAGTCATTTACATTAATGTTAACTAGTTTTCTTTCCTGTATTTTTATAATACTACATGTAAATACATGTGCAGTTCAATGGCTGTTTATTTTTGACCAGGTTTTTTAGTCACTCTTTTTTAGTTCATCTATAACCACACTATGGCCTTACCTGTTTTTTTTTAATGGGCTGTCCTCTATTGCTCCCTCGAGCGATAACATGATTCCTCGTGCCACAGGTTGTGAACTGGCAAAAACAAGGACTTTGCCAACCCAGTTTTGAAAATTTGTAGCCATCATTTTGACTGGCTTGTCTATACCCAGGACGCGTCGAAACTCTGCCTTTACCTTAAAAGAAAGGAAAATGGATACACTTAAGCTTCTGCCTCATATTGGCAAGACTTGACTGCAACTTGTCCTTTGTTCTGTGTGATATGAAGTTGCTTGAGATGACATCTTAAATGTGAGCTTTGAGGTGCATAATAGCACTTAAGTGATAAATGTATGTGAGGGTGCTGTGAAGTGAGCAAACACCCTAATGAATCTCATACAGCCAAATGACCCTGAACAGGAAATCAGAGATTGAAGTAACACCAAGCTAGAATCCATAATGGAGCAGACCATTATCTCAGGTGTCATGGGGTCAAATCCCACCAAGGTCAAAGATTTTGCTTTCTACCGCTCAACTCCCTTCCAGGGACATATGGCAGAACTTGAAACTGAGAGGTCAGCACCCATATTGCATACTAAACCAGAAGATTTGGTCAAATCTCAAACTAAACTATATAAACAAAACTTTTTGACATCTACGTACCCCTGCTGAGGTTTTCAGAGCTGGGTATTCTTCTATGAATTGGTTGATGGGAATTGTTTCTTTGAGAAACAATTCCTTCCGTATGCATGCATCAGTGCCATCAGCTCTTTTATCGTGGCCAGATTCCTATTGCTGGGACGAGCCATTTCCCTTGTCATGACCTTTATGTGTTCTCTACACGTTTCTTCTGTTTCCCCTTCTGGCATTTCATGACACTCCTCAAATCTTCTTTTTTTATGCATTGGCTGACTGTCTTCTGTTTCTTTTGTTGGCTTTTCTGAGGATTTCTTACTCTTTTCCCCAGTCTTTCTTAGATTTTTAAATCTGTACTTGAAGGCAGTTTCCCAGGATCCCTAAAACAAACAAAAAACAAAAATAAGAAAAAAAGAACTCATTACTAACAGCATGCATCTCTGTTAATACATGTCAAATAAACCTGCTGATGATGAACACCACTACTAATACTAATAGTGAATCATGTTATCCATAGTAAATAGCATCAAATGTATGTTTTGTACAAGAAGATTTGAAGCGGGTAAAAATATTCTCCTAAACTCTATTCAAATGCTTGATCAATGGCTCACGTTTGCCTCTCTGAGCTCTAAAAAACATGCATCCATTTGGTAAAAATGCAACAGGTGTCATCAATACAACCATTATCCTTGTCTAACTTACAATTCCAGTGCCAACAGCATCTGCAAGGAACGGATATTTGCGTATTACTAGGAAAGCCACTTGCTCCCTCTCAGCTTTCGAAGGGAACATAGTGTGTACCCTGATGCTTGAACAGATGTCCCTAGTGAACTCGTTCCTCCTGTCGTTAGTTAGCTTTTTCTCAGCAAGTGCCTGGGTTACCGCTGGAAAAAACTGAGACAAATACAAAAAATTATGAGAAAAACCTTTGTGCAATTACTCTGACAACTATTACCAAAATAGCCAAGATGGCTTCAAGTTTGATGATTTAAGGGCAGAGAGCAAACCTTCTTTTAAGTGTCATATTTATGGCTCCAAACTGCTTCAATTTTTTCATGGGGCATTTAGTTCATTCAAAAAAGGCTGCCCAAAGTTTTCTTCTCTGATTTTTTGTGCCGAGTACAGTGAATGCAAAGGGAGCAGTGGATGGTGGCACATCCATCTCATGTTGCAAGAGTACCACAGCAAAAATTAATTTTGGTTGTGCTCTCAGCCCTTGAATTGTCTGATGTTTTCAGCTAATCGAGTGCCAACAGTACATATGGACATGCAGTGGACAAACAGCTAAGATTTGGTTACAAGTGTTCAATTCTGGTTGTTGCTGATGACTGGACAGCCATTAAAACCCTGTCTGGTTTCACAGCATAAAATTGAAAAATAAAGTTGCTCTTATCAGACCTCTGCAGGTAAACCATTAGCAACAGTTTTAATTCCCCACTAAAATAAAATAATGTAAGGGTATCAACGGAGGCTGAACACCAGCGTTTGGGCCAGTTGTCGACAGGATTTTGTCCAGCTTCTTTCGATTCATTGTGTTATCATATTTTTTGTTCCAAAAGAAACATGTCCACACTGATGAACTTGAAATTTTGGTTGCATGTAAAGTCTAGCTGGGTTTAATATTATTTACATACATAAAATTCATCAAAATATATTTACTTACAGTAGATGGAAGTTGATAATTCACCAACCAGGATGAGCCACTATCACATAGAGGCTCACATTTTGAAAACACAGAAGTTGGCATATTTTGAGAACTAAGAGAAGATGCTCAACGTGAAGCTGGTGAAGATTGAGAACTCAAAGGCGACAGGCGTGATGACGACGGTGGCACAGATGCAGGACTCAAATGTGA
The DNA here is from genome assembly GCA_964017195.1 of Siderastrea radians. Lineage (NCBI taxonomy): Eukaryota > Metazoa > Cnidaria > Anthozoa > Scleractinia > Rhizangiidae > Siderastrea > Siderastrea radians. Next base: position 33,628,115 of record OZ024893.1, on the reverse strand, counting down.
TGAGCTTCCTGATGGTGCTGAATTAGTTGAAGTTGACAAGCTCAATGTCTGCTCCCTCTAGGAACATCCCTGTATTTAAAGTGGATTAAGCTTAGTTTATTGCAACTGATAAAAATAAAAACACACATGTCCACTAAGTTGACTAAGGTACAATTTAATTTACAATTTCAATCTCACCTCACTTGCTTTTACAGCAATTGTATCAGTGCAGGCCAAGTCCTGAAAATAAAGCCAACTATTATTGTTGGCTTTATTTTCATGACTTGGCCTGCACCGATACCAAACACACATACAAAACCACTACGTAGTCTTGGGTATCATTTCACTTTTAATTATTGTTGGCTTTATTTTCATGACTTGGCCTGCACTGATACCAAACACACATACAAAACCACTAGGTAGTCTTGGGTATCATTTCACTTTTAATTTCAATCTCACCTCACTTGATTTCATAAAAAATCGTCCACTTGCCAACTTTATTTTAAAGACTTGGCCTGCTCTGATACCACAGCTTTTAAGAAGTTCATCGCTGGCATCAACTAAATCATCCACAGTAGTAAGCTGCAAAGGCACAATAAAAAAGGTGCTAAACATTACCAAGGCCTTAGTCAAACAAAATGCAAGTTATCAGAACTGTTCAAGTTCTCTTCGATTTGATCGATCTCAGTGCAAAACTATCATTTTCCTTGGTACGGGCAAGCATGCAAGTCTGTGCTGAAACTGTTTTTTTGCAACTTGCATCTGCTTATGAGTTTGAGTAAGCAGGTCTGCATTTCCAAACTTGCATTAACTTGTAGCCCTGTTTGGCCAGGGCTTTTTGTTGAAATTCAGCAACACACAATATATTTAGATTCTTGCATCTCTAAAAAAAATTCCTGCACAGCAAACTGGAGCAAGAAACAAGTTGAGCAGCATTAGAATCTCTCAACTTCCCTCCTTCGATTACTTCTTCATTAATAATTATGGGAACAAAAAGCCATGTTTCCTTCCCAGCCAGAAAATGTGAATATGTCAGAGGATAGCATTTTTAGTTGAAACTTAAAGGGTTGATTTCATCGTTACTTCGGATTCAAAAAAACTTTCTTTTGCAGAGATTTTCTTGCCGTTTCAACAAACACTTGGCTTTTAGTTATGCCAATTGTCTCAAACTCACCTCATCTTGTATAAGATTATCAATCGACTCTTCCTTAACTGCAGACTGTAAAAGGAAACTCTCTAACTCTAACCATGATTATCTAAAGCTGATTTAATACAACAAACAAATTTATATTCAGGTACCCAAGGTTGTTAAGCTTATACATGCTTAGTGCCGGTATTCTCTTAAGTTTTAAAAAGGCAAAGTGCCCAACAATAACTTACACGGGCAGTGTCGAGGGGATTTGCTCCCGTTTGTAACACTTTGAAAAGGTAACAGTCACATTTAATTGAGAACCGAAAAGAAGGGTCCATTTCTTGTTCAGACGCCATACTAACTGAGTGAAGCTATAAACAATTGTCTTTGGTCACGGATGGAAATGGATTTCAACTTGACACGTTCACAACGTGACACTTACAACGTGAACGTTTTCAAGTTCTGTGCTTGTATCTTGCTAAAATCATTGCAAAACTTATGGTTTGCACTCCTTGCGAACATTTACTTGAATATCTTCTCCTTGGCCTTCCAGGAGCACTGAATGAAAGGATTTAATCATAATTTTAGCAAAGTTTTGATGAAACACGAGCAAAAGCCCCGAGATACAATCCAGAGCTGATGCTGTACGATGCATGCCGCATGCACCACCGCCTCCCATTAGCAGCATTGTCTTATATACATAAACTCTTAAAGCGAAATAAATCGACAAATAGGAAACACGACTTTCTAAAACACTTACCTGATAAGTTTCTGTTGTATATAGTGTTCTTACGATCCGAAAACGACCAAGTTCCACACACAATTTAAAACCACTGACACGCAACCCAACCGTCACGAGCGCCGATCGAACGAAGTGCCCACGCATTCACCGCTGTATGATTGATCACGTGTTATACCACGTGTTCTAATCATTTCGTGTAGGGTAGGGAGAGTGACAATTCGGCTTTATTATAATTACTCTAATTGCATTCGAAACGATATTATTGTGACAATTGTTTTAGTATACTGAGATTTTATTTGTGTACCCTTCCATGGAATTAATGTTTCACTCGTCTTAAAACTGTAGTTCTTAGATACAACTTAGAAAGGAAGGGAGGATAAACACATGACCTTTGGATCACCATTGGACACCGCTATTATTAAATAACAAATACAAAATAAAACCGACTCCTCAAAAATGACTCCAAACAAGGAGTTACATCATCTCCTTTTGCAGAGTTAAAGTAACTCCAGGAAAATAACTCCCAAAATAGAGTTGTTTAAACTCTTGTTAAAGAGTAACAATCACTCCCCAATTACTCCCTAAGGGGAGTTGTACTAACTCCTCAAAAATGACTCCTGAAAAGGAGTTCTTTTAACTCCCCTTGCAGAGTTAAATTGAAATTTAACTCCAAACTGGAGTTAAATTTAACTCCAATTTAGGAGTTAATTTAACTCCCCTACCGAAGAGAATAACTCCTTTTTGGAGTTAAAATAACTCCTTTTGGAGTGAAAATAACTCCCAAAAAAATAACTCCAGCTTAAGGAGTTAATGTAACCCCACCATAGGAGTTAAAATAACTCTTTGAAAATTACTGTGTATGTAAATAGCCATTATTCATACATTTAGGAGGAAATAAGATCAAGATGATACCTGTCTTTGTGGATCAAGCACCAGATGCATGAGTTGTTATAAATGGCTCCCTTCATTCCCATTGCAAGAAGCAGAAACGGTTGAAAATAAAAACTGTCAATATCGTCCAGTATACTTTGCCATTACTAGCAAGCCTCAAGGGTTTTTAAACTATGTTGCTATCTCAACAAGTCATAGTACATTTCTCTGACCTTGTAGTCACCGCCCAAGAGGAACTGTAGTTTTACTTTCTTGCCATTGATTAAGATGAAGCCATCGTCAATAACATTACTAACAGTTTGCGCAACATTCGCCAGGCCAGTTTTTTCTCTTCTGCAGATTGATTGTCGCTCGCTAAAAAGTCCAAAATTCCGGCTTTTCCCCGTACAAGATGTTCAATTTTGATGGAAAATACGTCAAATTAAGATTTGGTATGATATTTGCAAACAGGGGCATCTGGAAACTATAATAGGTAAGGTTGATTTATTAATAATCTATAAGTCAATAGAATTGTGAACCACCTCTTTATGGGGGTTGGGTGGTGGTTGCCCCGGAATCCTCTGAGTGTCATGCATCTCAGCGTTCTTCTTTATTCTGGCTGGCGAATGCATGTGCTGCGTTACTTTGGGAGGTTTTTTAGTCTTTTTTGAAGTTCTGTCTTTGTAAGCCCTGTGTTAGTGATGGTAAAATTCAACGTTTTGGAATTATTAACCGTAATGTTTTACTTTGTTGCCTGATGATTGCATCGAAAAGCAACTGGACGTTTCAGAAAGAAAAGAATTGACTACAGTACTCCATTTGTTCTAGCACATTCAGAGTTTAATAAAATAGTCTGCATATTCTTAGCTATAGATCAAACTTGTAATCCTGTTGTAATTGCATAAAATCTAAATTCAAATCGGGGAAAATTCTGATTTTCATAGTTTTCCTAGTTCCATTGTAATTAAAAGAACGGGCAAACTGCTTTTTGATACCTTTCTCTGCTTCGGGAATGGTGACACCAATTTTTTCGTCAACAAAATTCTGCAGAAAATCGTCGAATCCATCGACTTCTTTAAGTCTTCAAGACTCACGAGGTTCTTCCGAGGTGGAACTAACCGATAATTATAACTGGTCGGAATTTCGCATTGAGACTTTGTACGTTGGGATTCCTGTAGTCGTAGGTCTCTGTAGAAAAAAACATGAGGAGTTCGGTAAACCGTGACATATAATTCTCTTCATTTTACTGGCTCTAAAAGAGAGGGATATATAGCCCATCAACAGGCTCCGCAGTGGGGAAAAAACGCACCAAAAAAATCGAATGTGTGGATTAATATCTGTCACTAGAAAAAATATAACCAGCTAAATTACCTTACTGAAAGAGACAAGTTATACTTTATTCATACAACATCGTAAAACGTAAAACAAAAAGACCAATTTCCAATAGCAACTCGTGTCCATGTAACGGTCGAGTACGTCCTTGACATAGGTGGCCAACACCCCACTATTTTCGGCCCACCCAGCAATCCTAGATAGAGTTGAGATATCATCTGTAGGGAAAGTTCCTCCTTTTTCTATTGTCCGGTTGATGACAAAGGTAGTCGCCATCACTGCACCAGTATTCCTTGGTCTCCTGAATTATTCTAATGCAGTTCTGGCGTTCATTTAGCTGTTGGAGTTTTCTTTACGTCAATTTCGTGGAGCAATCCAGTTTTGTACCGAAGCGTCGGGGACTTGGGCAGGAAATCCATAGGTTTCTCCAAACTATAAGGCATCTTGAACTTTCCTCCCACCACAAAAAATGGGCAATGAGATCGTTGAAGTCTAAGTAGCCATTGCTTTAGGTCACGTAATAATTTGCGTGAACTCTTTCCCTCCCAACCTTGTTGTTTACAATAGTTATAAAATGAAGTTTATTTACTGTATCTGAGAGAAATGTCGGTGTTGCTGCTTTTTTCCTACTTCCAAGAAATCTTTTCCGGTGTGGACAACCTCTGTTGCATTTAATGATACAAATCGGCTGCTTTCTCTTCCACTGTCGCACAAAGGTTGCCAACACATCGCTTGGTGACTTTTGTATGCTTGTGGCGATTGCGTGGCCAACGCAGTCACGGGAAAAATCCCCAGCTGGGTAATCAAAAGTTAAAATGCTTCTTTAGAGCAAGTTAAACACCCTGCGCAGCAGTCCATAAACTTCCCTCCACTTCCATAGCACCTCGCCATTTAATTGTAAAGTAAACTGTGGCTTTTTTTCGTCGGCAAACGGAAGCACCATGTTAAAGGTCAAATAAACCCAAATTTCGAAATTTGTTCTTTCAGTCCAATTTTAATACATTGTGTTCATGAAGTACCAAATAAACATATTCTGAAGTTTCAAATTAATTGGATGTGGAATCGCAGAGGTAATGGGAGTTGAAAAATGCCATTTTTTGGCCTTCGTTGTCGTAGAGCGGTCGGGAAAATTGTCGGTAATTTGTCAGTAAAAAAACTTGTGACGTCACTGTTGGCGAGCTGGAAAATTGCGGGAAATTCAAAACTGCTTAGTTTTGAAGTTCCATGTCCGAGGACTTCAGAGGAAAAACATGGTTTTTTGTGCTGCAATAAACTGTAGCAACAATTCTAAGAGTGGAATAAGCACTTTTAAGTTTCCAGAAAATGCAAAACTACGAAAAGAATGGCTAATAAAAATGAAACGAGAATCGTTTCAACCAACAAAACACTTAGTCTTTGTGCAGTACACTTTACTCAAGACAGTTTCAAACAAAATCTGGCAGTGAGAAGTTTGTTGGGTACAGCGTTCAAGCCTTGAAGACTTGACTTAAAGGAAGATGCTGTCCCGACGATTTTCAACTTCAATAGCGATGAACCCAAAACAAAAGTAGGCGAGAAGATAAGTTACAGCGATACGCCGAAGAACAGAGCGACTTTTTGACACAGAAACTCCAATTGCGTCCGTTCAGCTTATGCAAAACGTAGAAAGTTGGAGGTAAGAATAAGCATCTTGTTTAATAAAACTAGGACAACCTTGAATCTTTTTCATGGCTGCTAACTCTCTCAGTTGGTTTATCTTTTCCATCAAGAACTAAGAATTTGTAGCAGTTACCAAACAATAAGCTTAAACTTTGTTTTTGGTGCATAAAACAAGTCTACAAGGTTGTATTTTATACAACGTTTGTTTGTCGATTTTAAAAGCGTAAATTTTGAGCTCTGGATAATATTTTCGACAAACTTAATAAATCGGCAGGAATTAGGCCTCTTTGGTATAAAAGCCTTTATAAAAGCTACTTTTTTGTCTTTAAACTACTATCCGAGTAAAAATGCATTCTTGGGAGTTCATCTATACAAAAAAGAAACAATATTCGCAGGATTTTCATGGGGTTTTGCCTGGCACAGAAAATTTTATTAAATTTATTATTGGGTAATACCTACAAGCTAATGAAAACTTATGTCTTTTCTGGCCTAAAAGTGGGCCAAAAACGGTATTGATAATCTCTTTGTTCGCTGATAGACCGAATTGACTTATGATTAAAATATTAAATACCATTCAGAGCTCGCAAGCATCCTGTAATACTTACGTACCTTTATTACTCTTCTAAACAAGAGTCCCCGTGTACTGAAAACATAATTGTTATTACCACTTTGTTAAAATTTAGACTCTTGCAGAATTGCTTGACAAATCACAGGAAATGATGCAACTTAAACTTTTAAGAGGAATGCTTGCATATTTACGGTTTGTGGTAACTTGCGACCCAAGTCACCCAATAGCAAATCAGTTGAAGTACAAGTGTGCCCAGAGAAAAAAAGAGGCTGCCTTTCAAACACATGAGACAATAGTTTATGACAACGCTTCAACGCTTCACAGACGACAGTCACACAGCAGTTACAGGTATGTTTTTACAAACCATAAAGAACGTCAGGCTCTACCCCTATGAACCCTTTTCCCGATTCCAAAAATTACTAATTCCCATGATTACCGTACGTATTATTTTCTAATTTCCTCAGGTGAGAAGCCGTCCCACTCCGACGACCCGAACAAATTACAAATCCGTTCCAATTCAAACAACTTCTCCAAAAAGTAAGTAACAGTATTTAAGTAGATTAATGACCTCAATCAGTTATTATCATTGTTCACTATCATTACCATTATTATCGGCAACCATCTCTTAATTATTCTTATTTTACATCAGTGCTTTCTAGCGCAGTTCAGTGTTCCTTGTCCGAGGATGGTTTACTGAAAGACTCCAAGCAAAAACCTGAACTGACAGTAAAGTCAGCAGTCCCAGCTAGTACAGAGATAGAGTGTACCATGGACGGGTCAGATACAGATAGTAAAACATTCTCACCGCAAACAATTGCCCTGACACGGGAAGCTAAGTTATGGGAGGATACCCGCGACTGCCAGGGCAATTGGCGTGTAGAATGTAGGATACAGCAGTGATCGACCGCCACCAGGGGAGGTGGGAGGGGCGAAACCTTTATGGTGACTCAACCGAACTCCGTTAAACTGACCACGAGGTGACTGAAACTTCGATATTTAAAGCAGAAGGCCGCAAAGCATCACGCCAACAGTGCGCAATAACAGAATGCTGGAATTTGAAAATCTTAAGCCTTCCCGCGTGACGGGCTAATTATGTATGCAGTGAGAATAGTAAAACATTCTCACCGCAAACAATTGCCCTGACACGGGAAGCTAAGTTATGGGAGGATACCCGCTCCTGCCCCAGACGCTCCGCTGTCAATTTCGGAAAGGGGGGCAAGGAATGCAGAAAACCAAAATACCACACACACAAAGAATCGTAAACTTTATTCCTTCCATTACTCAGAACCCCAACCCCTTCTTGTACATCTCGGAGCTACAATCACTGCCACAAGTCGTTGAAACACCCTTCCCCTTTCCCCTTTTTCAATGTTGAATCACACAACAACGCACCAGTTTTCTTTTGGTTTTCATTTGTTTTGAAACAACATTGGTAAGGTGGGGGAGGGAGGTAGACACTGCTCAGAAGATGGTGTTTCAACATTCTGGCAGTGATTGTATAGACGTGACAGGGCTTAAATTTCAAGTCACGGCATGAGGGTTTCTGCAATGATCACGAATCTTCGCTTTTTTTCTTTTCATATATGGGTGTGGTTATGTGTAAAACATTGAACACGTGCAATTTTTTTGGCATAAATCTATAAAAGAAATAAACCCTATTCCTGCACACATAACAGGAAAAGTAATTTGCCAAACAGGATTGATAAACCGGAATTTCGTAAGGAGCGAAAATGGTTTTTAAAGGTTATATACCTGCAGATATTAGAGCATCAGTTTTTCAACTTAGACAAAATACTGACATGAGTATCCGTCAAATTGCGAAAGTCTGTGGTATTTCACCGGCTTCAGCTACAAGAGTTTTAAAAGTCGGTATCCAAAGAAGATTACATTGTTGTCGTCGAAGTGGCCGGCCTAAAAAACTATCAGCGAGGCAAGAGAGGATACTGATGCGGAATTTACTCAAACTGAGAAATGAAAATCCCGGCTTTTCAGTGAAAGATTTGATGACGGAGTGTGGTGTGAGCTTAAGAGAGGTTTCAGAGAGGACTGTTAGTCGTTTACTACAGCGAAACGGGTATTTTTATCTCCAAACAAGGAAGAAAGGACTGTTGACTAAAAGCGATTTGTGCGAACGCGTGCGATTTGCCAAGTTGATAAACACGGTCTATGGTCCTGAAGTTTGGACCAAACAAATTGCGTTTTATTTGGACGGAGTATCGTTCGCGTTTAAAACCAATCCACTCGAAGCAGCACGAGCACCCAAAGCAAGAATCTGGAGAAAGCTTGGCGAAGGTTTATCGTTTGGATGCACAGCAAAAGGGAGGAAAGAAGGAACTGGCGGTAAACTTGTGAAATTGTTTGTTGGAATAACGTATAACGAGGGCGTTGTATTGTGTGAGCCATATGAGCACCTATCAGGAGCTTCATTTGCTGCCTTTATTGAAAAGCATTTTAACCCAACATTTACTAAAGCCAATAAGAATGGCAGTAGGCTATGGGTTCAAGATAATGACCCCTCGCAAAGCTTGAGACTCGCAAAAAATGCGATGAAAAATTGCAACTGTGATACGTCGCTTATTGCGCTACCTTGTCGGAGCCCAGACCTTTCTCCGCCAGAACTTTTTTCATTTAGTACGATGTAAGCTGAAAAAAGATGCTTTAAGGCTGAACATCACTAAAGAAACATATCAAGAATTCAAGGAAAGGGTCATCCGCACAATTTATAGCATTCCGGTTGAAAACATTAACAAGATTATCGCGTCAATGCCCGATCGGCTTGATGCAATTATAGATAAGAACGGCTGTCGTACAAAATATTAAACACAAACAGTGATGTTTATTTGTGTTTTACCCAGGAGCTCAGGACCTTTTGGTTATTTTAACAGTTAAAGTACACACAATTTCATACTTACAAACTAAGAAATGTATTCAGTTAGCAAGGAGTGGATCACTATAATGTGCAATAGCTTCGTTATAAGATACATTTACAATTGCGTAATTTGTTGTGTTTACGGGTTACCATTGTAACCCGACAACATTTGAAAATGAACATAGACCTCATTGTTATTAAATAAATGACGGGTTACAGTGGTAACCCGTAAACAATGAACGTAATGTTATGTCTGTCTGAGTACTAAACAAAGTAACAGAATATAATCCTTCAGATCATGTCAATTTAACTGTTATAAAGGTGTCACAAGCTTATTATTTATTTCATTTAACAATCTCCTTCATATTAAAATATTGCCTTCGTTTCCGAAAGGCTGTTTCAGTACAAAGAAATAAGAACTGTTCGAAGGGCATAAAATGCCTCTATTCCAATATGAGTTGCGCGAAACATTTTGGACAAGACTCAATAATAACTTGTTCCTCTTGTAGTATTTGTGCGTGTAACGAAAACACGCGCCACCTTACCGCCATCATTTCGGTTTCCCTATCGTCCACTACACCGTTTCTAAGAGAAATAATTTCACTCTTTGACGTGCAGAAGATTGGTGTGTCCTTATCGAACACAATGTCTTGCGCGTAATGCGTCTTTGGGGCAGAAAAATGCACAGGCTGCCCTTCTAGTAATAAAAGCATGTCTTGCCAAGGTAGCACTTGTGCAGACCACCTAAAATCGTTGAGAAAGATGATTTCAGCGTTTTCGGCGCCCACCCAAGCAAATGATGTGCTCGCAGGGTTTACAAATGTCTTGTATATCACGGTCAGCGGATTTAGTAGAAACGTTTTACCTCGATTTGCGCCACCTTTCAGAAAAATATTGCGGTACTTTCCTCTACCTTTATCTAACAATTCATGAACAGCCGCACCGAACTCTGTTTGTGTAATTCCATTTCGGTCAAGAATGTCCTTCGCCATAGTCAACCAACGTCCATTGCAATTGTGTGTACAGTCCCCCTCTAAGGCGGCCTGCAGGATTTCCAATCTTGACATCTGTTGACGCTTCAATTTCTCTTCGGATTCTTCTATTTCCCACCCTGTTTTGATGGCTTCTTCTACTGCTTTCTTCCCTCTATTTACAATGAACTGAGCCAAATCTGTTTTCCCCTCCGTCTTCTGTCTCTTGGCAAGTGCAAGCAGTCCCAGGTAGCTTTTGATCCCTTTCGATACAGCTATCTCTGAGACTTCAAACATGCTTAGGCGTGGTGCTCGTTTTCTCTTTCTCCCAGATGTTGTTGGAGTGCTCTCTTCCTCTGATTCTGTCTCTTCACTTTGTGTCGATGCAATAGCGGCCCTGTCAGCAGCAACAGCTTCGCTAGCTGCCGTTGTCACTGGTGGTTGGCTGTTCCACAGATCAGGGTGTCCAGGCGAATGCAAAACCTCACTGTCCTCTTTAGTCACGTACAGCCAGGCACTGTAGTAGTTGACGTGTCTGTTTGAAAAGTGTACATTTATACTATATCGAGACTGCATAAATTGCCGAACAGCTAACCAGCGTCTAGGCTTTGATAGCTTAATAGCCATATGGAAATGTATACCACCATCAGCATGATACTCTAGGCAACACGACCATTGCTCGACGCGAGACTCGGTGTTTTCATCTCGAAAATGAAACGCCTCCAAAACGAGATTTGCAAACCTTTGCCGAGAAGACACTTTAAGTGTGTCCGCTTGACTGTAGGTTATTAAATAAACTCTCCGTATTTCACGAACTCCTAAACTCGCTTGAGTGTTAGAACTTTCAGCCATTTTGTAGTGTTGGGAAATCAAAAGAAATGTCGTAACCAAGACCACCCGTAATGTATCTCGACAGAGAAACAATGCAATTAACTACTTGTTAATTAAGGCAAAAGTGTCACCACATCACTGCACGCGATTAATGTATTAACAAGCGATAAACGATTTACAGAAAGACATGTATTGCTGCTATGCTCCATCTCACCCACAACAAAGAACAATAATCACAGAAATATACTCCATCTCGCGCATAAATGAAATCAATAATCAGAAATAATGAGCTTCCACTGTTAAAGAGTAACGCAGTCTAACAAGACATTCGATACGTTTATTTTGTATACAATCACTGCCACAAGTCGTTGAAACACCCTTCCCCTTTCCCCTTTTTCAATGTTGAATCACACAACAACGCACCAGTTTTCTTTTGGTTTTCATTTGTTTTGAAACAACATTGGTAAGGTGGGGGAGGGAGGTAGACACTGCTCAGAAGATGGTGTTTCAACATTCTGGCAGTGATTGTAGCTTAACAGCAGCGTCCAAATTATTGGGATGTGAGACAGGGGTTACCAAGCCGGAAGCCACTCTGGGGAACACGCTTTCTAATATTGTAAGGGAAGCGTCAGCATGTGAGCGCTGCATATATCTACTCGCGACTTCCCCACTTTTCCAGCCTAGGTATTGAGCAACCTCTTCCTGGGAACAGCCTAAAAGCCTTAGAGTGTTGGATAATCCTACCCGAAAACTGTGCGGAGTCTCTCCAGCATGGAGTTTGGACTCTAAAAGGTGTTTCCTCAACCGATTGTTAACCGCGGAACCTGTAAAGTGTTTGTCCCCCACCGAACCATCGCGTTCCGTGGCTCTAAAAAAGTACCCTTGATCCAATGAAATTTTCAGGCACTGGCACACCGTAATATAATGCTGGACCCAGGCAACCGGGCAAACCTCGGGATGAGTAAACTTAATCAAAGCAAAAGAGCGAGGTGAGCCCTTGCGGATATTTTTAGTGAGAGTAAATTTGAGCAAGAAGCCTTCCCGATCCCTTAACCTAAAAATGTTGCAGGACTGAAGGCGACCGAGGTCAGAGGCCCTATCCCCGGTGAAAAAATCCACCACAAAAAACGTAGCGTCCTGAACGAGTATGTATTTACCTGAGCACGAAAGAGGCGCGTGACTTAAAAGCAAACCCCGTAAGAAAGCTATGAGTCTACGAAATTTATCGAAAAACAAAGGTACTGCTTGAACAGGTGTTATAGCCAAACCCGCCTGCTCCTGCCTGACAAATTTTAAGTAGTCCTTAACTAAGGGGTGGGCAACCGGGTTAGAATCATTAAGACGTCCTAGATTATTAAACACGGCCCTCAAACGACCTATAAGGGAATCTACCGACCCGGCTGCCAAGCGCTTAGGACAGGTGCAGGAAGCCCTTGAACATAAAGACGAATGTACTACAGTTCTCCCTGACTTATCCTTAAAAATTAGAAAGTTGACAATGTCACTAGCAGTACAAGAAGTTACTGTCCTAGGGGGAGTCAAAGCACCCAAAAACTGGGAGAGCTGTTGCTCCAAAGCGGATTTCTGCCTTTGGTAAGGGTTAGAGCGTATAACAGATTGAAATTTTTTAGATTGTTCCTTGATCGCCGTTTCATCCACGCGAACAGTTGACGTAACAGCAAGGTGAAGTCCGGTCGATGTCCCGCACGCCTGACAATAATTCGCATCGGAATCGTTAGGCTTAAATAAAGGCTTTACTTACTTACTTACTTACTTACTTACGGTAAAGGCAGGCTGAACAGCGTCGGGCTGACTTCCATGGACGCATAACCTAAAGAAGAGATCAGGCTGGCTTAGCAAACACAACGGAAGGCCCACAGATCCCACTGAAGCTCTTTTGAGTACCAGCGACGGCTGTTTTGAGAGGGAAACAACAAAATGCCATCTTTGCCTTTCTTCCCCAAAAGGAGTCGATCAACAGTAAGCGACTGCAACAACGCCCACCAGAAACGTCGAGGCTTTAAATCCGGGACGATGATCGTAAAGGCACCATGAAAATCTTGCTCGAACATGCACTTTAGAAGGGGCGCAATTAGCACAAACGGTGGAAACACATACAAGTTGTGGTCCAAAGGCAGAGACTGTGCGAAAACGTTAATTCCGCAAGAGCTTGGAGTCGCACAAGGTGTAAAATGGGGCAAACACCGGCCTTCCCCATCACGTTGACAATTGCTATCCAAAGACATAAGGTCGAAGGTGTGAGGCCCAAAAAGGCGCTCGACTGGCTCCCAAGCCCTTTCTGACAACATGCAATCGATATCTGAAACCTTCCTGGAAGGGATGTCAGCCGGGTTCTCACTTGAAGGAACATAATGCACATCAAGGCTGAAATTGAATTCTCTGCAGCAATCAAAAATGTCTTTGAGTCCGAGCTTATGGTAAATAAACGTGCTGGCCTTCCATCCAAACGGCAGTGTACGAAACACAAAATAGAAACCATGCCACTGGAAGCCGAAATAAGTTTGAGACGAGGGATGAAGCAAGACATGTTGATAACCACTCTTATCATCACAGGAACTCTGGAAGTGACCGGGGAGAACATACCGCGGCAAATCGCAAAGGTGGTCAAGCTTGAATGGGAGGTCACGAATCCATAAATTGAGATATCGCTCATCATGACACAACCGCGGCTTTGAAGGCTCGACAGTTAGTGGTAAAACCAAACGTGGGGGCGCCACACTATCCACTGGGCCCCAAACTGCTAAAACCCCCGCGGTGACCCATTGTATTATGGAATCGGAGACAAACTGGGAAAACTTGGCTGTGGTAGGCGAGTTCTTTAGGATTATTGGAGGAGGATGTTCGGAGTCGTACGCCTGTCCCATGATTTTCCCCTTAAAAGGCCTGAAAAATCGGTCGACGCGAACTCCATCTCTGATAACCTCCAAAAGGTCAACTTCAGAACAGGGCGATTTATCAAGAAGGCCCTGCCAAATGGAGGGCTTGTTATGAATATTGCCAGCCCTGAAGTGGGCAGGGTCGAAGAAGCGCAAATGAGCTAGATTACCCAAACCCGGACGCGACGCCACCAGCTCCAGAGGAGGCAAGGGGCCAACAAAGGGAGGGGCTCCCTGTGTTATGCAGCGAAGAGGCACATCTCCCGCAGAGACGTGTAGCTGAGCCATACTGAGTCTTGAAATAAACGAAGAATGATTTGCCTAAAACGTAACGAAAGGGAAACGAAAATAAGCCGAAACAAACACCTGAAAAAGCTTAAAGGGCACCCAACCCTTTGTTGACCCCAGGCTCCGAACTAGGTCCGAAATTGAGACACTGAGAAGGTCCCCCCGAGGTCAACTGGGCAAGGGCAAATACCCACACCAAGGCAAAGAAGACAAGTTTGAACAAACAAAGAAAAATATTTAATACAAAACATACAAAATCCTTGAATTATAGAATTGTAGACACAATCATTGGCGTCCACGCCCACGTCCAGGACGGCCTCCACGTCTGGATTTGCAGTTACGCGCAATGTGTCCCCATCCTGCACAAGCGTGACACTGGACCGAATATGGGGCAGATTGGCGCAAGGGACGTCTTGCCTGGAAACTTGGAGAGGGCGCCTTGGACATCCCCTTCAGAATCGATGCAGCCTCCTTGGCCATTTTAGCTCTTAGGGGATCCCCAACAAGACCAAGCATCAAACGCTGAAGATGGTCAGGGCCGAGGGACGGCTGCCTAGCCTTCACTTCCTCAAGCGCCGCGGCGTATTCGTCCGCCTTCTCGTGCGCCTGCGTCCTTGCCAGGCGTACGAGGGTCTCCAAAAGCTCGATAGCTTCAAAGCGATCAAAGAGGGACGACGGCCTATTCAGATGCCTTCTAAGGGCTAGCAGCGCATTAGTGCAACTTTCGGCAGACCTCTCCTGCTCGAGAAGTTTAATTTTGTCTTCCAACATCCCGATACAGTCAACTGGCTGTTAAAGAAAAACGTAAGGGGAGAATAAAGGATGTCACCATGACATAAACACTACGGCACAAGTAACCACAAATTGCACGGTTTACCACGCAAAAGCTGCGGGAAGCAATCAAAATTATCGACCAAACCAGCACAACAGATAATGAAATCATGCTGCAGTTCTTAGGTCCACTGCCTCAACGCACTTATACTTTAAAACTCCGCCACTAGCTATACAGCTGACAAAAGCGAAATGAGCGCACCCAAAACGTGCCACGCCCTCAGACTGCGGAAAGCTATACAATAATTGAGTAATTTACCTAATCAACTGAAGACCCGGACTAAACAATCCACAGCCCTCCAGGCGGCCGGCCCTAGGCCAAACTCGAAAAAATTATGTCAAAGCTCTACAGACTTTTGGCTCTCTAGGCCGCAGTCAAAGAACAATTTACAGCTCTAGGCTGTTGGCTCTCCAGGCCGCACTTAAATAACAATTCACAGCCCTCCAGGCTGTTTGCTCTCCAGGCCGCACTTAAATAACAACTTACAGCTCTCCAGGCTGTTGGCTCTCCAGGCCGCACTTAAATAATAATTCACAGCTCTACAGACTTTTGGCTCTCCGGGCCGCACTTAAATAATAATTTGCAGCTCTACAGACTTTTGGCACTCCAGGCCGCACTTAAATAATAATTTACAGCTCTCCAGGCTGTTGGCTCTCCAGGCCACACTTAAATAATAATTTACAGCTCTCCAGGCTGTTGGCTCTCCAGGCCACACTTAAATAATAATTTACAGCTCTCCAGGCTGTTGGCTCTCCAGGCCCCACTTAAATAATAATTTACAGCTCTCCAGGCTGTTGGCTCTCCAGGCCATACTTCAAAAATTGTGTCACCGCTACAGGTTTCTGGCTGTCCGGGCCACACTCAAAAAACAACATACAACCCTAGAGGTTGCCGGCCCAACGGGCCATATAAACATCAAAAACTTGAACGTATAAAGCAGTAAGCGCCGACCTTAAGATAGTTCGAGGCACGCAAAAGGTGGCGGCATAGACTACATAAACGTGAAAGAGCAACGAAACAACAGGAATAACGCAGTAAACCGCAATGAAAAGCGCGAAACAAACCACGAAACAAACAATCTAAAATAAGAGAATGAAAAAGGACAAATATGCAAAAAACTGACCCCAAAAGAAATAAACACCCCAAGAGGGCAAAAAACTTGTAAAACAGCGAACCAAAAACACAACAAGACTAACGAGGTTGAAAATAAAACAAAAGGGAATCGCACCTTGTGCCAAAAAGCCGTAAAACAGTGTTAAAGATAGAAAACCGAACAAGGACACTAAGCTAGCGAAAAAACTACCAAAACCCGCATGCAATAACGGCCAAAAACGATGATAGGCAGACAACACGAAGAAAAAGCCAGACAAGGAAACGCGAGGAGGCGAACAAGCAGGCCAGCGTAACGACTAAAGCGCGAAACCTAACCCGCGCCACGAAAATCCAAAACGTAACATAAGACTAAACACAGAAATGAAAATCTACCTCTTGAACAACCACAGGAGCCGGTGCAACAGGTGCCGGTTCAACAGCCGGTATAACAACGGGTAATGGATCAGGAACTGGCGCCGCCGGAGCTGGCGGCAAAGGCAAAACAGGATCGGCGTCGGCTTCGGCCATGAGTGCTGGTGGCGGTCAAAAAACTAGAAGAAACCTTTATGGTGACTCAACCGAACTCCGTTAAACTGACCACGAGGTGACTGAAACTTCGATATTTAAAGCAGAAGGCCGCAAGCATCACGCCAACAGTGCGCAATAACAGAATGCTGGAATTTGAAAATCTTAAGCCTTCCCGCGTGACGGGCTAATTATGTATGCAGTGAGAATAGTGTGTGCAGTGAATGCAGCAGTGGAGATGAGTGGTTGGTATTTTAGGTTAGCGTCTGCTGTTTGGATGATCCCACTCCCTCTCTATGTGAATGTTTTTCCTTGATATTGTATTAAAATGTCTATGTTAATTTCTAATCTATTTCCTCTGTTAAGCTGAGTTGAGTTAAATAAATTATCTTGTTTCTTGTATTGTTGATTACTTTCCTTTCTGCTAATTGGTTTCCCATGTTACTTACACTTCTGACGTCAAAGGAATGTTCCAGCATTATAGAATCCCACTCTCATTTTCTAAAAACAAGCCCTTACCTTATAAGTTATTGTTAACAAGTGTCTAGATCCACACAAATGCACTTTTAGGGACTTAGAAGACATCAAACCAGACAGTGGTGTTGGAGAATGAAGAAACTGGAGACATGAAGGAAGAAACTGCACCATTTGGGAGGACATTTCTGGTATTTGAGAGCAACTTGTTTGAGCTTTTCCAGAATTGCCACAAGTGCCTTGCACCATCAGTGCCCGGAATTGAAAAAACAGTGGGTTCCATGATTGTCGTTGTTACAAAGTGTTTAAATGGCCACATAAGGAACTGGACAAGCCAACAATGTGATGGCAGGCTGCCGTGAGGAAACATGCTGCAGGAACTCTCTTCACAGGAAGCAACCCTGCAGGAGTGGATAGTTTCTTCAAGCATATTGGAGTTTTGTATATGTCGCTGGAGACATACTACAAGCTCCAAAGGTTGTATCTTGCACCTGCAGTGAACAGATGCTGGGAAAGAGAGCAGCTGTCGCTACTGAAAGCTCTTGGTAAAGAAATAGCCGTTGGAGGAGACACAAGGTGTGACTCCCCAGCCCATTCAGCCAAGTATGGCACATACCACTTGGTGGAACTCAACCTTAATAAAGTTCTGGCTGTTGAACTTGTTCAGGTGAATGTCTTTCAAGTTATTTGTAGTGTATTTCAAATGACTATATAAGAATTAATAATCATGAAGAAAAATATTTCCCAATCATTTGTTTGTCAGTAACAAGAAAATATTGTAAACTGATTTGTGAACTGGTCGTCAGGTAAGACCATCACACTAGCAGACCTGTTCCAACCACCCCCCACACAAAACTTTTAAAACCCAAGTTTGGTCAAGCATACCAAATACAATGGTATGCATACTAAACTGGCTTGGATAGGAATATATTTGTAGTAATGAGGTTAAAAGTTCCTACCACGTGGAGCTCGAAGGCCCGAAGAGAGGGTTAGCTGTAATCAAAAGCGAAGAGGTGACCATCAAGACCTTGATCACCGACAGGGGCTCTGGTATTAAAAAATACATGCGTGAAAATGAAAAAGACGTCGACCACAAATTCGACTGCTGGCATGTAGCAACAAGTATGTTAAAGCTGTTCTTGACACTGGGTAAATAAGCCAATGTTGAAAACATTGGCTATATCTGTTTAATAATTTATCATAATATACAGAAGCCTTTCGTGTCTGCGTACAGCTAAAATGTACATGTAACTGAAATGCGGACTTGTCCTAAAACAATATCAGTATTGATATTAATATATTGAAAAACCTTTACAAATGTATTACTTTTTAAGCCTTCAAATGCATAATTTAATAAATTACTGATTGCCATTTGAACAGACATTAATGTTTGTGGTTCAATCAATTAATAACAACGTGATTTGAACCAAGGAAAGGTTGAACCAACTCTTATCCACGTTTTAAAGTGGACACTTATTTATTAATTTTTTCAATTAGTGCCATGAGGAGTTGATTCTGAAGCTGCTGATGCTGCTGCTGCTGCTGCTGCTGTTGTAATTGCACTTGCTGTTGCTGCTGCTGTTGCTGCAGTTGTTGTTGCATGAACTGAAACATCTGAAGTTGTGCAGATTGCTCATCCTTCTTAACCTCCAGTTCTTCTTTTCTCAGGTCGAATTCTCGTTCGGCCTTTTCTCGTAGGTAAACGAGGGTTTCTGACCCTGAGCCTCTCTTTCTTGGTGTCTCTTTACCACCCTCCTCTGTCTGTCGTTTCCTTGTCTCTCCCAGTTTTTCCATCGAGCGCTTCCTCATCTCCTCTGCTTTTTTTCCGGTCATTTTCCTTGTTTTTGTCCCCTTGCTGTGCATTTTCATCAGCCTCCCTGTCGCTTTCCTCAAAACGTTCAATAATCTGCTCTAGCAGCTTGTCCTGTTCAGACATCTCGGGTGATACTCCGCTTGCCCTTTCCTCCTCCGCCATTCTCTTCTTGAATTTCTTCGCCAATAAGGTGTATCTGTCTCGAACAGCTCTTTTATTCCCGAGTCGATTTTTGAATGCGTCATTGGCATTCAGCCTTTCCGTAATGTCTTCCCATATTTTCCCTCTTTCTCGTGTGGAAGATTTGTACTGGTAGGGCCCCGACACTACGATTTCTTCTAACAGGAGAAGATCACACTCTGTTTTCCACTCCATCTTTCTGTTAAGATTGTGGAGAAACAAACAAGGTCAAATGTTTGTTTTATATGAAAATGAAGATTAGAGGGTATTTTCTACACATGCAATGGTCTTTCTGATCGGGATTTCTTTTGTACCTCAGTGCGAAACGCACATTATTGTATTATTTTCGACGAGTATTAAGCTTATAACTCACACAAATGTGATTTGCATTTCAAAGTTTGTTTACAAAAAAAAAACGAGTAGCCCACACTTGAAGTAACGAAAACAACTCTCAAAGACAAGAAAAGATTACTTTACACCAGGTTTCTTATTCGGACGATGAAGATGATACAGAAACTGCCGTAAACTGTAAAATGACACCTTTTTAACTAAAAAAGAAGGATAATTAAATTTCCACAGGTCAAACTGAAATCAGACAGTCTGAGCGCTTCGTAATTTGCGTTTACAAGTAAGCTTCATTTTCGTTTGAAAAATGTTATTTCAATATAAAAAAGGGTTGGTAACTAAAAATGTGTTCGGTTTCTATCGTTCAGTCGAAAAAACAAAAAGTTTAGATGAAAATAAGTGGATAAAAATACTCACGTTTACCTGAGAACTTGAAAACTCTTGTTGCGACGTCGTGAACGCGAAGAGGACGGCAGTGAGAAACCGGAAATGGCATCAAATAACTTGCAAACCAAGTGGTCACGCGCGTCACACAATGAAATTTTGCCGTCCTCTCCTCAAGCAGTCCTGTTGCGTAAGGTCTCTATATTCAACAACAAGACGAGTGAAAGCAGAGTATTTCCCAAAAAATATTCTTACAAGAAAACACTCGCACTACCATCGATCAAAAGCCCTTTTCGCTTGCCTCAGCTCACAGCATGCTAGTCAACAGTGACGTCACAAAAATCCGAGTCGTTTCCATTCCTTCCATTCAAGCGCGCGGTCATATCAGAAACGTTTTCATGAAACTTTCGGATATCTTCGTACTTTTAGCTATGTTACTCCTTTAAAGCCCCAGGGAGGAAAATTTCAGTCCAATTTTGCTTTATAATGATTCCTTCTAGTGTTAAGTCGTGTCTGAATGGCAAAAGAAAAATTATCCAAATTTGGGTTTATTTGACCTTTAATAAAAAATGGATTGGTCAAGGGTTGAGTGAGTTCTGGAAAGAGATCCCGATCACAGTCATTTTTGGTTTTCTTATCCGTCGTGTGATCTAGTCGAGAGTTTTGAGCGAATCACCTGGTGCATCGAGATTTTAACATTCGTGGCAAATGTTCGTTTCACAACTAAGTGGTTATGTTGAACGTATTGTAAGTTTTGAGAGCCTTTGTTATCTAGACCTGAGCGTACAATAGCTCGTGAGTGCGAGAGACGCCATTTTCCAACTAAAGTACAAGGCACAATTTTAAAACCTTAAGGGATGGTGGTTCTTGCCCATCAATTTTCACACTTTAGACGGCTTTTGTCAGAGCAATGATTGATGTTTCAATTGCCGTAGCTCACTTTTTAAAGACAGCCTAGGTTCCAGAAAATTGCTCTCAAAGCCAGCTCTCATACTGAAAAAGCTCGTTTTTCTTTTTTTTTTTTCAACTGAAAAAGGATAGTCTTTATTCTGTGTAAAACTCCTTCATTTTTGGCTAAAATTGTAGATACAACCTTCATCTTCCAAAACCCGTTGGTACAAGTATAACTTAGGTCTTCTGTAAGTCAGAAAAACGAGTCTTGTAAAGGCTACTTGGCTAATTTAGGCCCTTTCTTCTCTTATTCTGAACTTTTCAAAGCGCACTCGCATTCGAATTTACCACTTACATGGCTATGAATAATTAATGGTGTTCAGGCATTCTGCGTGATGGTTACAACAAATCATTCATTATTGTAAATGTGTGTGTATTATTTTAAACACATAGTCACCTTCAGTTGCTGTACATCTTTGCTCAAGATACTGGAGGAAAAAATGGTAACCTTTCGTCTGCTCATCTTCCAGTGGATCAACAACCCGAATGAGGCCTTTCAGGAAGGAAAATGAAATTTCTGATTGTTCCACTGTTGGAAAGACAATATCAGCAACTAGGGGGTTCAGCTTTAGGAACTTCTGCAAGTTGACACTGTTGAAACCTTCAATTATGTCATCCAGTTCTTAAAGCCTATGCAACAAGACATTGTGTTTTTAGATTTGGCTTATAGCAAGGGTGCTTGTTGTTAACACTTACGAGTGACACAGAACAGCCATTGAGGAAAAGCTGTTCAGACGCTGATGCGTTTGAGTGGTGTAGTATGCATGTTTTACACTCCCCTTTTGCAGAGGAATCTCGTTAATTTGCGGAGGAATACATAAGCGTTGGTGACGTCATGGGCTATTGTTTTGTACTCATGAATGAAATGCGGAGGAATCTCATTGTCATGTTCTGCATTTAACCTATGGCGGTTATGGTTGGTGTCACTGGTATTATAGGTTTTAAACTCGTTGGGAGCAAGCTTTCTGGTTGGCTGCCATAGTTTGTATAGTTGGAAGCCCACAAAAGCTTTATTTACTAACAAGCACCAACTCGCTTGGCATTTGTGATTCAAAATCACTGAAGCGTGACGTTCTTCCGAAAGCTTCCATTTCTTGCCACTTTCATTTTTGCTGCAAACAAGCAGTTATTTAACCATAGAAAACTGTTTTCGGCTTACTGATTCATAAATTGTGCATGTTAATG
The DNA here is from genome assembly GCA_964017195.1 of Siderastrea radians. Taxonomy (NCBI): domain Eukaryota; kingdom Metazoa; phylum Cnidaria; class Anthozoa; order Scleractinia; family Rhizangiidae; genus Siderastrea; species Siderastrea radians. The sequence goes on along the minus strand of OZ024893.1, from coordinate 33,606,217 downwards.
ATGGTGCCAACAACGAGAAGAGATGAACAAAATGCCCTGCGAGGGTTGTCCAAGTCACCCAAACTGAGTTGATTCGTCTAAGGGCCTGTTTACATGGAGGGAGGGTGCCCCGGCTAACCGAGTTACCCGGCTAGAAGGGATGAAACATAGCCCGCCTTTACATGCAACTCGCCTAAGCGGGGTAGTCAGCGGGCTGTCTTTTGAGCGGCCACTAAGCACAACAAACAAGATGGCGGACAAAAGGAAGGTTTTGGCGGCAAGTTTAATTTTTTTATTACTGGTTCCGTTAGCGGCCGCTTTTCAGTGTTTAGGGCTGTTATTTTGCACTCTACTAATTGAGCGTAGTCACCAGAGGCAGTTAACATTAAAAGCTGCCTTGGAATATAACGCTGCTTTAGCTAAGCTGCGCCACGTTCGAAGGAGGGTTGTATGTCGCCGTGGAAGACCGTGGCGGTTTCCAGGCCGAACACAGCAGTGGTGGCAAAACCTGTTCAACGGTGTTTTACCTGAAACAGAATGGAAGAAGAACTTTCGAATGGACCCGCAATCCTTCATGGATCTTGCCGATGAACTGCGACCATATTTTCAACCCAGCAGATCTCCACGGGGTCTGGATGTGTTATCAGTAGAGAAACAGCTTGGAATAACTTTGTACTATTTAAAGGACCAGGGTTCACTCATGATGACAGCTAATGCATTTGGAGTGGCACTATGTACAGCCTCAGTTTGTGATGTGTTAGTTAACATACTGGGGCCAACCTACATCAAGTTACCTGCCACAGAGGATGAAATGAGAGAGCAGGTCAAGCACATGGAAAACAAATACGGCTTTCCACAGGCTTTTGGTTGCATTGACGGAACGCATATCCCAATTATGTAGCCTCTTGAAAACCCTCACGATTATTTTAGTTACAAAATGAAATACACTTTGAATGTGCAGAGTACATGCAATTGGAGAGGGCTGTTTATGGATGTTGATGTCCGCTGGCCAGGTAGTGTCAATGATGGCAGAGTCTTTGCAAATTCTAGAATAAACAAATTACTGAAAGAGGAAAAACTCCCTATGATGTACAAAGAATTATTACCAGGCCATGACAAAGTGCCTGTAACATTACTAGGTGACCCTGCCTATCCCTTGCTCCCTTATTGCATGAAGGAGTTTCCCAGTGCACTCAACAATGAACAGGTTATTTTCAACAATATGTTGAGAAGGGCAAGGAACCCCATAGAATGTGCTTTTGGCAGATTGAAGGCCGGGTGGCAAATTCTAAACAAGCGCATTGATATGGGACTAAAGTTTGTTCCAAACATTGTTTATGCCTGCTTCGTACTCCACAACATCTGTGAAATGAAAGGTGTGACTATTGATGACGACATTGTGGCTCAGCAGATTGCACAAGACAAACTCACCCAGCCCAACACAGGTGCAGACCATCGCTATTCCTTCAGTAGTGCTGAGGGAACTTATGTCAGGAATGTGATTACTGCCATGTACAAAGAACACCTTCCACAGTGACAATATGAACACTTTATTCATTACCATAATTTATTTTCAACTCAACTTTTGTAGCTAGTCTATTCTGGAAGTATGGGGTGAGGTGCAAGGTTATTGGGGGGAGGGGGGGGCTGTTGCATTTTTATCGAGGAAAATGCATCATCAGCCTCACTTTTTAAATTCATTCCTGCAATATACCACAAAAAAAACATCACCTCAGCCACACTTTATGACCATATAGACAAAACTAAATTTGACTTTCTAATGAAGGCTTTGATGGAGTTCTACATGAAAACAAGGAAATACAAAGGTTCTGAAACACCACTCACTCCCTATCCCACACCTCCAGAATAGGTAATAAGCCTCAGGTTAACAGAGAGACATCACACTAAAATAAGGAAATCTCTGTTATATTTATATTAAATCAACAGTAATTATATTTAAAACATTTGAAATTATTAATGTTGTATATTGAAATTTCATGTAATCATTACTGGCAATAATTTCTCATTATAAGTTGAAAAGACATGTACCATGCAATATAAACAACTGGTGAGCTTTGAAGTTTACATAAAAATCATGAAAAATTTAATCACTTCAAATTGACAAACAGGCATATTCCTTTAACACTACAAATTTCAGGTCAATCAAAATTCTTTCTGGCTTTGTAGGTTAAGAAGAATAACATAAAATATATTATGTATTCATCCCTAAACAAGGAGGCCATGTATTTTGTTATCTTCCCCTTGAGATCAGTGACTGTTATAACTTTAATGAATTAAAAAGCTGGCCTATGTAAGTTCCATTTCATGAAGTAATAAAGGTTAACTGTAACAACAGATCTTGACTCAGATGTGTACTAACTGCAACTACAACAGAACAGGCTAATGCTTATAAAATTACTTCACGTCAATGATCACAATTAAAAAGTGTCATCTGAGTTGGTGCCAGTAGACATATTTTGGTGGCCTCTCTGTCTAAATAATTAAATGAAGTTGCATTCTGAGAAGCAGGATGGTAATAGTTATAGTTTGGCAAATAGGCTGGGGAACTCACGTATTGTGCATGTGTTTGAATAGGATGGGGGCCTGTACCAGCCAGGGCCATAGCTATCATCTGCATACCAGATGAAATGCCCTCCCCAAGGGAATTAAGACAATTTGTCATTTTGGACATATTTTCATCTAAAGATGAAGATGATCTCTGAAATGCCTGTAGCATTTGTCTTTTCATAAGCACTTCTTCTTTTGCTGTGTTCATGAGAACTTGGTCTCTTTGCGCTTGTGAGAGGCCTTTCTCCATATGCTTGCGTTTGTTATCAACACGTTTGGAAATAACTTGACTTGACTTGGGTACTTGCCTTTGAAATAAAGGTGTTGGAGGGCGACTTTCGCTAGAAGGTGAAGACCCTTCTTCTTTAGAACGACTTTCGGGAGATGAAGACTCGTCAAGAAGTTCTATCAAACAGAGTACATAATAAATATTAATTAAAAGTGTCTTTTGCAAATCTATAAAAGAGAATGAAACAGACAGCATCATCTACTAAAAACTGGTAAAAAAGTATTTAATAATTAAAATAATAAAAACTCTGAAAAGTAATCTTTCACTGTAGCCAGTATTTAATATTTATCCCCTCTCATTGATTGTCCTCTCAGGTTAGCACAAAAAATAAATCAAATAGGAAATCAAAATTTATTACTTAAAATACACACTGATATATATAATATTGTACTGAAATACTGATAATTATTAAAACAGTAATACATATGTACCTTCAGTCTTTCGATCCTCAGTATCCGTCCCTTCACCAATGGTATCGCCATCAATTCCAAAAGAGAGTGAAGTTGTTGCAGGTGAGCCTCCCCATATCTCTGTTAGCAGGTCATAATTATCCTGAACAAGTTTCCCACTTCCACTCCTTGTTCCTCGGTTCACAGCATTACGATAATCTTGTCTCAAAGTCTTTAATTTTTCTTTGATCCTCTTGTATCCTTTCCTTACTCTGGCCTTTTCATCGTCTATCGTCTTCCGGAAAGCACTGTATTCTGCGGTGTCCATGTCCTTCACTTCTGTTATTACTGTCAATTCGACTGGTCCAAAATCTTCTGGGTTCTCGTTTGCCATACACCGGCGTAACTCGGTGTACAAGCTTTGAAGGTCGGCTTCAAAATCTACACCGCTAAATTCGCATTTAGTTTTATATTCTTTTGTGTATTTCAGAAGAGCCTCTATTGTCTCGGGAGTCCAAGAAAACTTCCTTGCCTTCTTCTCGCTGCTGATAGAATTCGCTGAAGTTGCACTTGCTTTCCTCTTTTGGGGCTTTGTTTTGGTTACACTGATTACTTCGGCTTCCTTTACGGACCTGTCCTCTGCCTGTGGTTCGCCTATTGCAATGCTGTGTTCAGATTCACAGTCATTCTGTTCAGCAGATAGCGCTGGTAAGTGATAACGACGAAACAAGTCACCAGACTTGTATTTTCCCGCCGCCATGTTTTCGTGGTCTTTCACCTCAGCTAGCCGGGTAACCCGGCACGAACCGTTTACATGGCAAAAAGCTATCCCGCCTAGAAGGGTGCCCCGGGCAAGTAGACCGAGTGCCCCGGCTAGGCAGGTTTCCCGTCTAGCATGTAAACACTTCAATGCGTTTTCTAAAGAAACGTATGAAAAGTTGGCTCGCCCAAGGTAGCTCGGTTAGCCGGGGCACCCGCCTGCCATGTAAACAGGCCCTAAGATAGTTACAATTCATCTTGACTAGACTTGATTCATCTGCCTTGTAGTCGACCCGATTTACCGGAAGCTGATTTGAGAGACACGTAGATAAGTACCTGGAGAAGGTGAACAGGAATAGTAGAAAAGCTGGACGAATAAACTCGATTTGACTGAAATCGAGTCAAATCGTCTATCTTGTAGTCGACTAGACTAACTGGAAGTCAGTTTACGCGGCACTTCTATAAATATAGCGAGAAGGAGAACAGGGATGGAGAAAAGATGGAGAGATTGACTCAATTCGACTCAAATCATCTGTGTTGTAGTCGACCTGACTTACCGGAAGTCGATTTATGTAACACTTGGTAAATGAACTGCAAAGGTTAGCCCCGAATTGTCACATGTTCTGTGTTTTGATGGTTCTCTACTTTAGGGTTTCATTTTTTCTTCATTTTTTCTGTAGGGAAAAGTTGCACGAAACACAGAAATAATAGAGGATCAAAAAATAGTAAAGTAAATAGACACTAGTATAAATGAAAAATTTGAATCAGATGCTGTGGACTAAAAACTATAGGTTCTTAACCAAGATGCTTTCGCCTTGTTTTACCAACTGAGTAAACGAAACATATTGAATTTTGACAAGCATTGTATACTGGCTACGAAATGTAAGCATTATGAAGTAATGGCTTTAAACTGTACTGAGAATTATTTTCATGAATTCAACATATTAAGCACGAGCATGGACAGCGTGTTTAATAAGCTCATACCCAAATTGGCCATATCTTTTTATTCTCTTCACAGCAGATCCTTTTATTATGCCTTTGTCTTCTAAGGCCTCCATCCAGGGCCTTATCGTAACTGAACTTTCAGTTAAATGCCATCTCTTAACAAACTGGCTCAACATCGAGTTATCAAATGCCGTATCCTCTGAGGAAAACGGAAACTTGTTTTGCGGACAAGGTAGAGTCAGACACAAGCCGAGGAGGCCCACATGGCCGACGCTTATCCTGGTCTCTGCAGCGTGAAGCAACTGAGAGTATTCCTACTCCCCCCTGGATGGGATGCTAGTCCATCAGAGGGGTACCCCCAGCAGTATGTGGAGAGAGAGAATGTGAGGCAAAGTTTCTTGTCTAAGGAAACAACTCGGTGACAGGGATGGAGCCTTGAACCACCGACCTTCAGATCTGAAGTCAAATGCGCTAACCACTACACTACCGTGCCCCCTCATCAAGACATCACACAGTCCTCATTATAATCCCGGGGGGAGTACTCTGCAAATTTTTGGGTGGGGGTGTGCCGCTGGGACTCTGAAACCCTTACCCTAAACTAGACCAAGTTGAGGTGCATTTTGCAACCCTATACTAGACTAAACACCAAAAATCCGTAACCCTATCCCAGACTAGCTATTTTTGAGAAACTCCATTACTAACACAGTCCAGCGAAAACAAAATGTTACGTCACATTTTAAATAATGCTCTCAAAATAAAAGTTTATTTATACTTGTTCAGTTTTTGTTTCCATCAAGTCCTCAATTTCATGTTAACCTGAGTGAATAAAGAACCGTCATGAGTGTTGCCTTTCGGATACAACAGTAAAAAACGTCGACTTTCTAAATAACTTCTACGTTTACAACAACTAAAACGTGTTTTATATACAACTTCTATAAACTACAACTAAAACAGTACAACGTACTCATTTCAGATATTCAGAACAATTTCTATATACAAAAAAATTACTGATAACAAAACCATAAACTAGAATAACCTGGCTAAAACCAAATATTTCTGAAATAAAAGTGAACTAGATAGTACACTGAATTTTACAACGACAGGTCTGGATTCTCTTTGATTTTGATTTCTTTAAATTGACCCAATAATATCGTCTTTTCTTTCCAAAACGGCGTGCCTTCCACCACATGTCAAGAGTTTTATTGGCTGAAACATCTCGATGCCATCTCACTTTACAGGTGAACAGGGCCCGGGAACAGCTCATAAAGATTTCCTAAATTAATTTACTTTTGAAACAAACACTTCACTGTAGACTTTGAGACAGCGTAAATTTTAGTTAAATCCCAAGATGAAGTACTTCTTATTGCTTCGAAGTTCGGGTTAAAAACTTAAAGGGGCTATGTCATGAGAATTTAGCTATTTTAGGTCAATTTTGTGCTAAATTCATTACTTCAGTGCCTTTACTGATACACTGAATGCTCCTGTAAAACTATCAGAAAGATATGAAATGAATTTCATTAGGGAGAGCTAACCATAATAGTTTTTGGTTGAGTTTTGAAGACATAGCTTTAATTGGCCCAATTTTTTCACGTTTCAATCCATTTCCGTCATTGTCATCGGTAGCAACAGACGACAGGAAACAGTTTCAGTGCCGCCAGATAGTCTTTAATAACAAAGTTGGACCATTATGTCTGGAATTCAATTGATGCAAGGACACTTTTTAGTTGTTTAAGAAGATACTAAAATAGCGTGACATAGTCCCTTTAAGCAGTATTATATGAAATAACTGTTCGTGTCCTTCCCGATCTTCGTGCGCCATCCGCACTTGACTGCAGTGGGGGCACTACTGTTCTTTCAATTCCTTCATCACATGCAAACTGACTGGTCATTCGTTCGGCAGCTGTTCTTGTTCGTCTGACCTGGGTTAGTTGAGGTTGCAACCTTGTAGCAGTGGTGGATTCTATTTCCGTCAGCTCTTCTTCGGGAATAGCTAGTGTTCCCTCCTCCGTTACTGACATGTTGGTGTGGGAAATGATGTCAGAGAGCGGGAATCCCTGTAATGCTGACGTTGATGGCTGATACACCCCGCATACAGCACTGCCATCTCTGGTGACTTCGCTGTAAACGTGGAAATAACAAGTGATGGACTGCTTCTTGGGATCGTCATAATTAACTGGTCTCTTGTATTCAACACACCCGTGATTTCCATTCAAAACCATGCGAATCAGGTTACCCAGGACGAATGCCTTTTTCTCGCTATCAAGTACAGCATAGTCGTTGAATAGGCAGACTGAATTGCCACTGGATGTTGATGCATGATCTTCCGTTTGGTATTGCTGGCGTTGACACACTCTCTCTAATCTAACAAAGCCCCAAAAAGATAAATTAATTGTTAGATTAGTCTATCTGTCTGTCTGTCTGCCTGTCAGTCTGTCCGTCTGTCTGTAGGACCTAACACCATTCATCTGCCAATAACTCGGAATGTTTATTGCATGACAAAAGCGACGATTGCACCGGCGCAGCGATTGCAACATCTCGGGTGCAACTTCCATCAAATAAGTCGCTCTACATCTCCGTTATAGCATTGGAAAAGCCTTAGCTAATCTACCTGTAGTCCTGGGAATCTATTTTAGTGAATCACTTCAAATTCTGACCTCAATGTCAGGCCGGGAGGTCAAGACCGGGGACAAGACATAGACACGTGGTAATTATTTATAGGCGATCATTTCTCATTATATGGTTTATAGGGGAGTTATATATATATATAAACACTTACCTTCTTTCTCCTAATCACAATGGTGTAAAATGTTGACAATCCCGTTTCATGATGCAGTCCTCAACAGAATGTTGTTGGAATACCAAAGGCAAAATCGAGGCAAAAGCGTCTAAAGACCCAGGTTGGCTATTCGACTCCGTGTTAACCTCGTCAGTCACACGCTGAGTTGTCTCGAGCACGCACGTATGCATTACGAAGAACAATCAACTGTTTATTTTTAGCTATTGTTAAAAACCACCGATTTCCGTCTAAATCCCGAATGTTGACAGTCTAGGATATCCAGCAGTGTTTTCAGTGATAACCTATCCTGGGTATTAAACCCATCTCTATTAACGCTTTCTTTGTTAGTTGCCGGTAAATTTGCCAAATTGATTTCTTTTTAGTGTCAATTGCCTTGAAACCTAGTCTAGACTAAATTCTCCAACCAACTGATTAGTTTCCTTGAAAATGATACCCTATTCTAGACCAAAACTCTCTGATTTCCGTACCCTATCCCAGACTAAACAGCTTGAAAACCATACCTTTCACAGCGGCACATACCCATATAGCGTGTATATGGGAGTACCCCCCCCGGGATTATAATGCTCCTTGCAACTTTGAGTCTAGTTATTGCAAATAAACACGAAACAATAAACTCACCACTTTGTTGCTTTTAATTTCTCGGTAATACGAGGTACAGCATTTGTTGCACCACTTGCCTCCTGGTCTATAGTTTACAACAGTTTTTCCCTCGCTCGTCAAGGAACTGGTAAAGTTTTTTGTGGAATAGTGGAGAATTTTTTGAGCATCGCTTATCCTCTTTTTCTAGGGCCCTCCCTCCTTCAAGCATGCATAACCATCTCCTCGTTCTACTCCCTAAAACTCTGGATAAATCAGCTGCAAGGAGCCTCACATCGCCATAATAGACGTCCTTTGATCCTCATTACATGCCGAGGGAAAGGCTAAAGTTACCAGCACAAGGCAACATAAAAACGTAAACATCGTACGCGAAATTTGCGAAAGGATGACTATTTACACCTTCACGAATTTGCGAGCGCAAGACGGCTTTTCTTCAAGAAAACAAATTTCAGTAAATTTTTTAAACCGCCTAAATCCCTTTGAAAATTAATTTTCTCCTTAAAAACCCTCAAAATGGCAATATGTCTCCAATAACAAAAATATGTTTTGGTTTTAAACACAATGTTATGTTTTCCCGGGAATTAAAGCCATTTTTGAGTCTCGCGTGCTTGAGCCCACGTTTTCAGCCGCATACCAGTGACGTAGCTATTTCGTTATTCAGCTCTGTCCACAGAGCCTGTAAAATGCATTTGAGTTATGCGGCCGCCCCTGAAAAGGGCACCAGTCTCCCTCAATTTCCTACCACAAAGATAATGCTGGAATTTAAAACTACGATAAACATAGTTTATCTGCTACGTTATAATATATATAATCCAATCTTAGCGCCTAACATATGTAATCCAGTCTGTGAAAAGTTATATTTGCACAGTTAAAATTTAAGCTAAGGAAGGGTTCATAATTTATGAAGAGGGGGCTATGGTGATTTTAGATTTTCCCCCTTGCATTTTTGGAAGTCCCCCCCCCCATTATTTGGTGTATTTTCTCCCTGCCCCCCCTCATTGCATAACCTACAACCGTGGGCAAAATACCATGATCTCCATCCTCCACCACCACCACCACCCAAACAACCCTGATGACTAAAACAAGAAATTTTTAGTCTCAAAATTAACCACATTAGGGACTTTCATACCGGGAAGTCTGGGTACTAGTTAAGCGGCTTGTAGGGACAAAATTTCGCGGGAAAATTCAATAACTTGGCGGCCCTTCGAAAAGTGCAATAGTTTTATAAACGTTTTCGTGTGAATTTAGACCTCGAAGATAGGTAACACCACGTAAAAGTTAAGAAAATACAGGCTTTCAAGTTCAGGTGCGAAAGAAATTCAAGAAATATGGAGAAGGGTGTAGAACATAACAAGGAAAACTGCGTGAAGTGGCTAGTAGATATCGGAGCCTCTACGTCTGGTTCAAAACAAGAAATAACAATCAGGATAAATCGATTATCAAGGTATCCAGGACTAGTCCAGAAACTCAAAGCAAAGTCAGAAAAAGCCTATGTATTTCCTTGTAGTCTTTTTTCCTTTAAAATTCCACCAGCCGCAGCCAAATGGAGGGCAGCTAGCGACGATCTTCCCAGGGTCGATGGTAAAATGTTCACTCAGTATGTTTCAAAGAAACAAGAGGGTAGTGCTGGTCAGCAAAAGAAAGCGTTACAAATATTCAGAAGTAGAAAAATTGTCAATGTTAAAACTCTAGCCGATGGGCAAGACGTTTACGTTAAAGCTATGATAGAAAAGTTTTACGGGTCCATGCAACGCCCCACAGTTATTATGTTTGAAAATGGAATACCCAGCAAAGCTTACTGTAGTTGTCCAGTACGACTTAGTGGAATCTGTTGCCATGTATTAGCATTACTTCTCTTCTTGAAACACTATCATGAAACTGGAGAAAGAATACTAGCTTTAACAAGTACAGAACAGCTACAAAAATGGCATCGATGTTCACACAAAAGTTCCGTATACCAATGGTACCAATGAGGGAGTTAAAAGCTAAATCTGCTGTACATGCTGAAAAAAAAGAGGTGGCATTCAAACTGCTGATCCCCAAAATAGCACAATGAAATGCAATGTTGAAAAAATGAGCGAGGAAATGAAAAGAGAAATCACTAAAATCGAGGGAACTTTTAAACCTTTTGAACATCATGTGTACACAGTACTTGAAAATTCAATTATTGGACCAACAACATCCCTGTATCAACATTTAGAAAACAGATACTCTTCAAGAAAATCTCAGGCTCTAGTTGATCATGATTACTGTGAGGAATCATTTTGTCAGGAAAGAGTTGATTGTAATCAAACTAAGATGGATCTAGTGGGAAACAACATTAAGAAAGCTCTAACTTCTAGATGTGTGGTTAAAGCAAGTGAACAGAAGGTTAAGGAACAAACCTCAGACTCAGGGACCAGAGATAGTAAAGTTTTATATGAGGCAGTCAGTCAAGAGAATAAACAAGTCATTGCCAGTATTAATTGAAACTCAGCTTCAAGAAAAGAGGTCCTTGATGACAGTTAACATAAGCAATTTGAAGGCTCCTTGCCCTTGTGGACCAAATTACCATGATGTTCTACAGAACACCAATGAATGGAAAGATCTACATAAATTCAAGATAACTGGAAGTAGACTACCTGCACTCCTTGGTTTATAAGGACAAGAGAATTTCACTAAATACTGGAAAGTGGTTAAACAATTTTTGGAAGAAAGTGATGTTCTTAAAACAAACTTTGAGAATTTCAAGTGGGGTCACAAATTTGAGAAGGAAGCAATATCAGTATTTTGCCATTTGTCCAACAGTAAAACTGAAACCTGTGGTTTCTTTGAGGATCCAAGTGATTCAAATTATGGTGCTAGTCCAGATGCACTGGCTGCATCTCCTTTCATGTTGGAAGTCAAAACAAGACCAGCTAAAACTGAGGGGCCACTTTCATCACTGAAACAGATGCCAAGTTACTACATCCAGCCTCAGTTAGAAATGGTGTTTACTGGTGCCCCTTACTGTATTTTAGAATCATATTACCCTGAAACACAACAAGCATCATTTTTCCTTGTCAAGACAGACAGTGTTTTAATGTCAGTTATAAAGGACATCACAAACAGTATTTTAAATGACAAACCTTTGTTGGAGTGGTCACATTCAGAAAACTACTACAAACGCTTAGGAGAAAATGTGGCTGGACGTATTCCAGACTTGCAAGTATCAAACCCCTAAGGTCCTACATAAATACAGTAGTAAAGTCAGTTCCTAGGGTCGAGTTCTCATAGTTAAGTCAAATAAAACTCACTTTGACTGTCTTATTTAACTTTTGTAACAGTTGTATTTAATAAAGTCACAACTTGGATTTACAAACCATCTACTTTTATTTGTTTTCTCTGGGACCAATAGGGGGCATTGTCAGATTGACAATATGACACAATGCCTGCCAGGTGGAGGATAATAAGTCCATTCGTTGAACAGGCCAAACAGCATTCAAAATAGACCATTCTCTAACTCGTCCAATAAACCTTTCAACATGAATTCTTGTTGATGTGATGTCAAAATTGGATGCAACCTCTGCCTGTGTAAACTGGTCTGACACCTTCTGAGCAGGGCGATTCAAGTGTACTCCTTTCAATGCACAAAGATCTTGAATGGCAAACCCTCTGTCTGCCATTAGTTCATGTTCTGGTTGAATCCAGTGGATAACCCCTGACTTTTCGGTGATGTTGTTATCTGATATAGAACCTGGGTAGATATCACTGAAAAGAAGACCCATCTCATGTGGTGCAATTCCTATGAGTGCTTTGCCTGTTATGGTATTCTTGTAATTGGAAAACATGAGAGAATTCAAATCAAGATTTGACACATGCTGAAATTTGAATTCAGTACAATCGATAATCATGTCTGTGAGTCCATGGCCAGTCTTTACGAAAATGGCATTTTTATTAGTAAAAAACCTGCTTCAGGCTTCAGGTCAATACAATTGAAGATTGTTTCTAGGAAAACTACCCATGCAACGAATGTGCGTTGAACTGTGCTCTCTCCTACCTTGAGCATATAAGCCATCACACCCTGATGGAGAGAATGTCTACAGATTGTAAGAACTGCTAAAAGCTCTATAGCTTTATCTAGAGTTCTCTCACCATTACCTTTGCAATCAGGATAGATAATCACATGAGAATAAGGCCGCACACAGTTCCAAAGAATATTGAATTGTTCAACAGATAATCCACACAAGTACTTAAATGTATTTGGTTTCTTAATGAGGTTGGAGTAGATTAATTGCTCTTGTTGTAGCATTTTTATAGTCATTTTCATTTTTTCATTCCGTTTAGTAGTCTTTTGCTGGATTTGTTCAACGTTTCGCATTTTAATTTTTAAACTAAGATTTTCAGTCCTGAGTTTTTTAACCATGTCCTGAGCATTGGTCAGCTACTCCGCTAACTTCTGCTTATCTTCCTCTGAAGCACGCAAACAAGTAGATAACTGTCGTTTAGATAAGTCCTTTGGCATTTTTGCAGCCCGTTGAAAATTGTCTCTTTCTGCTGGAGCTTTTCATTTTCTAGAATTGCCAGAAATCCCCTTGGCCAGGAGGAATTTCCTTTTGAGCTGACGTACTTTTAGATTGTCAGCCTTTGTTGTTTTCTTCTTCAGTTGAGCTTTCGCCTTATTAAGTTTCTTTTCCAGTGTCACTAATTGGGAGGCTGGAACAGGAATGTCAGGTAAATCACAACTCACACTTTCTCTGCATCAGGGCTCCAATGTTCAGCACAGATATGACCAGAATACCAGTTTATACCCGACGTTTGAAGAATCCTCGTGTACGCAAATTGAACCTTAGTCAGA